>CM053276.1:29151003-29483488 GCA_028583415.1 Protea cynaroides | reverse complement strand
ATCTTTGGTCTGGTTCATAAGTTTGCAATGTGCTATAGAAAGATTTGGTGGCCACCGCACCTTTATACACAGGGTGTGTAAGCCCACCCAACGGATCAAACACCATTGTCGTCCACATCCACCCCACCATGAAATAGAGATAGAGCTAAAGTGCCTGAATCAAACACCGCATGACACTTCCCCTGATGCCCTACCCATACCAACACTTAAGCCCCTGTTGATGAGAGCTTGCAAACTGGGCTCGCAACTAATCAATCCTAATGTCAAACAGTGTATCCAAGGCCTCACCCCAGCATCCCTCAATACGTCCATAGAGATAGAGCTAAGGTCCCCCGACAGAGTCAGAGACTACACGGTCTGAGACCACCTCCCCTGATGCCCTACGACGTAATAGTTCTGCTAAGGTAATGGTGATACGATGATGTCAGTCGACAAGACTTGAGTAGAGATAGAGCTAAAGTGCCCGGATCAAACACCACATCACACTTCCCCTGATGCCCCACTCGCTTCAAATACACCAATCACACACAAACATTCACATGCCTATTCTTAACATCATCATCGTCATCATGTTATAAATAAATAGAATTAAATATGCAATATTAGCAGGAATATTGGATGACATGTTAAATGCACATTACACGCATACAAGCATAGAATCATTCATGGCATCGGACTCAATAAATAAAAACAGTTTATTATTAGCCAATTAGTTTAGGTCTTGTTCCCTCACCTTTGGTTGCTATAGATCCTCGTTCAAGCTTTATAATTCATTTTTAAATCACTGAAAATACCTAACAAGTCAATAGATTTTAATTAGAAATAATTCTCATAAATTTAGACTAACAGAAATCGTAGGGTCGAAGGTAGGGTAGCACCTAGGGTAGCAGTTTCTGCGACCACAGGGGTAGGGTCGCAGGGTAGGGTCGCACCTAGGGTAGCAGTTTCGGCAGACCTAGGGCGTAGGGTCGGACGTGGGGTCGGATACCATTCGACCCTACGTGCAACCACACCCTCCCTGGGACTTCCCGAGGGCATGTGGTCGATCATGTGGTCTCGTAGGGTCGGATATCATTCAATCCTATGTGCGACCACATGTATTCTGAGTCGACCTCTCATTCTAAAGTCCATTCTTTCATGTTTTGATCATTTGGCTTACTTTCATGGTCCATTCTAAGATTGTTCTATGGCTCAAAACTCCAAGTTATACACTATTCATTGTCCATAACAATTTCCTCCATGGAATCTCTTAGAACTTGTCCATGGATAGATGATTTGGGTTTCTCCTAATCCTATGTTCTTCATAACTATTCTAGGATCTCTTATTCAGGTAAGGAATTAGGTTCATACCTTTATTCAGAGGTTTCTCTGAAGTATCCTTCTCTTCCTTAGTCTTCTTCTTCAAGTTTCCTTCTCTTCTTCTCTTCCTTCTCTTTCTCTTTCTCTCACTTTCAATTAGGGTTGTAAAGGAGTGAAAGAGGCTAAGGGACGTCCTATTTATAGAGAAAAAACCCTCAATAATAAGTCCCAATGAGTTTAGGAAAGATCCCCTTGGAATTAGGAAAGTTTCCTAATTTCCGGTTCGTGCTGTTTCGTAGGGTCGGACGTAGGGTCGGATATACTGAGACCCTACATTTTTAAAACATGAGACCCTAGGGTGTAGGGTCGGACATACTGCGACCCTACGTTTTAAAACGTGTGACCCCATGACCAAAAAGTCATGGGTTGGACTCTTTTGAGGTGGGGTCGATCACACCTTTTAGGCATGCAACCACACACTCATATTTGACTGTTTTTGAGTTATATTTCATACTTGGTCTTGTGGTTTTTTCACGCACTGGGTTTACTTGGCTCGACCATGATAGGTAGACCTGATACTGATACAAGGTGGTAAGACCGGTTAGTTCGATACGGGTCTTACATTATCCTTTAAAAAAGCTAGGATGGGATCCAGCCAGCTTGGTTCAGCTTTTATTTGAAGGATTTCGAGCTGAGTGTTGTTAAGGCCACGTTAAAGACATCTATGTAGACAGAATCAGTGAAGTCGGTGAGGTCGGCCTGGATGAGCTTGCTCAAGGTATCCGCTTCGATGTTCAAGGCTCTGGAGATGTTATAGAGCTCGAACTTGTAAAACTGTCTGATGGCCTCTTGTACCTTTGTCAGTTACTCTTGCATATGTTCTTCTATGGTGGCATAAATGCCATTGACTTGTCAAACAACGATCTATGAGTCGTTGAAGACTATTAACCATTAGATCATCAGGCTCTTGGCTAACCTAAGGCCAATGAGTAGTGCCTTGTATTCTATGATGTTGTTTGTCGTCACAAATTTGAATCGTATCGCCAATTGTATCCGAAAGCCCTTGGGGCTGGTGAGGACTATACCTGCTCTGGCATGCTTTTTAGAGGCTCCATCTATGTACAATATCTACGTGGACGGTTTCTCATCATTCAGGATTAGTGTATACACTTGTATTGTCGAGCTGGGATCTATGGGTTCCTCGTCTTCCTCAAGGAGGGAACTCTCGAGGATGAAGTGGGCCAGGACTTATGCTTTGATGGCCATTCTAGGCTGAAATCTGAGGTCAAACTCACCGAGCTCCACCACCCAATTGGTCATTTGTCTAGAGACATCTGATCGGGATAGCACCTTCTTCAAGGGTTTATTTGTAAGGATTCTAATTGTATAGCCTTGGAAATAGGTTCACAGTTTTCGTGCTGCGGTGACTAAAGCCAAGACCACCTTTTCGATTGGCTTATATCTGGTCTCAGCATCTAGTAATAATACTTTGCTGATGTAGTATACTAGACACTATATTTTATCAACTTCTTTCACCAGTACTGTGTTGATGGATTTTAATGAGACTGCTAAGTATTGTGTAGCTTGTCTCTAGACTTAAAGCTGACCAGGAGTAGTGGAGATGAAAGATATTTCTTCAGCTCTTCAAAAGCTATCTGGCACTTTGGTGTCCATGTGAATGGCTTAACTCCTTTCAATGTTTTGAAAAATGGAAGACACATGTCTATCGATCTGGACATAAAGCGTCCTAGGGTTGCAACTCGGCCGATCAGTTCTTGAACTTACTTCTACTTTCTTAGCGCAGCCATCTTCTAGATAGCTTCAATCTTTGTGGGGTTTGCTTCAATCCCTCTTTGAGAGACTACAAAACCAAGGAATTTTCCTAATAAGACTCTGAAGGCGCACTTAGCAGGATTAAGGCGCATGTTATTCTTTCTGAGGACATTAAAAGCCTCGTTCAGGTCATCCAGGTGAATCCAAGAATTCTTGCTTTTGACAAGGAAATCATTTATATAGACTTCCATGTTGTAACCTATTTGGTTTTTATAGACTTTCTTGACCAGGCGCTAGTAGGTTGTCATAGCATTCTTCAACCCAAAGGGCCTGACTCTATAGTAGAACATACCCTGGTTGGTGATGAAGGCCGTGTGGTCTTCATCTGTATTGTGCATATTGATCTGGTTGTAACCAGAGTAGGCATCCAAGAAGAATATTAATTCGTGTCCTCGTGTCCTCGTGTCCTACGGTAGCATCTATCATTTGTTCTATGTGAGGCAAGGGATAACAATTTTTAGGGTATGCTTTATTAAGATTAGTGAAATTAATACAAATACACCATCGGCCTCCCGACTTTGGCACCATTACAATGTTGGACAACTAGGTAGGGTAGTCTACTTCCCTAATTAACCCTGCATCTAAGAGTTTGTTGACTTCTTGATCTATCGCAGCTTGCCTTTCTGGAGCAAATGATCTCTTCTTCTGCTTCACAGGCTTGTGGCTTGGATCTATGGAGAGGTAATGTTCAATGAGCTCTCTGGGGATGTCGGGCATGTCCGCTGCTGTCCATGCAAAGACATCAGCATTACTGGGGAGGAAAGCGACAAGTTGCTCCCTTTGCTTGCCAATAAGGGGCAAGCCTATTTGGAAGGTGCACTCGGGCACATCTTCAGAAAAGGGAATCTGGACTAGCGCTTCAGCTGGGGTGCCCCTTTCTTGCTGAAGGTAGTCCTTGAGGTCTTCCAAAATGATGGGCTAGATGGGTGCTCCACCATGTGTTCATCGATCGATGGTGTAGCACATTCAAGCAAGTGTTTAGTCGCTCGACAATAGCTGGTCCCTTCTTCAATAGGAAACTTTGTGACCAAGTAGTAGGTCAAGAGGCAAGCCCTAAGCTGGTTTAGGCCTGGCCGATGTAAAATGGCATTGTGATAGGATGAGATGTCCACCACCAAGTAGGTCATCATGCAACTAACCCTGTGAGGGTCTTTTTTCGAATTTGGTTCTTAAGCAGATTGCTCCCTTTACCGTCACAAGATAGCTGAAAAAGTTGACAACCACGTATTGGACGGTCTGAGTTGATTATCATCCAGACCCATATGCCTGAATGCATGATTTTTCAAGACTTTTGAGGCACTGCCAGTGTCCACAAGAACCTTGCCTACATTGTAGTGATCTCTAATTGCCATTTTAATGACAATCACATCTTTATGAGAGACGACGATGTCTATCAGATTTTCGTCGCTAAAGGAAATGAAGTCTCCAGTCCGAGGTCTCTTTCTCATCTCTTTCCATATCTCAATGCTGCTAATCACGTTCTAAGAATGGCATTGACTTGTTTCTGGTAGTGTTTAGGCCATACCATGACCGTGTCTGGTAGCTCGGGCAAAACGTACTACGATCGGCTAAGACGACGTCATTGCTTGATGCCAGCTGGTTTGTAAGACCTATACTACAGTAACACGGTCTAATCGTGTCGTACCATGTCTTTCCATCATAACCGACTCAAGCAAACTAACCGGATGAATAAACCACAATGCCAGATAAGAAACCAATCTCTCGTAGGTTGTCCAATGGATAGTATTGGGTTTTTTGGTCCTCGGGATTGGCGAATGGTCAGTCGACCAGTCAAGTCCAGAATTCCACTCTGTGATTAGGAAAGTTTCTTAATTTAAGGAGATTACTCTCTTAATTGAGAATGGACTCTATACAGAGGTCATCCCTCTACCTTTTCTCTCTTTTGATCAATCTTAAACCCTAGAATTGGGAGAGAGAGAGAAGGAAAGAAGGAGAAGAGGGCTTGGAAGAGAAGAAGGAGGTCTACAAAGAGGGCTTATGCCATTGGGTCTCCAACCTATCGCATCAAGGATTCATGGTAAGTACCCTGCCTCTGTAGAAGGTTAGATTATGTTAGATTCAGGGTATGAGATCACAATGTGTAAGATCGGATTCAATTCAATACCAATACCAATACCATGATTTTGATCTTAAGGCTTTCAATATAAATTTGTAATAATTATAGAAATTAGGGATTTCTTTGAAGGACCAACCTTAAGGAATTAATGGCCATAGCCCTTTGATGGATCCCATTATTGAGCCAAATAATCAACTCAGAAGGAATTCAGACTAAAGACAAACCTGGAATACGACTAAGGGGTTGTCCGGTCCCTTGACTGGTCGACTATGTAGGAGACTGAAAAGTAAACCGATTACTCTCGGGAAGTATGACAAGGATTGTCTGGATGGCTCATTGATTGACCAATACAAGACAAGTGACTCGACTGCACAATGTTCGGAAGACATATATTGGAGACCAGACAATGAAACAGAGTACACAACTTGTTGGAATAAACCCTAATTTAATTCTACTAATTGTTTAGGATTTCAACCAATTCAAGATAATTTCTAAGGCTTTGGGAAGGAGTAATCATCACTTAAAATGTGAGGGGCAAGACCTAAACTAATTGGTTAATAACAAGATACTTTGCTTTACTTTTATTTATTTTTGTACGCTGTCTGTTGCTATGTTCTGTTGTGTATGCATCATGTCACTCAATATTTGCTATTATTGTTCATGCATATTTTATTATTTTCTTATGTGATGATAATGATAGGGATAGGCATGTGTATGTATGTGGTTAGTGTGTTGAATGGGGAGAGGTTAGAGCATCGAACCATTCATCACATTGACATCGTCGTATCGTTGTTAACTTAGCGGACTTAGTACGTCACAGGGTATCAGGGGGTGATCAAGGTGTGGGCCCTAGTCTAGCCAGCAGAATTTAGCTCTATCTCTGTAAACTTATTGAAGGATGCTAGGGTAAGGCCTTGGATACACCTTTGATGACATTTAAAAATGGTTGGTCACGAACCCAGTTTGTAAGCCCTCGCCAGTAGGGGCATACGTACTGGTATGAGGTAGAGTATCAGGGGGAGTACTGGTGGTGTGTAATCCATTAGGCTCTAGTTTTATCTCTATTCTGTAGTGGGTGATGTGGGGTGACAGCGGTGTATATCCATTGGACGTGCTCACACTCTCGTGCATGGAGGTGTGGTGGCTGCATATCCTTATCATAACACATTGTAAACTTATATCAGACCAAAGATATGAATTTGACATCATGCATATGTTTGCTGTATTATTTTATTTCTCATTGCGCTCATATTGGAGAGCTGACCCTCGCATACGACATTCTCTTAGTTTCTGATGTTACAGGTACTACTGTCGAAGATTACATCAATGCGCCCACGTATGGACATGTGGCAACTATGGACGTGTAAGCTGTAAAGGAGAAGCATGACTCATCATGCGAGTATTTCCACTATGTTCACGCTTAGGGTTTTGTTCTCATATTTGACTTATGGGATTTGTTATAGTTTGTTATTTTATGTTTTGGTACACTAGAGATAATTGGTTATTTATTATTTATCACTATAGATTCTCAGTTCATTATTAATACAGTTTTCATTATTTATTTAGTTACTTTAATTATGTGAAGAGTATGCTTTGATGGTTGGCACGGTCCTATGTGATCCTGGCTTGAGCCGTAGTTTATTAACGGTTCATTCACACTTTTGGTTCGATCAGAATTATGGTGTGACAACTGGTCATCCAATAAAGGCCTCAGCAAACTTTTGTGTCAGACAAGCCTAGCTAAGGGCCGATTAGGATCTTGTCTCTTATGGGTTTTTTGTAAAACTCGCACCCAGAAAACCCGCCTAACTTGGTTTTTCTTTTGTGCCAAGGTTTTCCACGGTCGATGGACTTGATTCGATGCCAAATTGATGACTACCACAGTAGGTACCCTTTTTAAACTCTCAAATTATTCTTGCCTTATGTTAGTATGCAACTTAAAAGTAGCCGGTTGCAATCATCAGTCAGTAAACCCAATGCGGTAGAGACCGGAGCCATCGATTGGACAGGCCAAAATTGACCTATCGGGATTTAATGATTGGAATTCATTTTGGAAGTCGTTTAAGATATTCCATGGACCCATGGAGGAATCCAGAGGGGCCCCACACCCATCCTAACCGCCTTTGGAGTTGAGGGATGGAAGAAGTCCTTTCTCAACTCAAACTTTTGCTACTTGGCAACTTTCTACGCGTCCCTTATTCAAACTACGAGTTTTATTCCAAGAAGGACACTTCAATGGATTAAAAATCTACCTTTTCACATTCCTCTGAGTACGTAACCACCTTAGAGAATTCTAATACGTTCTTAGAGAAAGGGAGAAAGTTGAAGGAAGAGGGAGAAGCTTGACAGCACTCATGCTTGGGGAATTATCGATGACATGCACTGCTGATCAGCATTGGTTAAACAATCATCGATAAAACTCTAAACCCTTCTGCAGATTCAGATGAAAGTTTCAATACTCAATCGGATGTTATATTAATGTGATTGTTGATCACTCTCCATTAATGGTGGAACAGTTGCATCGCTTTTTTGACTTCGAGAAGACACATTCTTGATGGGTGATTTAGGTTAAACCTTAAATCTACCCTTATTACGTTAATGTCTAGGCCTAAGAGGTATCCCACTATTGGATCACACTAGGTACTATTGGATCACACTAGGTTAGCAACGTATGGACTAATCTTACAGTAAAACTCCGATCTTGAAGACTACTAATGGACTCAATAGAAGAGTCTCGAACTGTGTCCGGAGAGGAACCCCAGAGGCAAAACTCGTGCCTCCAGATAAGCTGCCAACCTTGACTGACCCTTCCAGAAGAGTTCAGACGATACCCCGGACCATGGATTGTAAGAGTCGGCGTAACAACCGGCCAAACCCAGAAAGGCCTCACTAAGTAGTCAAATGCGGTGCTAGTCGGACAACTGCATGATTATGCAACGACCGGCCAATGGTAGAAAACCTAAGGTTCAGCCGGACGCAATATTGGACTTGACCCTTGCATCCGAAGCTATAACCAAACAACCCCAGAAGACTATTATTTAGTCTGTTGAGAACATAATTAAAAAAATCACTTTAATTTACTTAATCTAGGTGTCACGTGCGTGGATATCATCAACTCATGTGTCGTAAATAGTGGAAATTGCAAGAACCCAGGTGAGGAACAGAACCCCTGATTGATTTTTGGATTGTTTATAATATATGATTGTTGTACCACATGCTTGTTGTGTTAACATGTCATCCAATAACTGCCTTGTGCATGCATTTGTATTTTATATGATTGTTGTGTAAAAGTATGTCATTGAGACCTAGTAGGCAATGGTAAAACAATCGAGGACCGCTGGATTCAACCTGCTAGGAAAATCTTGACGAGTATGTCACTCACCCCTAGGGGGATGACAACATCTTCGGGGGTAAAAAGGATGGCCTAGGATTCCTGCTAGGATTGGTGAGAGAGATATATCAGATGACATATAGGATTGGTTAGTAATACTATCCCTGTATGCAACCCTGGCCAGTAGGGGGTCAGATACTGGTAGGATGTACTGATGAGGGGGAAGGGTCAGCAGTGTTCATTAGAGCATCACTGGCCAGATCACCATTTTGATTGGGATGTCGTGTAGCTTTATTAGGGCTATTGGAGTAGGCTGATAAATGTCCAAACACTCCCATGCATGGAGGTCATAGTCAGCTTCTAGGAATTGTGGCTAGGCCTTACCTTAGCACTAGCATGTAGGACACTGGACTCTTGCATTGCTGCGTGTAATAAACTGATCATGCATCTTGCTTACTTGCTTATCTGTTTCTCACTGAGCTCAAGTTGGAGAGCTTACCCTTGTGTACGTCATTTTTTTAGATGATGTTTCAGGTACCACTATTGCTGATTATCTGAATGCGCCTACGATATCTCATTTAGCCCACTTAAGAGCAATGTCGTTCGAGGATGAAGCAAATGATGCAGACTATGAATGCGACGCATGTGTTTTTGATGGATAGATGTTCTTGATTTCTGTTATTCTTTCCTTGGATTAATTAGATTACATTTTTTTTTAGCCTGTAATTTATAGAGCAGAAATACTTTAAATATGAATAATTGTTAAAAGATCAAACACACTGGTATTATTACTCGTATTTAACAATAGAGATCTCATGGTTATTTATTTATCTTCCACTAATTACTACTCTAGATTGTATATGTGGCATTGTGTTGGAATGTAGTTGGTATGGGTGTGCACCACTTACGAGGCCCTAGTGGGATCACATCCAAACTATAGTGTTGATCCAATCGTATCCCAATAAAATTTCATACCGGTATTATTGGGTGTGATATTCTTAGCGTCTCAGCTTTAAAGTCCTAATGGTTGGCCATCTGAGCAAAGTTCATACTCGTAAACTCTTAAATGAGTTGGCAGACTGACTTGTTTTCCTCCAATGCGACTGGTCAATGTCATAGCCTATTCTGGAGAATAGGGCGTAATATCTGAGTCAACCCTTGTGGAAACCTGAATCTTTCAACGACTAATATCCAAAATGATCTACCAGCAAACCCCTATAGTCTACACCAACAATATCCACAATAATCAACAATAGATAATAATAATGGTAGTGGAATCATAATAGAGAACAGATGCTTCTAAAATTATCATTACATAATAAGACTGTTGTGTCTTACAACAGTTTCACAATACATCATTCATATTACATATTTCCCATACTAAATAACTAGAGTAAATTTGATAAAAGTCTCTGTAGATAGACCAAACAACATCTACTTACAGACATCAAAACTCATAGAGGTGAGGCGCTGACTCAGGTTTAGTAAATACAGTTTTTACAGGTACAGCCCTTGACATGATCCCTCAATAGCCCTCTGCCAAGAGAAGTGCCCTCATCATCAACAGGATCCATAGCAATAGATATAGTAGAGGCACCTGCAATCAAAGTTAAAAGAATTTGATATCAAGGGGTGAACTCCCATCCCAGCTTAGTGAGAAGTCAGATATAAATGCAACCCTAATCAACAATTTAATGATGCAATACAGAAGCATATAAACAAGCAATTGTGAGTAGCAATCAAATGTGTACGCAGCCATGGTCGGCCTGTATCCTAGCGAGGATCTGTCTGTGGCTCCCCCCTGAACTAGTACCCATACCCCACCGCCTGGCATATGCCCGTGGCTCCCCCCTGAGTACTCCATATCCCACCACCTATAATAATTTCCCCTCACTAAAGAACAAGTCATTTGACCATGGTTGATGCATGATGCATGAGTAATAAAATAAAAGGGTTGCACCCTAGCAAAAATCCCTGGCTCACCACTCCCACAGATCACCATGCCCTTAATAAAGTGCAACCATGGCATATGTCCATGTATTGTGCTCCCACACACCACACGTTCATATGCCCCAAACAATACTCACACCTATATCAACAATCACCCAACATGGCATGTGCACGCAGTAAATAAAGTTGTACCCCAACAGAGATCCCCAACTCACTGTTCTTACAGATCTCCATGCCCCTACTAGAGTATAGCATGCCAACATGGCCCATGTATTGTGCTCCTACATGCCACACACCCATTATACATGGTCTTAAGCAGGTTTGCACCCCAGTAGAGATCCTTAACTCCCTACTTTTATGGTTCATCGTGCCCCCACTAAAGTACAGTCAATCCCAATGTGAGTCATGAAGTCACCTATTACATGAACCACTATACATGGGTGGCACCCCAACAGAGATCCCTGGAACCCCACTTCAATGGATCACAGTGTCTCCACTAAGGTGTGGGCAGACCAACATGGTACGTATGCCTGTGCTCCAACACGTCACACACACCATCATAGATGGCCATGCATGTACAATGATGTGAAATACTACACCAACATCGTGGCACGTATATTGTGATCCAACACGTCACACATCCATCTTACAAAATCCAATATATATAGTTATAGTTATATGAAAATGCCTAAACAATTATACAATTTATTAGATGGCATGTTGTAACAAAATAATGCACATACAATCAAACACATGCTCAAACTCTACGGGACCCGACCCCTCATCTCTCACCCCAATTCTGGTCTAACCAGAATAGTGTGATGAACCGCCAATAAACCAATGGTTCAACCAAGATCTCGTATAAGTCGTACCCACCATATCAAACCACACACATATTCCACAATAATAATGAAAGATATAAACAATGAAGCGAAAGTCTTATAGATAATGAATTGAGTATCTAACAATGATATAATAATTATTTAATCCAATTATTTCTCAAAAACTCAAGACATAAAGGTAAATAATCCGTTACATGTTTCAATAACCAAATATAGCTAAATTAATCAAAAATGCACTGGTTGCACTCGCATGAAGGATCATGTGCATCTTCAACAGCTTCTACATCTATGGCCGCAACGTGTCCATACATCGATGCATTCACGTAATCTTCAACAGTAAGACCTGCATCATTAACTAAAATATTTGATGTCGAAAGGGTGAGCACACATCATGGCTCAGTGAGTAAAAACAAAACAATGTAACAAACATATGCATGCATTCAATTCAATATCTTTGGTCTGATTTTTAAGTTTACAATATGCTATAGAAAGGTTTGGTGACCCCCGCACCTCTATACACAAGTGTGTGAATCTGCCTAATGGATCAAACACCATTGTCGTCCCACATGCACCTATCATGGAATAAAGATAGATCTAATGATCGGATCAAACACCACAACCTTGGCCCTACCCATCCAACATACCCTATTGCACATGCACCTATCAATGGAATAAAGATCGCACGTCTAAATGAGCTCCAAGCCCCCGGAACCCCCAAACCCACCCCCCCCCCCCCCCCCCCCCCCCCCCCCCCCACAAACAAAAAGTACAACAAAAACCCCAAACCGAAAAAAAAAGAAAAAAAAAAAAAAAAAAAAACCAGAGCCGAAAAAAAACAACAACACCACCCCCCCCCCCCCCCCCCCCCCATCCAACATACTAACCACACACAATTACATGCCTATTCCTATCATCATCAATCAACATAGTAGTAAATAGACAGAAGTAAATATGCATGAGCAGTAATAACAATAATATTAGATGACATGTGAGATACACATTACAAGCATACAAACATAGCATCATTCACGACATTGGACACAATTAAATAAATAGTTTGTCCTTATCTAATTAGTTTAGGTCTTGTTCCCTCACCTGTTAGCAAAACCCAATCTCCGTCCAAGCCTTGTAATTCTCTTTGAATCAATTTAATAACTTAAAAGTTATATGAATTTAAGTTATGGTTCATATGTAACATGTTACAATAGTCGAAAATCAAAATAGAACACTGATAGATGTCTGATTGGTCCTATAGTCTCATACTGTGTCGACCTTACTACCTACAGTCGGTACCCTACGGTCGCACCATATGCGATCGTACCTATGACCATATGGTTTCTGAATTCTTTCCGAATGCCTATAGTAGATACTTTGATCATGCTGGTCATGCTATGGTCGACCATAGCTACAACCTTGAGATTTTGGGTTACAAACTACATTCAATCCGAGTCCTTGGGTTAACTCTTCAGCTCTTCAATTGGGTTTATCTTAATGATTATTCTAAGGCTAAGTTTCTTAGTTTTACCAACTAATTACTCTAACCTATTCGCCTTGGTTTCCCATTGGAGGCTTGCTTAGCAATTTCTATGGTTGCATTCTTACGTTAGGTTTGGTATCTCAATTTACATTAGAAACCTTTACTCCTAATGTTCTAAGGCTACAGAGACAAGGTTCATACCTTACTTGTTGAGGAGAGTCTGAGGAACTCTTCTCTCAGTCTCCTCCTTAGTCTTCTCTTCTTCTCCTTCTTTTCCTTCTCTTTCCTTCTCTTTCTCTAGGGTTTACTAATGTTCTAAAAGAGTGAAAAAGATTGAGGAACATTCTTTATATAGATAAAAATTCTCCAAATAGAGTTCTCCAACATTAGGAAAGAAATCCTCCTCAAATTAGGAAAGTTTTCATCTCAGAGTCTGATCTGGGGTCTCACGATCGATGGCCTACGGTAGCAGAATCCATCAATCATAGGGTCAAAAACATCGACCGTAGGGTCTTGGATCAGTGACCTTTGTTTCTTACCTTATGGTCGACCATAGCTACCCAAGTATTTGACCATACACATACTTTTGAGCATTTTTAACTCGATTCATACCTAGTTTTGTGATGATCCATCTTCAAACAATCGGTTTACTTGGTCCAGCAATGATGGGAAGACCTGGCACGATATGGTTAGACCAAGTTAGTGGAGTGCGGGTCTTACAACTCCCCCCTTACATAAATTTCATCCTAAAAATGTGCACATACCTTCTGAGTGGAATAGGTGAGGATATTACTTCCGCATAGTATTTTCTTCTTCTCATATAATTTCTTTCATATTTTGGCTTCTCCAAGTAACTTTAACATAATAAATGTCGTGGTTGAGAAGACGTTGAACCTTCCGACTAGTGATTTCAAAAGGTACCACTTCAAACGTCAAGCCTTCAGTCAAATCCGATGGATCCGTTGTTAACAAGTGTGTTGGATCTCTGACATAATTCTTCAGTTGTGAGATATGAAATACATCATATACACTAAACATTAATGGTGGTAATGCTAACTGATATGCTACATTTCCACATCTAGCTAGAACTTCATAAGGTCCAATATATCTGGGACACAACTTTCCCTTCTGTCCGAACCTTTTTAAACGACGCATAGGAGATATTTTCAAAAATACCTTATAACCTATGGTAAATTCAAGATCTCTTCGTCGATTGTCCGCATATTGCTTCTGACAGTTCTGAGCTGTTTGGACTCTTTCCTTGATGATGTCGACCACTCGACATGTCTCTTCAACAAACTCTGGTCCAACAACACTACGGTCTCTAACTTCATTCTAAAACAAAGGAGTTCGACACTTTCTACCATATAGTGCTTCAAAGGGCGACATTTGTATTGTACCTTGATAGCTGTTGTTATAAGCGAACTCGACCAATGGTAACTTCTCATCCCATGATCCCTTAAAATCAATTACACAAGCTCGGAGCATGTCTTCTAAAATTTGAATGGTGCGCTCCGACTATCCGTCTATCTGAGGATAGAATGCAGTACTAAACTTCAATGTTGTACCCATAGCCTTCTGTAATCCTTCCCAAAACTTTGAGATAAAGCGTGGGTCTCTGTTGGACACAATGCTTTCAGTTACACCATGCAATCTGAAAATATTATCCATATACAGCTTAGCTAACCTCTCTAGTGTATACTGAGGTCATATAGCTATGAAATGAGCTATCTTAGTCAAATGATCTACGATCACTGAGACTGCGTCAACTACTATGGAAGTCAAAGGTAACCCGGTAACAAAGTCCATAGTGATACAATCCCATTTCCATGCTAGTTCTGGTAGTGGTTGCAACAAGCCTCTAGGCCTTTGCCTTTCAGCCTTTACCCACTGACAATTAAGGCACTACGACACAAACTTATCTACATCTTCTTTCATTCCCTTCCACCAATATAGTTTCTTCAGATCATGATACATCTTTGTACTTTCAAGATGTACCGAATAAGCAGTGATGTGGGCTTCCTTCATTACTCTATGTCTAATATCCAAATCTTCATTCTCAGGTACACATACTCTCCCTTTGTATCTTAATACTTCCTCATAATCCAAAGTAAAGTCAGGGTTGGCCCTACCTTTTTCAAGGACTTCTTTCACTGTTCTCAAATAGGGGTCTAACTGAATAGCAGTTTTCACTTCATTTATCAGATCAGGTACAATCTTTAATGTAGCAAACATGTTTGAGAATCGATGAATAAACCCCCAGTTGGTTGGTCCATCTGAAGTATCAATCACGAACTGCTCATTGCCATAATTGAATACTTTTCTGACGTCATACATTGCAGCATTTGTATTAGCTTCTTCCTGAGGTCATGTCATTGCTTTTCTACTTAGTGCATTAGCAACTACATTAGCCTTCCCTAGATGATACTGGATATCGCAATCATAATCCTTTAGCAATTTCAGCCATCTCCTCTGTCTCATGTTCAACTCCTTCTGATTAAAAAGTTGAGTAAGACTCTTATGATCTTATTTAATCTAAAATTTCTCTCCATACAAATAATATCTCCATATCTTGACGGCATATACTACTGCTGCTAGTTCCAAGTCATGAGTGGGGTAGTTCTTTTCATGAGTCTTTAATTGTCTAAACGCATACGTGATCATTTGCTCTCCTTGCATGAGAACGCATCCCAAACCTAACCCAGACGCATCGATGTAAAAGGTAAATGGTTGTCCTGGGATCGGAATAGTCAAGATGGGAGCTAATAATAATCTTACCTTCAATGTTTGGAAACACTCTTCATACTTGTCTATCCAAACAAATTTTTCTCCTTTCTTAATCAGACTGGTGAGTGGTACTGGGATTCTAGAGTAATCTTTCATGAATCGTCGATAATAACCAGCTAAACTTAAGAAATTTCTGATTTCTGCAACATTCTTAGGTGCTTCCCATTTAACAATAGCTTCAATCTTGCTAGGATCCACTTTAATTCCTTCAGCTGATACAACATCGCCTAAGAAAGCGACTTCATTTAGCCAGAATTCACACTTTGTAAATTTAGTGTGAAGCTTCTCTTTTCTTAGTCACTGCAGAGCGGCTCTTAGATTTGTGATATGAGTTTCTTTGTCCTTGGAGTAGACTAGTATGTCGTCAATGAATACGATAGCTGACATATCCAACATATCGTGGAATACTCGATTCATAAGTTCCATAAAAGTTACGGGTGCGTTAGCCAATCCAAAAGACATAACTAAAAATTTACAATGTCCATATCCGGTTCTGAAGGCTGTCTTCGGAATATCACCTTCCTTAATCTTCAATTGATGGTATCCCAATCGAAGATCAATTTTGGAGAACACTTTGGCACCTTGCAACTGGTGGAATAAATCATCCATCCAAGGCAACGGATACCTATTCTTGATCATGAGCTTGTTCAATTCTCGATAATCTATACAAAGTTGAACATTACCTTCCTTTTTCACCAACAATACCGGCGCTCCCCATGGTGATATCTGGGTCGAATATAACTCTTGTACAATAGTTCTTGTAATTGTACCTTCAGTTCCTTCAGTTCAGTAGGAGCCATTTAATAAGGTGCCTTAGATACTGGTGTGGCTCTGGGGATAAAGTCTATGACGAACTCGGTCAAGTGGCAATCCTAGTAATTCCTCAGGAAATACATCTGAAAATTTACGCACAACTTAAATATCTTCTATTCGTGGCGCTTCCTTGGTTAGGTCGACCATGGACACTAGATACCCAACCTCCTTTCTCAAGACATCTCTTAGCCTTTAATGCCGAAAGAAAGATTTTTCATTTACGGGGAAGTTTGGTTCCCGTAAAACTAAACTCTACGCCTTCCTTGTCTTTGAATGTCAATTTTTTTCCACACATAATAGTTTTGTAGAGTGCCGAGCTAACCAATCCATTCCTAAGATAACGTCGAAGTCTACCATCTCAAGTTGGATTAACGTTGCATCCATAGTCTTCTAACCAATAATAATTGGACATGGTCCATAACCTTGGTCTAGTTCTACTTATAATCCCATAGGTTGATCGTACAAGCAGTTTGCAGTCTAAAGATCTGAGGGGTATACTTAACTTCTTTCCAAATGACACAAATATAAAAGAATGAGTAGCCCCAGAGTCAAAGAGTACTCTAGCAGGTATGTCATTGATAGGTACGATACCTGTGATTTGGTTTAATTTAGTCTTCATGCTCGCACCAGGTAGTACAAAGCAAAAAGGTTGAATCATACCTATGACCACATTAGGTGAAGCGACAGCATCCTCAGAAGTAATTGCATAAACTTTTCCTTGATGTAGCTACTTCCTTGGCTTAGGACACTTTCTTGGATAATGTCCTATTTGATCGCAATTAAAGCATTTGACTCCAGCATTACCTTGCCTCTGCTGAGGTTGGGTTATCAGGGTAGTCTTGGCTGCAGCATTAAAGCCTTGAGTATGGAAGGGTTTGAATGTCTTTGAGTTCCTCCGTTATATGTATTTCCATTAGGCCTCTTTATACCTCTGTTCTAAGTAAAGTAACTCTCTCTCTAGCTCAATTCCAGCATTCGTGCAATCTGTACGAATTCATTATAAATCTTCTTTTCCAACCCCAATACATGCTCATGGATGTTTCCCCTATGTCCCATGACGAACTTTCAAGTTTTGGTATTTTCCTCCTGCAAGCTAGAGGGCGCAAAGAAAAATAGCACTTTGTAATGCTGCTGATAAGCGTCTTTAGACATTTGTCCTTGATACAAACTCAAGAACTCCTTTTCCATTTGATCTTTGAAACTCTTGGGAAAATATTTTTCGAAGAAAGCTTCTTTATAGATAGCCCAGGTCAGTTGGGTGAGCTTGGTCAGCATATAACTTCGAGTGGATTTCTACCAGTGGTGTGCATCACCTTTTAGCATAAATGTGGCACATAATACTTTCTCCTCTTCATTTATAGTCATCATCATAAAGTTTCTTTCCATCTTGTCGATCCATTAAGCTGGCCACAAAGGATCCAGCGGTTTGCTAGTGAATTCCTTCATTTTCATCTTCAGAAAAAGTTTGATCAGCCTAAAATGGTCCAGCTAATATTGTACATATGCTCCATACATAGGCGGTTGGTACTGATAATTACCTTGGTTGCACCGGCCTTGCGGTGCTTCAGAGTTCCGCACTTGAGCTTGTACAACTGGCATTTGAGGTGCTTGGGGTACCATGTTGCTACCACCAGGTACGACACTAGGTTGCCCTACTGGAAGAGGTATTGTGTTTGCAACTAGGAAAGCAATTCTCATAGCAGCTTGCATGTTGGCTTGCATTTGTTGTATCTATTGCACTTGTTGTGCCAAATTCATCACCACAGTAGCCAAATCTATAGGTGATGTAGGTAAGTTGGTTGGATTGGCTTGGGGGTGAACATCCTGAGACAGAGTACCTTGATTCCCAACATTTCCTTCTTGTCCTTGCTGACCTTTGTTGTCATTGGCCTCCATAGGTGGTGGAGGTGGGTTTGCATTCTGTCTTCTTTGGCTAACTTTATGCCCAGCCATTTAAATTCCTGGATAAATGGTAATTAGAAAGGTTGTACCTGTGAGACAAAATAGAATGGTAGTATTAGGTTAGTCTCACAACGAAAAGCGAGAGAAGAAACAAAATCAACAGGAAAAAGTTTGAGCAGAATCAAAAAGCAGACAACAGTCAGTCATACGATTGATAGCCTATGGTCGCATGTTGTGCACCATAGGTTCGACCATCAAAACCTTGGCAACTTCCCGGGACCCTATGATCGATCATACGGTTGATTACACAGTCACATGTTTTGGTCGAATTGTGCCACCGTATGATTCAAAATCAGGTTTTTCAACCTATTTTTCGAGATTTTCATCTCATTTCTCCTTCTTTCTCCTATGGTCTCAACTCAGCTCGCCACCACTAAGTTGCTACAGTATCAACCGTATGAACTTGGTGATTTTTCCATCGATTGACGAGTTACATTTTATCCCTCGATGTATGTTTTCTACTCTTTTCCCCTTTTCAAGCTTTCATACCTAGGTTTTTACCATTTATAAAGTTTACTTCTAATTAATATTTCTCAGACTGTAAATGTTACACCCCAATTCTGGTTGAACCAGAACTGTGAGTGAACCGTCACTGAACCAACGGTTCACACCAGGATCTCAATAAGACCATGTCCACTCATATAAACCATTGCACATAACCATAATCAGAATATAATAAAATACAGCGGAAGTCTTAAATTAAATGAACTGAGTACTTCTATCGATAAATAAATTATCCAGTTATTCAACAAAACATAAATAATTATCCTTACATCCCAATTATAAATCCGACTGCAAATAAATAAAGAAACAAAACCAACATCCTAGAGGTACACGCAGAAAGGGCACTCGCATGAAGCGTCATGCTCATCCTCCCCTGCTTGCACTTCTAAAGCCGCAACACCTCTATACACCGGAGCATCCATGTAGTCCTCCACAGTATAACCTGCATCAACATCTAAAAACATGTATATATACAAGGGTGAGCTCACAACTTGGCTCAGTAAGATAATCAGACAATGCAACAAACATATGCATGAGTAACATTCACATCATGGTCTGATTTTAAGTTTGCAATGTGCTATAGAAAGGATTGGCGGCCACCGCACCTCTATACATGAGTGTGTGAAGCCGCCTAATGGATCAAACATCACTGTCGTCCCACATGCACCCACCATGGAATAGAGATAGAGCTAAAGTATCCGGATCAAACACAGCCAATACTTTCCCTGATACCCTATCCATACCAACACGTAAGCCCTTATTGGCGAGGGCTTGCAAACTGGGCTCGCAACTAACCAATCCTATATGTCATCATAGTAGGCCCTACCCCAGCACAGCTCCCTATGGCATAGAGATAGAGCTAGAGTCTAGTGGCCAGGCCGGAGACCACAGTGCCATTTCCTCCCCCTGATACCCTATCCGCACCAAGCATGCTAAGACAGAACGATACGAAAAGGTGCTAGTGTGAGGAATGATCCCAGACCCCAGGCCCTTCCCATTTCACACACCAACGAAAACAATCACATGCCTAATAGTCACATCCTAGCATAGCGAGTATGCATGAACAATAATAACTGAAAGTAAAGGATGACATGCGAGTATGCACAAACATCAGTCTATAGAATCATCATTATTAACAACGTTTTACTATTATTAAATTATTAGGGTTTAGGTCTGATTCCCTACCTGACACTTGTTTGATAGCTTGCTCTGCGTCACAGAATCCAAACTTGCTATCACAAGGTCCTACACGATGTTAGGGTTGAGTTAGAATAGTTTTTCTTAGGGTTTACGTTGATCGAAAAACCAACAAGGTCAAAACACTTCACGCAGAGCAGACCGGTTGTGGGTACCGATCGCAGGTACCGGTCCCAACACTGTGGGAAAAGGTGCGACCGGTATGGTCGACCGGTCCCCACAGACCAGCCTCTGGGAGATACCGATCGCAGGTACTGGTCACACAGGGTGCGATCGGTATGGTCGACAGGTATGTCTCCGGAAGACCATACATCCGGTTCTCACCTTCCATCGGTCACCCCCTATTGATTGTAGGGTTTCTCCTATACATTCTAGGTCTAAGAAATGAGTTAGAGTTGTTTCCAACACCATTCAAGTCCTAGTTTCGATGATCTTCAACCTAGAACTTAAATCAAGGGTTTACCGACTAGATTAGGGTTTGACGGCAAAAAATATGGTTTAGATCAATACCTTGCTTTGCATGGTATTGATCCAAACATGACTAACCATCCTAGAACAATTAAAGTAGAGGAAGGTTTAAGCACTTACCATTGGTTTGCGGTAATGTGTTCTTCGTCCAACGGCAATGGCGGCTCTCCCCTCTGTCACACCCCAATTATGCACCATTCAGAACGGTGTGATGAACCGCTAATAAACCAACGGTTCAACCAGGATCTCTAATAGGCTGTGTCCGTTGAAAATAAAACCATACACATCCACAACCATAATCAGAATAAATACACAATAACGAAAGTCTTAATAATAAATGAACTGAGGAATCTAGCTGTGATAATCATAAATAAAGTATCAAATTATGTTATATCAACTGAGACATAAGTAAATAAAATATCAATTACATTTCCTTAATAATTCAAATCAAAATCTAATCGAAAACGCATGCGTTGCACTTGCATGAAGAGTCATGCGTTTCCACTAAGTCTTCAGCTTCCATCGCAGCGATGTGCCCGTACGCAGAAACATTCATATAGTCTTCCACCGTGGTACCTGCATCATCAACTAAAAATATTCGACGTCGAAAGGGTGAGCACACATCACGGCTCAGTGAGCAAACAAAACAATGCAACAAACATATGCATGCATTCAATTCATATATGTGGTCTGGTTTATAAGTTTGCAATGTGCTATAGAAAGGTTCGGTGGCCGTCTCACCTCTATACACGAGTGTGTGAATCCGCCCAATGAGTATCGGTACTGTCGTTCCACATGCACCCACCATGGACAATATACACCCCATGAAAACGGCATGGCTGTACCGGTTGCCCATACCGACACGTAAGCCCCTGTTGGCGAGGGCTTGCAAACTAGGCTCGCAACTAATCAATCCTAATGTCAAAGAGTGTATCCAAGGCCTCACCCCAACATCCCTCAATACATCTATAGAGATAGAGTTAAGGCCCCCCGACAGAGTCGAAGACTACAAGGTCCGAGACCACCTCCCCCGATACCCTACGACGTAATAGTTCTGCTAAAGTAATGGCGATATGACGATGTCAGTGGACATGACTTGAGTAGAACCATGGCACAATATACACCCTATGATAACGGCATGGCTGTACCGGTTGATACCATCCCCTACCCGCACCATGTACACTAACCACACACATACATTCACATGCCTATTCCTAGCATCTTCATCATCACCATGTTATAAATAAACATAATTAAATATGCATGAACAGTAATAGCAGGAATATTGGATGACATATTGAATGCACATACAAGCATACACGCATAGAATCAGTCATGGCATTGGACTCAAGAAATAAAAACAGTTTATTATTGGCCAATTAGTTTAGGTCTTGTTCCCTCACCTTTGCTTGAGTGTTGATCCTCTTTCAAGCTTTAAAACCACTTTTATAACAATAGGAAAACCTAACAAGTCGATAGATTTTGGTTAGAAGTCATTCTGGCATTATTAGGCTTGTTTTAAGCACGGGTCGCAGGGTGGGTCGCAGGTAGGGTAGCAGTCTACATCGACCCCCAGGGTAGGGTCGATGCCAGGGTCGGATGTTCCATCGACCCTGGGTGCGACCACCCCTATTCTGGACTTCCCGAATACTGGGGGTTAATCCTGTGGTCTGGTAGGGTCGATTCCCAATCGACCCCACGTGCGACCCCCCGTGGGTTGAGTCGAGATTTTCATTCTACAGTCCATTCCTTTACATTTGGGTCCTATGGATTACTTCCACAATCCATTCTAGGCTTGTTCTATGGCTTAGAACACTAGGTTTCTTCCTTACCTTGTCTACCATGATTTCTCCATGGATTTCATCGAAATCTTTCCATGGGTGTATGATTTGGATTTCTCCTAGACCATACTCTCTTCATGAACTATTCTAAGGTCTTAGATTATCAAATAGGAAGCTTGCCCATACCTTAGGTTTGCTGAGATTCAAAGATTTCTCTAAATTCTTCAATTCGGTCCTCTTCTCCAACTTTCCTTCTCTTCTTCTTCTCTTCTCTTTCTCTCACTCTCAATTAAGGTTTCAAAAGGAGTGAAAGAGGCTTAGGGACGTCCTATTTATAGAGTACAATCTCTAAAAATAAGTCCCATTGAGATTAGGAAGGAATCCCATTGAAATTTGAAAAGTTTCCTATTTGTGTTTTCTGTCGACAAACAGGGGGTCGATGAGGGGGTCAGAGATCCCATCGACCCTCAGTTCCTAAGTTGTCCGACCCCCAGTGAAAAATCAGGGGTCTGAGTTCTATGTGAGGGGGGGTCGACCCTACCTACCTAGGTATGCGACCCTGCCCTCCCATTCATAGTTTTTGGGTCAGTTTAGTACCTGGTTTCGCCATTTCCTTCACGCACTTGGTCCATTTGGCTCGACCATGATGGGTAGACCTAGTACAAGGTGGTAAGACTGGTTAGTTCGATACGGGTCTTAAAAGTCCCACCTACTTATAAAAATTTCATCCTCGAAATTGTTCATACCTTCCGAGTCAAATAGATGAGGGTATTGCTCTCGCATAGCATTTGCTTCTTCCCATGTGATTTCTTCTATATCTTTGCTTCTCCAAGTGACCTTAACATAATAAATGTCACGATTGCGTAGTCGTTGCACCTTTCGGCTGGTGATTTCAGTTGATGCTACTTCAAACGTCAAATCCTCAGTCAAATCAGGTAGATCTACTGTCAATACGTGCGTTGGGTCTCTGACGTACTTCTTTAATAAGGAGATATGAAATACGTCATGCACACTTGACATAGATGGTGGTAGTGCTAACTGGTAAGCCACTTTTCCACGCTTAGCTAGAATCTCATATGGTCCAACATATCTCGGACTTAATTTCCCTTTCTGTCTGAACCGTTTCAAACCTCGCATAGGTGACACTTTGAGGAATACCTTATCACCTACGGTGAATTCAAGGTCTCGGCGTCTAGTGTCTACATATTGCTTCTAACGATTCTGAGCCGTTCTTACTCGTTCCTTGATAATGTCGACTACTCGACATGTCTCTTCAACAAATTCTGGTCCAACAATACTATGTTCTCCAACTTTATTTCAAAACAAAGGAGTTCGACACTTCTTGCCAAACAGTGCTTCATAGGGTGACATCTGTATAGTAGCCTGATAGCTATTGTTATAAGCGTACTCAATCAGTGGTAACTATTCATCCCATGATCCTTTGAAATCAATTACACAAGCTCGGAGCATGTCTTCTAGAATTTGAATGGTGCGCTCCGACTGTCCGTCTATCTGGGGATGGAATGCAGTACTGAACTTCAATGTTGTACCCATAGCCTTCTGTAATCCTTCCCAAAACTTTTAAGTAAATCGTGGATTTCTGTCAGACACAATGCTTTCAGGTACACCGTGTAATCTGACAATATTATCCACATACAACTTAGCTAATATTTCCAGTGTATACTGAGGTCGTATAGCTATAAATCGAGCCATTTTAGTCAGTCTGTCTACAATCACCCAAACTGCGTCAACTACTTGGGGAGTCAATGGTAACCCTGTGACGAAGTCCATAGTGATGCAGTCCCATTTCCATGCTGGTTCTGGTAAAGGTTGTAACAGTCCTGCTGGTCTTTGTCGTTCAGCTTTCACCTTCTGACAATTTAGGCATTGAGACACGAACTTGGCTATATCTGCTTTCATTCCCCTCCACCAATATAATTTCTTTAGGTCATGATACATTTTTGTACTTCCAGGGTGTATCGAATAGGCGGTGGTATGGGCTTCCTTCATTAGTCGGTGTCTAATGTCCAAACTTTCTGTCTCAGGTACACATATTCTTCCTTTGTACTTCAGTACCCTTTCATCATCTAAGGAGAACTCGGGAATAGTCCTACCTTTTTTGATGTCTTCTTGTACCGTTCTTAGGTAAGGGTTTTATTTAATCGCTGTTTTTACTTCCTCAAGTATATCGGGTACAATCTTCAATGTTGGCAAACATATTTGCAAACCGATGGATAAACCCTTGGTTGGTTGATTCACCCGGTGCATCTATCACAAACTGTTCATTACCATAATTGAATACTTTTTCGGTAGTACACAGTGCAGCAGTGGTGCTAACCTCCTCTTGAGATTTCATCATTGCCTTTCTACTCGGTGCGTCTACAACCACATTAGCTTTTCCCAGATGATACTGGATATCACAATCATAGTCTTTCAATAGTTTTAGCCATCTTCTTTGTCTCATATTCAACTACTTCTGATTAAAGAGGTAAGTAAGACTCTTATGATCTGATTTAATCTGAAATTTCTCTCCGTACAAGTAATGTCTCCATATTTTGACAGCATGTACTACTACCGCTAATTCCAAATCATGAGTGGGATACTTCTTCTCATGTTCTTTAATTGTCTTGAGGCATAAGCAATTACTTGTTCACCTTGCATAAGTACACATCCTAATCCCAGTCCTGATGCATCGGTGTACAAAATAAATGGCTGTGGAATCGGAATGGTCAAGATTGGAGCTGATATCAATCTAGCCTTCAATGTTTGGAAACTCTTCTCGCATTTATCAGTCCACACAAACTTCTCGCCCTTCTTAGTCAAACTGGTAAGAGGTACGGCAATTCCGAAATAGTCTTTCACAAATCATCGATAATACCCAACTAGACCTAAGAAACTTTTAATTTCTGCAACGCTCTTCGGTGCTTCCCACTTCACAATAGCTTCGATTTTGCTAGGGTCCACTTTAATTCCTTCAGCGGATACAACATGGCCTAGAAAAGCGACTTCCTTTAGCCAAAACTCGCACTTTGTAAATTTGGCGTAGAGCTTCTCTTTCCGTAATTGCTGCAGAGCGACATTTAGATTCTTAATATGAGTTTTCTCGTCTTTGGAGTAGACCAATATATCATCGATGAATACAATAATCGACGTATCCAACATATCATGGAATACTCGATTCATAAGTTCCATAAAGGTTGTTGGTGCGTTCGTCAATCCAAAAGACATGACCAAAAATTCATAATGTCCATATCTGGTCCTGAATGCTGTCTTGGGGATATCACCATCCTTAATCTTCAACTGATGGTAGCCTGACTGAAGATTGATCTTGGAGAACACTTTGGCACCTTGCAACTGATCAAATAAGTCATCGATCCGAGGCAATGGATATCGATTCTTGATTGTCAGTTTATTCAGTTCTCAGTAGTCTATACATAATCGAATGCTACCGTCCTTCTTCTTCACGAATAATACTGGCGCTCCCCATGGTGATATGCTAGGTCGGATGTAGCCCTTGTCCAACAGTTCTTGTAGTTGTACTTTTAATTCCTTCAGTTCAGTAGGAGCCATTCGATAAGGTGCTCTAGATATTGGTGCGGCTCCGGGTATCAAATCTATAACAAACTCTGTAGCGCGATCGGGTGGTAATCCTGGTAGTTCTTCAGGAAATACATCTGGATAGTCACGCACGACATCAATATCCTCCATTCGTGGTGTTTCTTTGGTAAGATCGACCACAGATACTAGATACCCAGTTGCTCCTTTCTCAAGGCACTTCCTAACCTTTAATGCAGAGAGTATGAGCTTTCATTTACGGGGTAGTTTGGTTCCCAAAAAACTGAACTCTGCTCCTTCTTTGTCTTTAAATGTCAGCTTCTTTTCGGCACACAATAGATTTGCAGAATGCTGAGCTAACTAGTCCATTCCCAAGATGACGTCAAAGTCTGTCATCTCAAGTTGGATCAAGGTTGCATCCAAAGTCTTTTCATCAATCAGAATTGGACATTGCCCATAACCTTTTTCTAACTCCACTTCTAATCCCATAGGTGATCGTACAAGCAGTTTGTAGTCTAAGGATTTAAGGGGTAGATTTAGCTTTTTTCCAAATCACACAGATATAAAAGAATGAGTAGCTCCTGAATCAAAGAGTACTCTGGCGGGAATGTCATTAATAGGTATGATACCTTTGATTTGTTTTGATTTAGTCTACATGCTCACATAATGTAACACAAAATGACAATATTCAGGTCGTACCTGTGACCACATCAGGCGATGCGGCAGCATCCTCAGATGTAACAGCGTAAACTCTTCCTTGATGTAGTTGCTTTTTGGGCTTAGTACACTCTCTTGCGACATGCCCTACTTGATTGCAGTTAAAACATCTTATTCCTTCACTGACTTGCTTTTGTTGCTGTGGAGCTGCGGGGGTAGTCTTGGCTGCAGCATTAAAGCCTTGAGTATAGAAGGGTTTGAATGTCTTGGTGTTCCCTCCATTGTAAGAATTCCCATTAGGCCTTTTGATTCCCCTATTTTGAGCAAAGTAGCTCTCTTTCTGGCTCGACTCTATCACTCGAGCAATTTGTGCTGCTTCATTATAGATTTTCTTTTTCAGTCCCAGAACATGCTCGCGGATGCTTCCCCTAAGTCCCATGACGGACCTTCGGGTCTTGGTGTTTTCCTCTTGCATACTGACGGGTGCAAAGAAGAACAGCTCCTCATAACGCTGTTGATATGCATCCACGGTCATTTGCCCCTGATATAAACTCAGGAACTCTTTTTCCATAGAATCTCTGAAACTTCAAGGAAAGTACTTCTCAAAGAATGCCTCATTATAATTATCCCAAGTCAGTTGGGCATGCTTTGTTAATAAATATGTCCTGGTAGACCTCCACCAATGGTGTGCATCTCCTTTCAGCATAAAGGTGGTACACAATACTTTCTCTTCTTCATTTACTGTCATCATCATAAAATTTCTTTCCATTTCGTCAACCCAGTGTGCCAGCCATAAAGGATCTACTGGCTTGCCATTAAATTCTTTGGGCTTTATTTTTAGAAAACGCTCCACCAGTCTAGAGTGGTCTAGTTGTTGCGGGACATACACCCCATACATAGGTGGTTGGTATTGATATCCACCTTGAGCTACCTCAAGATTCTGCACTTGAGGCTGCATGATGGGAGTCTGAGGTGCGTGGGGTACTGTGTTGCTTCCCCCTGGTACTGTGCTTGCCTGTCCTGATGGCATCGGTGTCGTCTGTGCAGCTAGAAAGGTCATGCTTATAGCAGCCTGCATAGTAGCTTGTGCCTATTGTATTTGCTAGAGCTGTTGGGCCAAGTTCATTACGACTGTAGCCAGGTCTGTAGGTGGAGCTGGCAGATTTGTAGGATTTGTCTGCCCATTAATTACGGACAGTGCTGTGTTCGTATTTCCCTGTGTTTCCGGGTGTGTCTGGCTGTCTTCCCCCATAGGTGGTGGTGGTGGGACAGAGTTATGGCTTTGTCTAGTTACTCTGTGTCCAACCATTATTTAATCTGGTAGTGGGAATGCCTGAAAATCATAGAACAAGTGAAGCAATCATTATATACTTCATTCTCATATTTTAAAACCACTAACAAATGCAAATTTTAAAATTTTCAGATCATTCTGTCGAAAATGATGTATTTTCACTGCAGGGTCGATGGTGGGGGTCGATGGATGTCTGACCCTCAGTATGTGACCCTGAGGAATCACTGATTCTTCCCGAGAGCCAGGGGAAGATGAGGGGGTTGATGGATGTCCGACCCAGGGTTTGACCCCTAGTTCTCTGTCAGATTACCGAGAGTCTAGGGTCGATGAGGGGGTCAAAGGGGGGGCCGGATGTCTTGGTCGAATTCTCCGACCCTCGGACTAAAAATCAGGTATTTATTTCCTATTTTGAATCCATTTCTCATTCTTCCTCCTCCTTTCTGACTCGGCTCGTCCCTCTGAGTTGCTACAGTGACAACTCGGACTCTTTGGTGCTATTTGCTTCTTATTTTGACGTCCACACCTCGTCTACATGTATGTTCTCTACATTTTCATGTTTTTAGGTCTCCTTAGCTAGGTTTTTGCTCATTTAACTCGTTTTCTTCAAATTAAACTTTTTTCAATGGTAAAAATTTGATTTTTATTTAGGGATTTTGTTGTTGGTGACTCAAGGAACAAAAGCCCTCAAAAATATTTGAGTTTCATCGGTTGGTTATCGAGAAACTTAAAATTTCCCATTTTTGCCCTAATTTGTCGAAATTTTTGAATTTCTTCAAATTTGATCTCGCTAAATGAAATTTCCAACTGTATGAGTCTTGCAGGATTGTTTAAAACCTTTATAAGTCCTCCTGCCCACGTGTATGGGTGAAAAGTGAGGCTTTTGACCAATTTACGTCGTTATACTGTCGAAATTTTTGGGTTTTTCATCCTTACTAAACCAATATCTGTTTTTCTTTGTTTTTGCAGATACTATGGCTCGTACCAAAGTACCCAGTGTTTATGACCCAGTCCGCTTCCGTTCTAACGAGGCAGAGACACAGTATACCCATTATTCTCGTAAGAAGGTATAGGGAGGTCGCTGGGTAGACTTGGCTAGCCTGGCATTGTTCGATGTGGAGAGGGCTTTTGGTGACATGGGTTGGCTTCCCGTGATCACCTATGACGCCTGCACTCGGTCGGATCTGGTGAGACAGTTCTACTGTAATCTCCAGGTGGTGGGAGATTACAACGATACAGAGAGGGGTAGAGAGCTTCGGATCACCAGCTACGTCAAGGGGGTCGAGATTTCATTCGATTATCGGCAGCTAGCCAACTTGTTGGGCATTTCATATGATGGCCCCTTGGTGTTCTGTGCTCCTGGAGAGCCCCATTTCTTTTCATTAGAGATGAGAGCTGAGATTGACCATCAGATCATCAGAGAGTATCGCTGGGAGATGAAAGCGATCTATCTTCGTCCAGAGCCTCGGGTGTACTGCAAGATTATTCAGCACAACCTAATACCTCAGAGTGGGCATTATGAGAGGATCTCCCAGTTGACCCAGTATCTGTTGTACTGTATCTGCACTAGGCAGCCCGTCTGCCTTCCTTACATCATCACGCGGATGATGATCAGTGCTACGTTGCCCAGTAATACTGGCAACCTGCCATATGAACGCATGATCTCTATGCTACTGACCCACCTGGGTGTTGACATGACGGATGAGAGGATTCAGGAGAAATTCTTCTCATCACCTTTGGATTGGGAGGCCATCTACAAGATGGGCATGCGGGATGCCCAGGTCAGTGACGAGGAGAGGAACACTCTGGTGCGTCCACGTACTCGAGTGGAGATGGCTAACGCTGAGGCAGCAACAGCAGCCGCCGGAGCAGGGGTTCATGGGGGTGATGATGATCGCTTGAACATGGATGTGGATGCCATACCTCCTCCATCACCTACTCATGCTATAGGAGCTGGTCCTTCTTATGCAGCTGGTTCTTCACATGCAGCTGGTCCTTCGTATGTACCTTCTGATGACATGATGGGGATATTGCATGAGATTAGGGAGGCCCAGCGCGCATCGAATCAGCGGATGGCCGAGCTGGCAGCTAGTCTCCAGGTGACCCAGACTCAGGTGGCCTGGTTGACTAGGGTGTATGTTAAGGACTATGATAGAGATCACGAGGCACCTCCTCCTCCAGCACCTCCAGCTCCATGATGTATTCTCTTTTGTCTTTCTTTTTGTACTTCAGAGTAACTGTCCAGGTTGTGGACTGTACTCTGCTTTAGTCATGTATATATACGTTTGTTCCTCTTTTGGGTGTATATAAGCTTGTTTCTCATTTAATAGATGTATTATTCTCTTTCAACTTTGTCTTAAACAACACAAATGCTTATGGTGTCTTATTATTACGTCTTTTAAATTTTTATCCTATCTCAGTTCACGAACTTTTGTGGAAGTATACTGGTTTCACAGACAGGGCCAGAGAGCTCTGATACCAAGTTGTCACACCCCAATTTTGCACCATTCAGAACGGTGTAATGAACCGCTAATAAACCAACGGTTCAATCAAGATCTCTAATAGGCTATGTCCGTTGAAAATAAAACCATACACATCCACAATCATAATTAGAATAAATACACAATAGCGGAAGTCTTAATAATAAATGAACTGAGGAATCTAGCTGTGATAATCATAAATAAAGTATCAAATTATGTTATATCAACTGAAACATAAGTAAATAAAATATCAATTACATTTCCTTAATAATTCAAATCAAAATCTAATCGAAAATGCATGTGTTGCACTTGCATGAAGAGTCATGCGTTTCTACTAAGTCTTCAGCTTCCATCGCAGCGATGTGCCCATACGCAGAAACATTCATATAGTCTTCCACCGTGGTACCTGCATCATCAACTAAAAATATTAGACGTCGAAAGGGTGAGCACACATCACGGCTCAGTGAGCAAACAAAACAATGCAACAAACATATGCATGCATTCAATTCATATATGTGGTCTGGTTTATAAGTTTGCAATGTGCTATAGAAAGGTTCGGTGGCCGCCTCACCTTTATACACGAGTGTGTGAATCCGCCCAATGAGTATCGGCACTGTCGTCCCACATACACCCACCATGGACAATATACACCCCATGAAAATGGCATGGCTGTACCGGTTGCCCATACCAACACGTAAGCCCCTGCTGGCGAGGGCTTGCAAACTAGGCTCACAACTAACCAATCCTAATGTCAAACAGTGTATCCAAGGCCTCACCCCAGCATCCCTCAATACATCCATAGAGATAAAGCTAAGGCCCCCCGGCAGAGTCGAAAACTACAAGGTCCGAGACCACCTCCCCTGATACCCTACGATGTAATAGTTCTGCTAAGGTAATGGCGATACGACGATGTCAGTGGACATGACTTGAGTAAAACCATGGCACAATATACACCCCATGAAAATGGCATGGCTGTACCGGTTGATACCATCCCCTACCCACACCATGTACACTAACCACACACATACATTCACATGCCTATTCCTAACATCATCATCATCATCATCATGTTATAAATAAACATAATTAAATATGCATGAACAGTAATAGCAGGAATATTGGATGACATATTGAATGCATATACAAGCATACACGCATAGAATCAGTCATGGCATTGGACTCAAGAAATAAAAATAGTTTATTATTGGCCAATTAGTTTAGGTCTTGTTCCCTCACCTTTGCTTGAGTGTTGATCCTCTTTCAAGCTTTAAAACCACTTTTATATCAATAGGAAAATCTAACAAGTCGATAGATTTTGGTTAGAAGTCATTCCGGCATCATTAGGCTTGTTTTTAAGCACGGGTCGCAGGGTGGGTCGCAGGTAGGGTAGAAGTCTACATCGACCCCCAGGGTAGGGTCGATGCCAGGGTCGGATGTTCCATCGACCCTAGGTGCGACCACCCCTATTCTAGACTTCCCGAATACTGGGGGTCAATCCTGTGGTCTGGTAGGGTCGATTCCCAATCGACCCCACGTGTGACTCCCCGTGGGTTGAGTCGAGATTTTCATTCTACAGTCTATTCCTTTACATTTGGGTCCTATGGCTTACTTCCACAATCCATTCTAGGCTTGTTCTATGGCTTAGAACACTAGGTTTCTTCCTTACCTTGTCTATCATGATTTCTCCATGGATTTCATCAAAATCTTCTCATGGGTGTATGATATGGGTTTCTCCTAGACCATACTCTCTTCATGAACTATTCTAAGGTCTTAGATTATCAAACAGAAAGCTTGCCCATACCTTAGGTTTGCTGAAATTCAGAGATTTCTCTGAATTCTTCAATTTGGTCCTCTTCTCCAACTTTCCTTCTCTTCTTCTTATCTTCTCTTTCTCTCACTCTCAATTAGGGTTTCAAAAGGAGTGAAAGAGGCTTAGGGACATCCTATTTATAGAGTAGAATCTCTAAAAATAAGTCTCATTGAGATTAGGAAGGAATCCCAATGAAATTTGGAAAGTTTTCTATTTGTGGTTTCTGTCGGCAAACAGGGGGTCGATGAGGGGGTCGGAGATCCCGTCGACCCTCAGTTCCTAAGTTGTCCGACCCCTAGTGAAAAATCAGGGGTCTGACTTTTATGTGAGGGGGGTCGACCCTGCCTACCTAGGTATGCAACCCTGCCCTCCCATTCACTATTTTTGGGTCAGTTTAGTACCTGGTTTCACCATTTCCTTCACGCACTTGGTTCATTTGGCTCGACCATGATGGGTAGACCTGGTACAAGGTGGTAAGACCGGTTAGTTCGATACGGGTCTTACACCCTCTCCTTCCTAGCTTATTCTCCTTCTTCATTCTCTTTCTCCTCTCTAGGGTTGGTGAGGATCAATGAAAGGGATTTTAGAAGGTTTAGGAGTCCTTATATAGGCTAAGGTTGAGTTTAGGAAGCCTCCTAACATTAGGAAAGTCTTTCGGTTCGAAATTTGGAAAGTGAGACCCGTAGAGATCCATTTTTGGATCTAAGTGGTCAGCTGCGCAGACCATACCTATCGACTAGTACCATCGACCGATATGAAATATTTCATACTTGGAGGTCCGTTTTCGTACCTGATTGTCATCCGCTCGTCTTGTCTGGCCTGGTGATGATTGGAAGACCTATTACGACATGAATGAAAGGTTTAGACCAGATTCATGGAGTGCGGATCTTATAGTAAAAATTTGATTTTTATTGGGGTCGGCTACCCAACGGATGAAAGTCCTCAAGAAAATTTAGGTTTCATCGGTTGGTTTGGTAGAAATTTGAAAATTCCTAGTTTTGACCTAAATTTTGGGGTTTTTCTTAATTGTCAAAATTCTTTAAATCAAATCTACCTAGTTAAAATTTTCCATTGTATGAGCCTTGCAGGATGGTATGGGACCTATGTAAGTCCTCCAGTCCAATGTTTGGGTGAAAAGTGAGGCTTTTCCCCATTTTAAGTCGTTGTGTTGTTAAATTTTTAATTTTCTAACTTGTTTTCTTATTTTCTTTTCTTGCAGTTCGCACCAGGTTCCTCGAGTCCATGACCCTAATCACTTTAGGTCCATTGAAGCAGAGGTTCATTATCCTTGGCTTGATCAAAAGAAAGTGAAAGGGGGTCAATGTGTGAACTTAGCCCATTTAGCCATGTTTGGGAGAGGGTATTTGGAAATATGGGCTGGCTTCCAGTGATTCTGTATGAGGCTTGCACCCGTCCGGACTTGGTAAAGCAATTCTACAATCACCTACAGGTAGAGGGTGACCTAGAGGATGTAGATAGGGGTAGAGAGCTTCGGATCACCAGTTGGGTAAAAGGGGTTCCTATCTCTTTCAATTGTCAGGAGTTGGCTAATCTCCTGGGCATTTCCAACGATGGACAGTTGGTTTATTATGCACCAAGGGAGCCCCACTTTCTATCTACACAGGTGAGTGCAGATATAGTCAATCAGATTCTTCGGGATGACCGTTGGGAATGAAGGCGGTTAATCTGTGTCCAGAGCCACGGGTCTATTGTAAGATTATTCAGCATAATTTGATCCCTCAGGAGACTACGAGATAGTCTCTCAGCTGACTCAGTACCTGTTTTACTGTATCTGTACTAGGAAGCCTATCTATCTCCCGTACATCATCCTCCGGACTATGCACAGAGCTACATTGCCTGACTCGAGAGATAACTTGCCCTATGGACGGCTGATCTCCACCTTGCTCACGTGTCTACAGGTGAACCTAGAGGATGAGAGGATTTTTGAGGATACCTTCTCAGCTGACTTGGATTGGGAGGCCATCAATAGGATGGGCATGAGAGAGATACAGGTCAGTGATGATGAAAGGAATGCTATAAGACGTCCTCTCACTAGGGTAGCAGCAACAGATGCAGAGGCGATAGCAGCAGCAGTAGTAGAGGCACACGATAATGATGATGAGGAGGAGGATGATAGGATGTACATGGATTTAGATGACATTCCTCCTCCATCACCACATCATTCTACAGGAGCTGGCCCTTCTTGGGCTTCTTATTCAGTTGGCCCTTCACGTCCACCACCAGAATGATGGGCCTGCTATGTGAGATTCGAGAGGCCCAGCGTGCTACAGATCAGAAGGTAGGAGAAATCCTAGCTGCTCAGTGCTTTACAGACTAGCGGGTAGTGGATCTGGCAGCTAGTCTTCGAGTGACCCAGACTCAAGTATCCTGGCTCATTAGAGTATATGCTACGAACTATGATCGAGATCGTGAGGCACCTCCTCCTCCAGCACCCCTAGCTCCATGATTATCCCATTATCTTCTTCCCTTTTTATTCTATTGGGTAACTATCTGGATTGTAGACCGTACTCTGTTTCGGATGTACATTTGTATTATTCTCTTTTGATATATATAATTCGTTTCTCATTTACTTTTGTACATTATTCACTTTCTTAATTTATGTCTCAAACAACACAAGTGCTTATGGTGTGTTCTTATTATAGTTTTTAATTTTATCCTAACTCAATTCATGACTCATGTGGAAGTAGTTAGGTCAATGGATAGAACCTGAGAGAGCTCTGATACCGAGTTGTCACACCCCAATTCTGGTCTAACCAGAATAGTGTGAAGAACCGCCAATAAACCAACGGTTCAACTAGGATCTCGTATAAGTCATACCCACCATATCAAATCACATACACATTCCATAGAATAATCAGAGATAATAAACAATGAACCAGAAGTCTTATAGATAATGAACTGAGTGTCTAACAATGATATAATAATTATTTAATTCTAATTATTTTCCAAAAACTCAAGACATAAAGGTAAATAATCTATTACATGTTTCAATAACCAAATATAGCTAAACTAATAAAAAATGCACTGGTTGCACTCACATGAAGGATCATTCGCATCTTCAATAGCTTCTACATCTATGGCTGCAACGTGTCCATACATCGGTGCATTCACATAATCTTCAACAGTAGGACCTGCATCATCAACTAAAATATTCGACATCGAAAGGATGGGCACACATCACGGCTCAGTGAGTAAAACAAAATAATACAACAAACATATGCATGCATTCAATTCAATATCTTTGGTCTGATTTTTAAGTTTGCAATATGCTATAGAAAGGTTTGGTGGCCCCCGCATCTCTATACACAAGTGTGTGAATTCGCCCAATGGATCAAACATCATTTTCGTCCCACATACACCCATCATGGAATAGAGATAGAGCTAAAGTGTCTGGATCACACACCACCAACATTTCACCTGATGCCCTACCCATACCAACAGTTAAGCCCCTATTGGCGAGGGCTTGCAAACTGGACTCGCAACTTACCAATCCTAAATATCATCCAGTGTATCCAAGGCCTCACCCCAACATCCCTCAATACATTCATAGAGATAGAGCTAAGGCCCCCCGGTAGAGTCAGAGACTACACGGTCTAAGACCACCTCCCTTAATGTCCTACGACATAATAGTTCTGCTAAGGTAATGATGATACAATGATGTCAGTGGGCAAGGCTTGAGTAGAGATAGAGATAGAGTCTGGTGACCAGGTCAGAGACCACAATGTCACGTCCTCCCCCTGATGCCCCACTCGCATCCAACATACTATCCACACACACACAATCACATGCCTATTCCTATCATCATCAATCAACAAGGTAGTATATAGACAGAAGTAAATATGCATGAGCAGTAATAACAATAATATTGGATGACATGTGAGATACACATTACAAGCATACAAATATAGCATCATTCATAGCATTGGACACAATAAAGTAAACAGTTTGTTCTTATCCAATTAGTTTAGATCTTGTTCCCTCACCTATTAGCAAAACTCGATCTCCTTCCAAGCCTTGTAATTCTCTTTGAATCGATTTAATAACCTAAAAGTTATATGAATTTAAGTTAAGGTTCATATGTAACATGTTACAGTAGTCGAAAATCAAAACAGAGCACTGATAGATGTCTGATTGGTCCTATGGTCTCATACTGTATCGACCTTACTGCCTATGGTCGAGACCCTATGGTCGCACCATATGCGACCGTACCTACGACCATATGGTTTCTGAATTCTTCCCGAATGCCTATGGTCGATACTTTGATCATGCTGGTCATGCTATGGTCGATCGTAGCTGCGACCTTGAGATTTTTTGTTACAAACTACATTCAATCCGAGTCCTTCTTGGGTCAACTCTTCGGCTCTTCAATTGGGTTTATCCTAATGATTATTCTAAGGCTAAGTTTTTAAGTTTTACCAACTAATTACTCTAACCTATTCTCCATGGTTTCCCATTAGAGGCTTGCTTAGCAATTCCCATGGTTGCATTCTTACGTTGGGTTTGGTATCTCATTTTACATTAAAAACTTTTACTCCTAGTGTTCTAATGCTACAGAGATAAGGTTCATACCTTACTTGTTGCAGAGAGTCTGTGGAACTCTTCTCTCAGTCTCCTCCTTAGTCTCCTTCTTTTCCTTCTCTTTCCTTCTCTTTCTTTAGGGTTTACTAATGTTCTAAAAGATTAATAAAGGTTGAGCAACATCCTTTATATAGAGAAAAATTCTCCATATAGAGTTTTCCAACATTAGGAAAGAAATCCTCCTCAAATTAGGAAAGTTTCCATCTCGGAGCCTAATCTGGGGTCTCACGGTCGATGGCCTACGGTAGCAGAATCCATCGACCATAGGGTCGAAAACATCGACTGTAGGGTCCTGGATCAGTGACCTTTGTTTCTTACCTTATGGTTGACCATACCTACCCAAGTATTCGACCATACGCATACTTTTGAGCATTTTTAATTCGATTCATACCTGATTTTGTGATCCATCTTCACACGGTCAGTCCACTTGGTCCAGCAATGATGGGAAGACCTGGCACGACACGATTAGACCAAGTTAGTGGAGTGCAGGTCTTACACCTCGTTTGTAAACACCAGAGGTGTTGTTGAACCTTAAAGCTGACAAAAGGCTTCGTCTACTACCCGTGGTATTTTACCTAATTAATTAGATAAGTTTTGTTAGATTGGTGAACAACTTTTAAACCAATACAGATAAGTCCTAGTGTCAATGCACGGGTCCCAAGATAAGTCGAGAACCAAACAGTTGATATTTTTTTAATCCAAACTAGGCTTATAGGCCAAACTGGTCTAAACCAGAGGACATAGGAAGTTGGGGGGTTCCTCTAGAAGGTCATCTGGTTAACACTTAGAACAATTTCTAAGTACACAGAACCAGAGGATGAATCAGATGGTCAAGCATTAGACAGACCATCCGGTTCGCATCCACTGTCATAACAGTGAGGTTCTAGTAAGTTAGTCGAAGGTTTAGCCTAGTGGTGTACCATCCAGCAATGCCTCCGCTTGATATTAAGCCTACATGGAGGCTTAGGTCAATTAGAGCCACCAATTCACTGGAGGGTCAAACGGAGGATCGTACCCTCAATAAGGTAACTTCGGAAGGTCCACCGGTTGGGTATGGGTCTAACATACCAAGGCATTTGCCTTGGCAGAGGACTGGTCTCAATCACCTTGAGGTAGGGCCAATGCCAGGCCTCTGGTTGTGCCTCTGATTCTGCCTAGAAACCAAGCACGAACCAGAGAAGGTTTCCTTCTTTGGGGATTGTCTCCCCACCACTTGGAACTTTAATGTAGGTGATGGAAAACACTCCCCCAGTATGACTAGACATAATGTGAGTCATTTGACTCCATTTACTTTCCCATACATGGAGGAGGGAGATAATCTAGGTTTCCTAGGTTGGATTCGGTCTCCATTAATGGTGGAGCTTCACCATGGTCTTTATCATACATTCCCACAAGAATGAAGAGGAAAGAGTAAAGAACACTTATCTCAAGGGGAACTGGTGCTTGAACTCCAATCTTGGAGTTCCAAGTCCTTATCTAACACACTCTTACTCACTCTAAGGTTAGCAAGAGTAAAATAAGGGAGTTTCAGCTCCCTTTTATAGACCCCGTGAAGAGAGAGAGTGCACCACTCGATCACAAACCGAGTGTCATCAACCAGGTGATGCACCATCCGATTGAGCATCTGGTTCAGCATAAAAATAGGTTTATGCATGGTTTTGTGAGCCTAAGTTGGTAGGGATGCTTCCTAGCTCACTTGATTAATCTTCTTCCCCACACTCTATCATCACTAGGTGATCCTAGTACTTGGCCCGACATCATATTGAGGGTCCAATGTCAGGGTGCCAAGGGTTGGCTTAGTAAGACCTGGTACAGAGGGATCTAAACTGGTGAGGATTTCGAGTGTGGGTCTTACAATCAAGGTAGGAAAGGCCTCACCTTCTTATTCCCATCTTGATTGGAGATGGTTTTTTCTTATGTTAGGGGAGTATCCCAAGGGACAAGACTAATCATGTTGAGGGCGGCCTAAGGCGAAGATTGTCTTCGGGCATGTGAATTTTGACCATCAGGGTCTCCATCCTTTTTAATGCTGCTGCCTTCTCCTACTTCAGTTATGTAGGTGTTTGGAGCAGGTCGACCAATCTTTATCTTTTCACTATCAAGGATTCAAGAGTTATCCATGAATACCTCCCAATAGCAATTGTTAATATTGTCATTGATGATCATCTTAAGGTGTCAATAATCATCTGTATAGTAGCCATGCTCATTGTGATGATGGCAGAAATGTCTGGGGTTCCATTCATGTGATTGAGTGTGCATCGGAGGTGGATGCACCAGAAGAGGGTCGTTCCTCTTGATATGTATGATCTCCGATGGTGACTTATTCAGAGGGTGATAAGCTTTTAGGTCTGTGTTGGTGGGTGGCCCACGGTAGCCTATTTTCCTTGTGGCTGGCTTCTCAGACTTTGCCTTCTTATTCTTTTCGTCTGCTTTTGTGGACTTGTCCAGCTTTCTGGACCTCTTTTTGTCAGATTCTTAGCACCCTTCTCTCTTCTGGTTGCTGTGTCGACAATGTCGTTCGCAACAGCATTCCTTTCGCACCTATGGATAAGGTTTCAAGGGGGCTCTTCTAATTGAGTAGATCAGCTTTTTGTCTCTAACTGAGGACTTTAGTGTCTCTACTACCACATTAGGATGAAGGTCTTTTATCTTGAAAGCCAGCTTGTTGAAGCAGGCAATGAAGGCTCGAAGAGTTTCACCATTCTCTTGAGTTAAAGCCATGAGGTAGGAGACCATCTTTTTAGTTCCGTGACTGCACTAAAAGTGTGTTAGAAAACTGATGCTGAGCTCCCTGAATGAATTTATAGAGTGTGGGTGGAGGTTGTTGAACCATGTCCAGCCAGCGTCTTTGAGTATTGATGGAAATGATCTGCAGTAAATTGTATTGTCATAGCCATGGAGAAGCATCCCCATCCTGAAGTTGTCAAGATGCTTCTCGGGATCAGTTGTTTCATCATAAGGCATGATTATTCGGAGGATGTATCCCTTAGGTAGGGGTGAACGCATAATTTCTGCTGACAAGGCTGTTTCGATAGTGAATGTTGGGGGACATACACGCTTGGACCCTATTTGACTTGTTGTAGATGTCGGGTCAGCTCTCTGAGTTGTTGCTACAATTCATCAATGGGTTCCTGCGGCGCTGGTATGTTAACCATGCTCGACACTGCTCGTTGTTGTCAGGTTGCATCAACCCAGAGTTGTAGGGCCATTTCAGTAGTGAATGTTGGGGACATACACACTTAGACCCTGCTCGACTTGTTGTAGACGTTGAATCAGCTCTCTGAGTTGTTGCTATAATTCGCGGTGGGTACCTATGGCACTGGTGGGTTGGTTATGCTCGACACTACTCGCTGTTGTCAGGCTACATTAACCCTGGCTTATGCATCATGGTTGTGTTTTCTCCAAGTTAGCTTAGATGGTCGAGAACTGAGATGTGCGGGGAGTGCTGCACTCGTCTATGGCTTGAGAAGGTGACACTCACCGCAGGCCTGGTGGTAGGAGGCGCCGCTACATTTGTTGGTGGTGCTTACGGGACATAATGTCCTAACACCAGCTACCCTTGTGAGCGATGGTTACTGTAAGACCCGTGTCAAACTAACCCGGTCTTACCACCTTGAACCAGGTTTACCCATCATGGTCGAATCAAATGGACCAAGGGCATGAAGGAGATCGAGATCCCAGGTATAAAATCAATCCAAAAACACTTAATTTTAGGGGAGGGTCGCACACCCAGCTAAGCAGGGTCGGACCTCCCAAAACAGAAAGTCAGACCCTTAGTTTTGAAGGGAGGGTCGGACAGCTTAAGACCCTAGGGTCGACGGGATCATCGACCCTCGGTTTCTGACAAAACTGAAATTAGAAAATTTCCTAATTTTCGGTTGGGATTCCTTCCAAATCTCAATGGGATTATTATAGGACATTCCTAGTCTATTTAAAGGACGTCCCTAAGCCACTTTCACTCCTTTCACAACCCTAATTGAATTGAGAGAAAGAGAGAATAGGGAAAAGAGGAAGAAAGGAGGCTAGGAAGAAGGTTTAGCAGAAAGGAGAAGAATTTGCAGAGAAAAGTAATCTTCTCAGGTATGGATACTAATTCCATGAGTTTCTACAGACCTTAGGTTAGATATGGTTGAGTGTAGGATTTCGGAGAAACCCAAACCATCCATCCATGGTTAGGTTTTCATGGAAAACCATAGGAGGATGCACGAAAACTATTTAGATGGATTATACATGGTTCTAAACCATGGAACGACTGTTGAATGAATGTAGGAAGCAAGCCATAGGACCCCAAACACGAAGAATGGATTAAAAGTGGAAATTGGACCAGAGTGCACCAAGGGTCGCACCGAGGGTCGATAGACCATCCGACCCTAGGTGTTTCTGACCATCGACCCTCAGCATTCGGGAAGTTCAGAATGGAGGGAGGGTCGATAGACCCATCGACCCTAACATCGACCCTCAGTTGACAGAATGGTTTTAAATTCTGAATTAATTCTAATTTAATTCTATCGACTTTATTAGGTTTTCTAGCAATCTAATAACATTGTAACGGTGATTTTAAAGCTTGGAAAATATCTTTTAGCAAGCTAAGGTGAGGAACCTTAACCCCAAACTAAATTGGTTAATAATAAACTGTTTTCTATTTCTTGAGTCCTATGCCATGTTTGATTCTATGCGAATATGTTTGTAATGTGCATACAGCATGTCATCCAATATTTCTATTACTTGTTAATATATATTTACTTTATTGTTTATAACATGATGATGATGATGATGATAGGAATAGGCATGTGCTTGTATGTGTGTGGTTGATGTATTTGATGCGAGCGAGTATCAGGGGAGGTGTGATGAGAACGTCAATAAACGTTAACCTTTGGTGGGTCTCAGCACTTTAGCTCTATCTCTAACTCAAGTCTTGTGCATTGACATCGTCGTATCGCCATTACCTTAGCAGAACTATTATGTTGTAGAGTATCAGGGGAGGTGGTCTCGGTCCTTGTAGTCTCTGACTCTACCGGGGGCCTTAGCTCTATCTCTATGGATGTTCTGAGGGATGCTGGGGTGAGGCCTTGGATACACTGTTTGGCATTAGGATTGGTTAGCAGCGACCCCAGTTTGCAAACCCTCGCTAACAGGGGCTTACGTGTTGGTATAGCATTATATAGCAATAAACGTTAACCTTTGTTGTATAATGTTATGGTAGGGTGGATGGGGACGACGATAAACGTTAACCTTCGGGTGGGCTTCCACACCCTGTGTATAGAGGCGGTGTCAATAAACGTTAACCTTTGACCACCCAACCTTTCTATTGCACATTGCAAACTATAAACCAAGACCAAAGATATAAATTGATTTTTTTTTGCATGCATATGTATTGTTGCATTGTTTTGGCTACTCACTGAGCCGTGTTGTGTGCTCACCCCTCGACGTCGAATATTTTTAGTTGATGATGCAAGTTATACAGTCGAAGATTATATGAACGCGTTAGCGTATGGGAATGTAACAGCTATGGAAGTTGGAGCTAAAGACGATACACACGACTCCTCTTGCGAGTGCAACTCGTGTGTATTCGATTAGATATTTTTATAGGTTTCTTTGTTGGATTTATAGACATGTATTTGGTACTTAATTATTTATGTCTCAGTTTGAATACAGAATAATTTGCTATTATTTATGAATACCATTTTAGTTCTCAGTTCATTTATTTATAAGACTTTCGCTATTGTGTATTTACTCTGATTATGATGGTGAGTATATGAAGGTTCGAGTAACGTGGGGATAGCCTATTTGAGATCCTGGTTGAACCGTTGGTTATTTAGCGGTTCATCACACCATTCTGAAATGTACGGAATTGGGGTGTGACAACTTGGTATCAGAGCATCTCAGGCCTTGCCCGCTGAACTATCATACATTCACAGCAATAGTGAACTTAGATAGGATAAAATAAAAAACAGTAATATTAACATATTATAAGCACATGTTACGTTGAGACCAAATGTAAAAAGAGAATAATACATCTATTAAAAGGAGAAACAAGTTGACATACAATGAGAACGAAACAAAGAGTAAATGTATATCTAAAACAGAGTACAGTCCACAACCCGGACAGTTACTCTGTAGTACAAGGAAAAGTAAAGTACAATCAGGAAGCTGGAGGCGAAGGAGGAGGTGGAGCCTCACGATCTCTGTCGTAGTCCTCAGCATAGACTCTAGTCAACCAGGCTATCCGAGTCCGGGTCGTCAGAGACTAGCTGTGAGATCGACTACTCTCCTGTCAGTCGCACGTTGGATCTCCATAAGCTCATCTATCCGCACGTCAGATATGTGCTGAGCAGCCAACAGCTCATCCACTCTCATGCGCTGAGCATCTAGCAACTCCTCCATCCTCAGGTCCGATCTGCGCTGAGTCTCTCTGATCTCGCGCAACATCTCCATCATATCAGAAGGTGGGCGTGAAGGACCAGCATCATGAGAAGGACTGGTCTCGGGTACCAAAGCCGCCACAGCAGAAGTACCAGCCCTATCCGCATGCATGGGTGATGGTGGTGGTATCGCATCGACATCCATATATAAGCGATCATCGTCGACCGGATCCCCACGAGCCCTAGCAGCAGCCTCAGCATCAGCCATCTCAACCCGAGTGTGAGGGCGCACCATCGCGTTCCTCTCCTCATCACTAACCTCCGCATCTCGCAGCCCCATCTTGCAGATAGCCTCCCAATCTAGAGGCGACGAGAAGGTCTTCTCCTGGATCTTCTCATCTACTAGATCCACCCCCAGACGGGTCAGTAGCACTGTAATCATGCGTCCATAGGGTAGGTTTCCCCTATGACCAGACAATGTAGCACTAATCATCGTCCGCATGATGATGTAAGGAAGGCAAACCGGCTGACGAGTGCAGATACAGTAGATCAAGAACTGAGTCAGCTGAGTGACCCTCTCATAGTGCCCACTTTGCGGAATCAGATTATGCTGGATAATCTTGCAGAAGACCCGTGGAGCTGGACACAAGTAGCAAGCTCTCATCTGCCATCTATCGGGACGGAGCAACTGGTTGTCGATCTCAGCTCTCATCTCCATCTCAACAAACTGTGGCTCTCCCGGCGCACAGTACACCATAGGGCCATCATAGGCAATGCCCAACAGATCGGCCAGCTGCCGATAATCAAAAGAGATGTGCACCCCCTTGACGTAGCTAGTGATGTGCAACTCCTGGCCGTGCTCAACATCATTGTAATTCCCCACCACCTAGATATTACAATAAAACTGGCGCACCAAGTTTGGACAGGTGCATGCGTCGTATGTGATGATAGGGAGCCACCCCATATCACCGAATGCTCCATCTACATTGAACAAGGCTAGCTCAGCCAAGTTCACCATACGACCCCCTTCCACTTTCTTACGGGCATAGTCAGCATACTGTGCCTCGGCTTCGTTTGAACGGAAGTGAAGTGGATCACGCAATCTTGGTACCTTAGTACGGGCCATAGAATCTGCAACAATAAGAAAGAGAAAATAAACAAGGAGTTAGTAGGATAAAAATCCAAGATTTGATTTAATAATGACGTAAGTTGACCATAAAGTCCCATTTCTCACCATACAAGTGGGCGTAAGAACTTACGTAGGTTAAAACATATCCTACAATCTACATGCAGTAGAAAATTTTAACGGATAAGGTCCAATTTGAAGAAATTGAAGAAAAGTAAAAAATTTCGGTAAATTAGGGCAAAAAGAGAAAAATTTAAGTTTCTCGATAACCAACCGATGAAACTCAAAAAATTTTGAGGGCTTTCGTTCCTCAAGACCCCAATAACAAAAGCCCCCAATAAAAATCGAATTTTTACGGTTGGAAAAAGTTTAATTTGGAAAATACGAGCTAAATGAGCAAAAACCTAGAAATAAAAACCTAAAAACAGGGAAAGTTGGGAAATTTTACCTGTAGAGGTGATGTGGATGTCGAAACTCGTACTAAGAACAATCCACAATAGCGAAGTAGCACTGCAGCAACTGGGAGAGTAGAGACGAGTCGAAACGGAGGAGGAATAGTGAGAATTGACCCAGAATCGGATCTTAAAAATCTGATTTTTGGTCCGAGGGTCAGACAATTCGACTGACACCATCGACCCTCGGATCGACCCTCCAATCGACCCTCGGCTCTCGGGAATCGACAGAAAATCGAGGGTCGGACTGAGGGTCGGACACCCATCGACCCTCGCATCGACCCTCAACTCTCGGGAAGAACAGGTCATTCCCAGGGTCGGATACCAAGGGTCGGACACACCAGCGACCCTCACCATCGACCCTACATAGAAAAGACAGTATTTATTTCAGAATGAATTGGAGATTTTGAATTTTATATCGGTTAGCGTGCCTACATGATTTCTCACTGATTTTGATGATTTTCAGGCACCATCCATCTCGAAAGTAAATATGTCTGGCCGTAGAGTGACCCGACAGACCCGAAACACAGTCCCACCACCACCACCGGCGGATGAGACTAGTCAAGAGAACAATTACGCACAGGGTAATCCCGAGCCGAAAAACCCTACAAATTTGCCACCACCACCACCAGAGCTAACAACAATGGTGATGAATTTGGCACAACAGCTACAACAAATGCAACATGCACAAGCTCAAATGCAGGTTGCGATGGGAGTTATGTTTCAAGCCACTCAGGTTGCAGCCATGCACACTGGGCAAGCTAGTGCAGCACCAGTGGGTAACCACCCAGCTCAACAGACACCCCAACAACCGGCTGCACCAATTCCAGTGCAAGTCCCAGAAGCAGCCCAAGGGAACTATCAGTATCCACCCCCTATGTTTGGGGCATACCAAAATCAACTGGATCACTCCCGACTAGTAGAGAGATTTTTGAAAATGAAACCAAGAGAATTCAACGGCAAGCCGTCTGATCCACTGTGGCCAGCACACTGGATAGACGAGATGGAAAGGAACTTCCTTATGATGACTATCACTGAGGAAGAAAAAGTGTTATGCGCCACCTTTATGCTCAAAGGCGACGCACACCATTGGTGGAAATCTACAAAGACATACTTATTGACCAAGCACGCCCTACTGACATGGGCTATATATAAAGAAGCATTCTTCGAGAAGTATTTCCCCAGAAGCTTCAGAGATTCAATGGAGAAAGAGTTCCTGAGTTTGTACCAGGGACAGATGACCGTAGACGCATATCAACAGTGCTACGAAGAACTGTTTTTCTTTGCACCGGCTAGCATGCAAGAAGAAGATACAAAAACCCGTAGGTTTGTCGCGGGACTAAGAGGAAGCATAAGGGAAAATGTTCTGGGTTTAGAAAAGAAGATTTACAACGAAGCTGTCCAAATTGCTCGAATAATTGAATCGAGCCAAAAGGAGAGCTATTTCTCCCAGAGCAGAGGAGTCAAGAGACCAGCCGGAAACTCCTACAACGGAGGCAATAATAGGACGTATAAACCTTTTCGTCCTCAGAATTTTGCAACTGCACCAAAGTCTACTGCAGCAGCTCAACCACAGCCAAAGTCAAATTTTGAAGCCCCGAAGTGCTATAACTGCAACCAACCAAGGCATATAGCAAGAGAATGCCCAAAACCCAAGAAGCAACTACATCAAGGACGGGTATATGCTGTTACATCAGAGGATGCTGCCGCATCGCCCGATGTGGTCACAGGTATGATCGAAACTTGTAAGGCTATAATTTGAATTGATTGAGCATGTAGACTAAGTAAAAACGAATCACAAGTATCGTACCTATCAATGGCGTACCCGCCAGAGTACTCTTTGATTCAGGAGCTACTCATTCATTTATATCTGTGTCGTTTGGAAAGAAGACCAATCTGCCCATCAAAACATTAGACTACAAGTTACTTGTACGGTCACCGATGGGATTAGAAGTGGAATTAGAGAAAGGTTATGGACCATGTCCAGTTCTCATTGGAGAGCAAACCTTGGATGCAACCTTAATACAACTTGAGATGGCAGACTTTGACTTCATCTTGGGAATGGACTGGTTAGCTTGGCATTCTGCAAATCTGTTATGCGCCGAGAAGAAGCTAACGTTCAAAGACAAAGAAGGAGCAGAATTCAGTTTCTCAGGAACCAAACTTCCCAGAAGATGCAAGCTCATACTCTCAGCATTAAAGGCTAAGAAGTGCCTTGAAAAAGGAGCGGTCGGACATCTAGTATCAGTGGTCGACCTAACCAAGGACGTGCCACGAATGGAAGATATTGATGTCGTGCGAGATTTTCCTGATGTATTTCCGGAGGAACTACCCGGATTACCACCCGACCGAGCCACGGAGTTTGTAATAGACCTAATACCTGGAGCCGCACTAGTATCAAAAGCACCTTATAGAATGGCTCCTACTGAATTGAAGGAATTAAAAGTGCAATTACAAGAACTGCTGGATAAGGGTTATATTAGACCCAGTATATCTCCATGGGGAGCACCGGTGTTGTTCGTAAAGAAGAAGGATGGTAGCATTCGATTATGCATCGACTATCAAGAGTTGAATAAGCTGACAATCAAGAATCGATATCCACTACCCATGATCGATGACTTATTCGATCAGTTACAAGGAGCGAAGGTATTTTCAAAGATCGATCTTCGATCAGGCTATCATCAACTGAAGATTAAAGAAGGTGACATTCCGAAGACAGCTTTCAGGACAAGATACGGACATTATGAGTTCTTAGTGATGTCCTTCGGACTAACTAATGCACCGGCAACGTTCATGGAACTAATGAACCGAGTGTTCCACGATATGTTGGATACGTCGGTCATAGTATTTATTGATGACATATTGGTATATTCCAAAGACAAGGAAACCCATGTTAAGAACCTAAACGCAGCCCTACAGCGTTTAAGGAAAGAGAAGTTATACGCCAAATTTTCGAAGTGTGAGTTTTGGCTAAGTGAAGTCGCCTTTCTAGGCCATGTAGTATCCGCAGAAGGAATCAAAGTGGACCCCAGTAAGATCGAGGCTATAGTGAAGTGGGAAGCACCAAAGAGTGTTTCAGAAATTAGAAGTTTTCTGGGTCTAGCTGGATATTATCGGAGATTCGTGGAGACTATTCTCGAATTGCCGTACCTCTCACCAGTTTGACCAAGAAAGGAGAAAAGTTCGTATGGACGGATAAGTGTGAAAAGAGTTTTCAAACACTGAAGACCAGATTGATATCCGCTCCAATTTTGACCATTCCCGTTCCAGGACAGACATTTACCTTATACACTGATGCATCGGGATTGGGATTAGGATGTGTGCTTATGCAAGGAGAGCAAGTGGTTGCGTATGCATCGAGACAGTTGAAGGTACATGAGAAGAATTACCCCACTCATGATTTGGAGTTAGTGGCAGTACTACATCTTTGTCAAGATATGGAGACACTACCTATACGGGAGAAATTTCGGATTAAGTCGGACCATAAAAGCCTTACTTATCTATTTAATCGAAGGAGTTGAATATGAGACAAAGAAGATGGCTGGAACTATTGAAAGACTATGATTGTGATATCCAAGTATCATCCGGGAAAAGCGAACGTAGTAGCGGATGCATTGAGCGTAAAAGCAATGATAAAGTCTCAAGGGGAAACTAGCACGATCGCAGCAATGTATACCAACGGAATGGTGTTCAATCACGGCAACGAACAATATGTGATAGATACAACGGATGAATCAGCTAGCCAAGGGTTTATTCATCGGTTTTCGAATATGTTCGCGGCATTGAAGATTATACCGGATATAGTGGACGAAGTGAAGACCGCTATCAAAGCAGATCCTTATCTGAGAACAGTACAAGAAGATATTGAAAAGGGTAGAACCAACTCTGAGTTCACCGTAGATACCGAGAAGGTACTGAAATATAAAGGGAGAATATGTGTACCCGAAACAGAAAGTATGGACATTAGACACCGACTGATGAAGGAAGCCCATACCACCATCTACTCGATACATCCCGGAAGCACAAAAATGTATCATGATCTAAAGAAACTGTATTGGTGGAGGGGAATGAAGGCGGATGTAGCCAAGTTCGTGTCTCAATGCCTAAATTGTCAAAAGGTAAAGGCGGAATGACAAAGACCCGCGGGATCGTTCTACAGCCATTCCTGGAACCAGCATGGAAATGGGACTGCATCACTATGGACTTCGTCACAGGACTACCCTGGAAAGGTTAGCAAAGCTGTATGTGGATAATATTGTTCGGCTACATGGTGTTCCAGAAAGCATTGTGTCCTATAGAGATCCACAATTTACTTCCAAATTTTGGGAAGGGCTGCAAAAGGCTATGGGTACAACATTAAAGTTCGATCGCATTCCATCCACGGACGGACGGACAATCGAGCGTATAATCCAGATTCTAGAAGATATGCTACGAGCATGTGTGATTGATTTCAAGGGATCATGGGACGAAAAGTTACCATTGATCGAATTTGCTTACAATAACGGCTATCGGGCTACTATACGGATGTCACCTTATGAAGCACCGTATGGCGGGAAGTGTCGAACTCCCTTGTTTTGGAATGAAGTTGGAGAACGTAGTATTGTTGGACCGAATTTGTCGAAGAGACTTGCCGAGTGGTCGACATCATCAAGGAAAGAGTAAGAGTAGCTCGAACCGTCGAAGCAATACGCAGATACTTGATGAAGAGAGCTAGAGTTCGCGGTAGGTGATAAAGTATTTTTGAAAGTATCGCCTATGCGAAGATTGAAGAGGTTCGGACGGAAAGAAAAACTAAGTCCAAGATATGTCGGGCCATATGAGATTCCCGCTAAGCGTGGAAAAGTAGCTTATCGGTTAGCACTACCACCATCTATGTCAAGTGTGCATGACGTTTTCACATATCCTTATTGAAGAAGTATGTCAAAGACCCAACACATGTGTTGACGAGATTTTGCCGGAATTGACTGATGAATTGACATTTGAAGTAATACCAACGGAAATCACTAGTCGAAAGGTTCAACGTCTACGTAACAGAGATATCTACTATGTTAAGGTCACATGGAAAAGTAGAGACATGGAAGAGGTTACATGGGAAGAAGAAAGTGCTATGAGAAAGCAATACCCGGACAGAAGGTACGTAAAATTTCGAGGACGAAATTTTTATAAGTTGGGGGGAGTTGTAAGACCCGTGTCAAACTAACCCGGTCTTACCACCTTGAACCAGGTTTACCCATCATGGTCGAGTCAAATGGACCAAGGGCATGAAGGAGATCGAGATCCCAGGTATAAAATCGACCCAAAAACACTTAATTTTAGGGGAGGGTCGCACACCCAGCTAGGCAGTCGGACCTCCCAAAACGAAAAGTCGACCCCTCGGTTTGAAGGGAGGGTCGGACAGCTTAAGACCCTAGGGTCGACGGGATCATCGACCCTCCCATCGACCCTCGGTTTCTGACGAAACTGAAATTAGGAAATTTTCTAATTTTCGGTTGGGATTCCTTCCAAATCTCAATGGGATTATTATAGGACATTCCTAGTCTATTTAAAGAACGTCCCTAAGCCACTTTCACTCCTTTCACAACCCTAATTGAATTGAGAGAAAGAGAAAATAGGGAAAAGAGGAAGAAAGGAGGCTAGGAAGAAGGTTTCGCAGAAAGGAGAAGAATTTGCAGAGAAAAGTAATCTTCTCAGGTATGGATACTAATTCCATGAGTTTCTACAGACCTTAGGTTAGATATGGTTGAGTGTAGGATTTCGGAGAAACCCAAACCATCCATCCATGGTTAGGTTTTCATGGAAAACCATAGGAGGATGCACGAAAACTATTTAGATGGATTATACATGGTTCTAAACCATGGAATGACTGTTGAATGAATGTAGGAAGCAAGCCATAGGACCCCAAACATGAAGAATGGATTAAAAGTGGAAATTGTACCAGAGTGCACCAAGGGTCGCACCGAGGGTCGATAGACCATCCGACCCTAGGTGTTTCTGACCATCGACCCTCAGCATTCGGGAAGTTCAGAATGGAGGGAGGGTCGATAGACCCATCGACCCTAGCATCAACCCTCAGTTGACAGAATGGTTTTAAATTCTGAATTAATTCTAATTAAATTCTATCGATTTTGTTAGGTTTTCTAGCAATCTAATAACATTGTAACGGTGATTTTAAAGCTTAGAAAATATCTTTTAGCAAGCTAAGGTGAGGAACCTTAACCCCAAACTAAATTGGTTAATAATAAACTGTTTTCTATTTCTTGAGTCCTATGCCATGTTTGATTCTATGCGAATATGTTTGTAATGTGCATACAGCATGCCATCCAATATTTCTATTACTTGTTCATGCATATTTACTTTATTGTTTATAACATGATGATGATGATGATGATAGGAATAGGCATGTGCTTGTATGTGTGTGGTTGATGTATTTGATGCGAGCGAGTATCAAGGGAGGTGTGATGAGAACGTCAATAAACGTTAACCTTTGGCGGGTCTCAGCACTTTAGCTCTATCTCTAACTCAAGTCTTGTGCATTGACATCGTCCTATCGCCATTACCTTAGCAGAACTATTATGTCGTAGAGTATCAGGGGAGGTGGTCTCGGTCCTTGTAGTCCCTGACTCTACCAGTGGGCCTTAGCTCTATCTCTATGGATGTTCCGAGGGATGCTCGGGGTGAGGCCTTGGATACACTGCTTGGCATTAGGATTGGTTAGCAATGAGCCCAGTTTGCAAGCCCTTGCTAACAGGGGCTTACGTGTTGGTATAGCATTATATAGAAATAAACGTTAACCTTTGTTGTATAATGTTATGGTAGGGTGGATGGGGACGACGATAAACGTTAACCTTCGGGCGGGCTTCCACACCCTGTGTATAGAGGCGGTGTCAATAAACGTTAACCTTTGACCACCCAACCTTTCTATTGCACATTGCAAACTATAAACCAAGACCAAAGATATAAATTGATTTTCTTTTTGCATGCATATGTATTGTTGCATTGTTTTGGCTACTCACTGAACCGTGTTGTGTGCTCACCCCTCGACGTCGAATATTTTTAGTTGATGATGCAGGTTATACAGTCGAAGATTATATGAACGCGTCAGCGTATGGGAATGTAACAGCTATGGAAGTTGGAGCTGAAGACGATACACACGACTCCTCTTGCGAGTGCAACTCGTGTGTATTCGATTAGATATTTTTATAGGTTTCTTTGTTGGATTTATAGACATGTATTTGGTACTTAATTATTTATGTCTCAATTTGAATACAGAATAATTTGCTATTATTTATGAATACCATTTTAGTTCTCAGTTCATTTATTTATAAGACTTCCGCTATTGTGTATTTGCTCTGATTATGATGGTGAGTATATGAAGGTTCAGGTAACGCGGGGATAGCCTATTTGAGATCCTGGTTGAACCGTTGGTTATTTAGCGGTTCATCACACCATTCTGAAATGTGCGGAATTGGGGTGTGACAGTTACGGCTTTGCTATTTTTGTGCTCCAGCCATGCCGCGCTTTTCATGTTTCAAACTTAGGGTTTATTAGGGGCTCCACCCCCTTGTTGTACCATTGCACTCTTAGTAGGACCGAGAGGTGGCTGCACAAGCATCTTCTGATCTGCTTGCTGTTGTATGAAACAGCGGTGGTGAACTCTTTGGCCGGTGGGACTTAAGGGGCCACCAGCAGTGCTCCATTGTTAATTGTCTGGTTAACCTCCTCATTGGAAGTATCTCCATTGCTGGGGACATTCTCAGGGATGTTGCGAAGGCCATAACTATGGACTCTCCTTGGTAGAGCCACCATCTTAGAGAGAGTAGGAAGTTGTAAATGTCATGAACTAGTTACCAAAAAATTTTTAGGGCCCCACAGTGGGCACTAATCTATTATCACCAGGTTTTTGGTTGATCCTCTGCTTGAGACACCTGTCACCAAAGAAGACAGACAATCAAGTTGGGTGGATTGGATAACCCAGGGGCTACTTCGATGCCTAAGTTTGTAAGACCCGCACTCTGTGAATCCGATCTAAACCTTGATTTCATGTCGTAACAGGTCTTCCGATCATCACCGGGCTAGACGGGACGAGCAGATGACAAACATGTACGAAATCGAAACAAAGACGGTCAAATAATCATTAGTTTATGTTGACCGGTCGATGGTACCGGTCTTGGTACCGGTCGACCGGTATGGTCTGCGCAGTAGACTACCAAGATCCGGAATTGGATCTTTGTGGGTCCCACTTTCCCAATTCCGAATCCTAAGACTTTCCAAATCCTAAGAGGCTTCCTAAACCTAATTTCTAGCCTATTTAACCCCTCTAAGCCTCCTAGAATCCTTTCCATTATCTCTCACAAACCCTAGAGAAGACTGAGCTGTTGCATCTTAATGAGGGCACACACCTCCTCATACTCACAGAGGAACAAGTATGCATCTTCTGAAGATAACCCATAAAAACGGGGAAGCATGGTAATGAATTGAGTTTTCAATTCATAGTTATTGCCTGCGGCAGCCAGCAATTGAATATATGAGGGTTGTGTTGCCCTAGCAAGGTAAAACATATCTTTAAGTGTCATCTTTGGTTCAGCCATTGTAAATGATGGGACTCTTACTAGACGATTGCTAGAATCACGAGTCCACACACTCATGCACAAAACCATTTCAAATGATAAGATTTTCTCTTTTTTTTTCCTCTAAATTCGATGAGAAAAGCTGGATTTTTTCGAATCGGGGTCAATGCAAACCTTCTGACGATCAATGGCTTAGAGATCGGTCATATCCGCAATCACCTTGAGAAACAACACCGTTACCGCCGAAGCTATTGGTCGTTATTCCTCTTGATAATTCGATAGCCAGCATCCCTTAATACCACATCATGATCAGGATTGGACCGTCGATTGTACTGTTCCAACCTAACGGATCGGAGGTGTAAAGAAAGGCATGAAAAAAAAATGAAAATTTTTTGCATTTTTCTTTTCCCTTTTTTTTTTCTTTTTTCTTTTTTTGGTTTTTTTTTTTAAATCACTTTGAACTATTTAAAATAGAAAAAATAATGGCTAGCCTCCCCGGCAACGGCACCAAATAATTGATGTAAATTAAATATGTATGTAACCGTAAGTGCACGGTATCGTGCAGTAACAGATCGATCTCAGGGAGGAATCGTTATTATCCTAACTCAAATAAGGCAAAGCGTACCAAATGGATTTGAATGAATTAACCATCCTAACTACTTCTAATAAAAATTAATCAAGCCACAAAAATGATAATTATCAATTCCTAACAGCACGAAGATTTACGAAACCACTATATTAACCATAGAGTAACACAGATTTATTGCATGAAGGGAACAAAATTAAAAATAAAAGAATGTAAAAAAAACTTATCTTGTTAGAAGATTCCTCTGTCGTTGCTCATCGTCTTATTGTCACTCTAAAGCGATGTGCAAACGATTACAAAGGGAGCCTTCTTCCCTAAATTAAATTAGTAATAGGGTACAACCTATGTTTATCTACCCTACTCAGAGTTCTAAATCTAAAATTAAAACTTAAAAAATAAATAAATAAAAATAAACTTAAGTAAGAAGAACACAACTTGAAAAGAAGAAACTAAGAATCTCAAACTCTCTCATAAATTTTCAAAACTAAAAAAGAAAACTTACAATAGAATTCTTGGATGATTTTTCTATTGCTGAGCATCACATATATATACAAGTGAGTAAAGATCACAATCAATCTTTACAATTGGATTACAAGAGATTTTTGTAGAGATAATTTTCGTAACAAAATTCCAATCTTGTAGGTTCATTGTATGTTGACGATTTTTGAGTGGAAAAAATCTTGCACCAACTCATCATATCTTTAGCATCATTATCTCTTCTTGAAAACTTTCATAATCTATTGGAGTTTTCCATTCTTCCATGCCATGCCAATCTTGTAAATTTGATTCCAAATAAGTAAGGACTATTTTCTCAAGAGAATGAAATATTTTACATGACATTGGGCTACTCTTTGACTTGATCCAAGGCTGATCTTATACACAAAATTTGTGGCTCTCCTTATAAAATTCATCCCTATGCCTGGCTACTGAGTTGACTGGGTGAGTTAACTGGATAAGATCATCAAAAATTCATAAAATAGTCTTTTTAAGCTCAAATTTCTCCATTCTTTCACCTACACCCTACAAGCATAAAAATAATATTAAATACTCAAGAAGCATCATAAATAGAATAAGAGATGCATATTTTATACCCTAAATTCACACATGAAATATGTTCATCAATGACACATGTCGAGAACTATCACAGGGTGGATAACCCAATGTCTTCCTGATCAAGTGGATATCCCACTAGTTAGTGGTGAATGCTAAGAACAGGATCTCAGAAGGTTATGTTCTCCCATGATGCTGACACTTGGTGGTGTATCTATTCAATCCATGTAAAGCCACGTGTTGATCTCTGATTGGCCTCATTCTGAGTCATCCTAACAGTACACATAACTTTTTCCTCGTCTATGTACACCATCATCCGAAGGGTCTTGTCGACGGCTTTAATCGATATTGCTGGTTGTAATGGATTATCGCCCACTCCAATCAACCTTGGAGGCCTCATCTTTTGAAACAACTCCATCATTATTGTTGCATCAGCTAACAGTGCTACTAATGCCTTTACCAATGGACCATGGTTGGTAATTTTATCAGGTACATACTTGCCATGGACCTTTCTTGAGGTACTATTAGGCCCACTACAACCACTTGGCATGACAAGGGGTAAGTTAGCCCTGACATTGGTAGCGGTAGCCACTTCTTTCAATTATTGGGGAGCTTACTTGTAAACGTCGGGCCATCAAACCACATACCAATTCAAAATTGGGGCAGTAGTGGCTGCAGCAGTGGCTGCAGCAGCGGGCACCAGAGCCTATCTCATAACTGCCAATAGATTTTCCATGAATTGGCGCTATTGAGCCTGATTCTCCTGATGTATTTTTGGGTAAGTCTAATTCTCCTAATGTTCTTCTTTCATTATGTAACGCTGCTGCTAACCTATTGCTTGGGCCAGATTGCCCACAATAGTGGTGACATCTCCAGGTGTGACCACTGGTAGTGGTGGAGGTATCACATTGGTGGCACCCTCCAAAAGGGCTGGATGTGTGGCTTGCTCTGTGGGAGTTGACACATATTCTGTTGAGGTCTCCCGTTCAGTGTTGGAATGAACTCCAAATAGAGTATTAGGTGCCATTAGTTATTAGTTATTTCTAAGAGCCTACGTCAGCATACATCTGCAGTAGTTATTACACCGATAGAAAAACAACAATAATTCATTTGCAAACCTACTCTAACATCTAATTTTGTTAAATGGGTATTGCTCTAACATTATTGTTTCTGGATGCCAAAGAAAACAACATTCTCATTTTAAATTCCCTTTTCTGCCCAAATTTTTACTCCAGCAACAAAGTCTGATAGCAAAAGGTAGCTTTCGTAGTTCCAACCGGACAGTCACAAGATGCTCACAGAGAGTGGCCAGTTAGTATTTTGGTTTCATAGTGGTAATCTGCCCTTTTTAAAGGAAATCTAGGGTTCAAATTTTCATAAACCCGTTTTCTTCTTGTGCAATAGGATTTTCCTCATGGTGCCAGAATCATCCATTTGCTTTCGAAGAGTTTCCTACAAACTTATTATCCATCCAAACTCTTTCGTCAATGTTCAACACGGTGACTTTTCTACCTTTTCTTCCTTTTTGCGCATAGAAACCCCAAGTTGTCAAAACTCTATGATTACTTTCTTGTTTTACTCCAAGATAACTTCAATTATCTCATTGCAATTTGTTCTTAAGGTGTTTTTATGCCTTCATTGTGATCGTAGGGCCTTAGAATTAACTTTCTCTATGATTTCAATTTAAAAATCGAATTTAACCTAGGTTTTTGTAGAAATTTTTAACTTTTTCTCCAATGCACTATTTCATTCATTTTAAACTCAACCCAAACTCTTGTGAAATTTTACTCTAGTGTTCCATACTATTGTCTCATGTTCATTTTACTTTCCTAGTGATGTTGGGGTTAGAACTCCATAGATACCATTCAAATTAGGGTTTTTGCCCAACTTTTGCTGAATTTTTGAATTTTTCTATCAAAGAAGTTTTTTAATTTTTCTTGGAAATTCTAGTCTATATTGCATTGTTAGGAGGATTGGAATTTATTCCAATGGTTTCCCAAACAAAACCCAGACTTTTACCCCATTGGCAGGATTTTTAGAGTTTTTGGCTGTCAAGGAATTTTCTTCCACTGGTTTGGAACTTTAATCATATCCTTAACCATTATGTCTTGTTCTCATGAATTTTCATGATTACTACTATGGTTACAAATTTTATCATCAAATCTCCATAATTTTTGTATTGTTTGAACTTTTCAACACCCATTACAGTGGTATTGATATTCTGGTCTATGGTTGCCGATATCATGCCTCCTAGGAAAAATCCTCCTATTAGGTGTAACCCGCCACCAGCTCCTCTTCCGTTTTATGTGTTTTGGTTTCGGTTGGCTGAGGAGCAAGCCTTTTACCATCATTATGAGTTAAAACTGGTCGATTGGTTTGTGGTCTTTGAGGAGCTCAAGCGGTTCAATGTACAGACCACCTTTAACACTTTGGGATGCTCTTCGGCAAAGCAGTACCGCCTTATCACTCAACTGGACCTCGCCAAGGGAGGAATGGGGGACTTCGACTCGGTCAGAGACCTATGCATCACCAGCAGGGTGCGAGGGGAAGATATCTCTCTGAACACCGAGTAGTTGGTGGTCTGTTGGGTATCTCTATGGTGGGAGATACTATCTTCTATGGCCCAAGGAGAAAGAGTTCTTGAGTGAGGAATTCCGCCAATGGATGTAGGGGGTATTGCTGACATCGGGTGCTGCGCATAAGGGATCGAACTATGTCCCTATCCTCGATTCTACTTCCAGATCATCTAACACAACATCCTTCCCCAAGGTGGGCACTACAATAAATTATCTATCTTCTACCAATATCTAACTTTTTACTTGCTGACATGCTATTAGGTTTGTTTGTCCTATATTTTGATGAGGATGATGATAGTGGCAGCGGAGTGCATGTGGACAGGGAATCTGCCTTATTGTAAGCTACTGACTTACCTTTTTGTGAGGTTGTGTATTGACGTCTCCCAGACAATAAAGTTAATGAGAACACAGTTTTTGACATTGGGTGGGCCACTATCCACAAGATGACCTCTAGAATGAGGTCATTAGTGAAGAGGAGCTAGAAGCTCATCCCAGGCCCGGTCAGTTTGTTGTACTTCTTATAGAGGTGGTTGCTGATGTTGTCGGATGAGAGTATCACTTGCCCAATGGAGCGGATGAGGAGATGCCACCTGCCCCTGGTGGTGGAGATGTGCCCCCAACTCCCTTTCAGTCGGTCTCAAAGCGGGTATTGGAGGAATTCCTAATTGAGGTCCGTAGTCTTCAGGAGGATCATCCCTGCTTTTTGCTATCCATGGATCGTTGGCTACTACATCTATAGACCGCCCAGTCTATTACTGCTTACAGATCTCATGCCGTCCGGTCCGAGCTGAGGATTTTTAGGGAGGCGTTGACGAAAGCCGGTGTACTAATTGTCAAGGATTAGTCTAATGCTTCCACCTCTACCAGGGCTCCCCACTTATCAGTGTGTACGCGGTTCCACATCTGGACAACTTAGATCCACTCCTGAGCATTATGGAACTTAAGAGCAACAACAGTAGATTTTCTTTTCTTTTTGTTTAATTGTACATGTTTCACACTTTTTACTAGACTACATCGGGTAACTGTCCGATTTGTGAAATGTTCCCAACTTAGTACATTTCAAAGCTTAATTAAATATAAATTTTATTTCTCCTTCCCTTATTAAGTGCATTATTTTTTGTGTTTATTTCACAACTATCTAAGGAGTGTTCTAACTTCTACTTAATTTGTTCATATTAAGTTTTTTATTGTTCCTAACTTTTCAGCTTATTTGACCCATGGTCCCCATGTTAGGATTGGTTAAGTGAGATATGACAGAGCTTCGGGCTTTGATACTAATGTTGTCACACCTTATTTTCTTGATAGCTCAAAGTGTGATTGAGCAGCTTGTAAGCAACCTGATCCAACCCCAAAATCACGCAGTGTATATCGTTACTAAACCTGATAATCCAAACATAAGATGACCACAAAATCAAATATATAAATAACATAGTGGAAGTCTTAAATTTAATAAGCTGACTCTATTTGATAGATTTATAGATTACTAAAGTTTACCCACATCATCCATAACATAAAAACATATAATCCCAATGTCAACACTTAATATAAATCCACCTTATCAACAATTTAAACCAAAGGTTCATAAAAACCTAAAGAAATAAATAGTATTGATGTACGTGTCTACTCGAAGACGCTTGCATCACACTCGCACATGCTCCCACGAATGTCCTCATCGCTAGCCTTCACATCAAGTCCAGCAAGAGTAGACACCGCCGATGACTCTACATAATCAGCCACAATCACACTTGCATCAACATATAAAAGAGAAATCACGCATGGGGTGAGCTCCCCAACTTAAGCTTGGTAAGAAATAGACACAAGCAAGCAATCAAAATGGATGATGTAACATTCAGGGCCTGGTAAAGATTAACAATGCGCTAAGGTAGAGAACTGCCACACCAGCGAAGGTAGATACTCTCTTACGCGAGAAAAGAGCAGATGCTCACCTAGTTACACCATCACATCTAGCATCTCCTAACAAGTAGACTCCCTTTAGGGATAAGGCTAAACCAAACTGGTGTTGTCTCAACGTATAGGAGACAAGAGAAAATTCAAAAATTTTGGTAGTTACAACGGTTATGTTCAACTATGATGACGCTGTTACTTGGAGAAAACTACTTTTGATTAGTTGTTATCGATGGACAATTCTACTGTGTATTGTTTTAATGGGCGTAGAGATCCAACAGGTATCTCGCCCGAAACTTGACAACTGACTGATCGAAGGTGGGGCCTTCCCGTCAAACGGTTGGTTAATTTAGACATTCTAAACACTTGTGTGGGTAAAAAAGGTGGACTATCATGGAAATGCCTTTTTCATGAATCAAATAAATTAAAATTTTACATTATAACAGTGTAATTTTAAAAGATTAACACAACATTTTAATTATGATAATTAATATATATTCTTTGTAAGGGAGAAAGATTGATACACAAGCACCCTCTCATGGTCTCTCTCCTCATACATGCACTTTCTCTTTCTTCATTTATTACTTTACCCCTATTTACGAATCGGTGACTTGTTTCCATCGCTCCAAATGGAGCAACATTTATTATTCTAATATATGTTACTTGCGTACTGATTGTCTTCCTTTTTTTTTTTCCCTTTTCAATCGGCATCTTCTTTATTTATCAGTCTGAGTACATCGCAAGGGTTTCTTTAATAAGTTCGAATAAAGTGTTTTCCTTTCCGGTTTAACTTCCAAATTAAATCCTTAAATCCCCATGCATCACTCAACCAATTACTATTGAATATAGCCAATCAAATATCATTTGAGGTAGACCATTAAGGTAAGAGCATACCATAATGGGCACTCGCCCTTCTTTTTTAAGGCCGGAGTTGATATGCATTCATGGAATGTATCCTTATAAATGCATGCATTCTTAAAATAGAATGAAAATAGGTTAAAGAACAAGGGATTTCTACTCTAGAGCTACGATGCAGAATGAATGGAAGAGCACGTTCCAGAGCGGATCATGTTGTCTAATGTCTTCTATAATTGAAGAAGGATAATGCATACCAAACATTGTTCTTGTCAACTCACAATGTGTTCCTTACCTATTATACATTCAAAGAATGCCAAATGCAAGGTAAAATAGCATATTCCAATCCTACCGTATATAGATAAGGTCTTCAAACTAGCATACCCTCTACTCTCTCATTGTGGTCTAGATCATGATTTATTTGGTTTGATTTTTGAATCTTCAGATGCCAACACCATCACTTAAGGTTAAGGTGGTTGATCAAATGCAGTGGATCCACGGCCTTTGTGCATGAATGGTGTGAGCGTGGAGGATAAATTTGACTGACAGTGTGTATTGACTGTTGTTTACAGTACATACGACAGCAGGGGAATTATATTAGACGGAAAAACAGACATATATTCAGAATCATAACATTTTGAAAAAAGAGGAGCAATTCAATGATTTGGAGTATATAAGGCAAAACAAGGATCCCGGGGCCACTGTCTCTCCATCTTTCTCAACCCCGAGAGAGTCCAATAAGAGGGGTTGGGTTGGGTATCTATATCTCGAGTTTCTATATCTATCTATTCAATTTCTTTAGCTGTTTCTTGGTTCCAGATTGATATAAATCTCTACTGCCGTCTCTCTTTTTTCTGCTTGAAATAGGACGAGAAGACGAAGAGTTGGCATAAACGATAGGCGTCTTGTTTCTGCTCTTTTAAAGTATATATCGCATATGATGGGCGATAGAATCCCATCCGGAAGTTACTTCCAATACTCCCCTTCTGGAGTCCATGCTTCTCCTCATAGGCCTTCTTCTACTTATTTAGATCGAGAGAGGTCAGTTGAATTACCTTTGATTTCATTTCCTCTCCTTTTTGTATTATTTGATTGGTTTTTGCGAGTGACTAATGTAATTGCTTTTATGCTGGTTTTGATTCTGATTTAGGTTTTAGGATCTGGGTCATGGGTTTATGATGCTTTTTGGTTGCTGGATATACTTGGGTCTTCGTCATGGGTTTATGATGCTTTTTGGTAGCTGGATATACTTGGGTCTTCATTTACTTCATTTATTTTTAATTTTTTCCCCTTTGTTTGAAGAACTGGAATTAGATTTTATTTGTTCCACTGAGCTGTGGGTTTGTAACTCCTCTTAAACACAGCAATTTCCTATTATCAATTGCACTGTTGTTTTTGATATTGCTGTTTGTTTGATATTCTTATTCTTATTTACACCATTACTATGGCAGCTGGTAGTGCTTGCTGCTTTTGCTTCTACTACAACTATTAGGATAATTCCTATTGCATAATACTGGTGCCAGAAGTTTCTTGCATAATTATGCTGTGTTTGTGGTTTCATATTACTCTCCTTGGGGTGAAATATTCAAGACATAAAGTATTTAAAAATATCTGGCATTCCCAATTCATCGTTTATTTATTTATCCTTTTATTTCTTGAATGATGGTCTTCTTGATTATATTTACAATATGACAATGTCCTCTATACACAAAGACACATACACTCAATTACTCTGTCTGTTTGCCAGTCATTCTCACTCTCACTCCTGTTAGAAATTACTTCATTTGGGGTCTGCTGGAAACATTTTGAATTAAGTAGTAAATTTATTGGCTGTTTTGATGTGTACCATAATGCTGTTATTTGTGGCCTTGGTTTGTGGTTCATACAGCAATGGAAGATATTTGGCTGAATTGTTGGCAGAGAGGCAGAAACTGGGACCATTTATGCAAGTTTTGCCATTTTGTAGCCGGCTTCTTAATCAAGGCTAGTGTAATTTCTACCTTCAAATTGTTGTACTTTTGTGGTTTAATCTATGTATTCCTTGATGCATGCTTTTGCAGCTTTTTTTGCTTGGTTTTGACGGAAGAAACTTCTCAAGTAGCAAGAGAAAATTGTTGTTCAAGAAAAGGGGAAAATTGTGCATACTTTGATTTATTTAAGTAATTTTTTTTTTTAGTTTTGGCCAAGTGCTATTTTTGTTTGTTTCTCAAATAAAAAAAGTAGAGGAATTGTTTCACTCTGTGAAAATCCTTCAGTCATATTCACACCATTGAGAATGATTTGTAAAGTTGATAGTTTCACCAATACCAGAATCCAAGTCCTACTGAGGGGTGTGTGTATTTTTTTTTTTTTCAATGCCTAGTTCTAGGGATTGGATGAATCAGCTAAAATATCTGAGAGACCATGCAATGTGCCACTGATACCTCAAATTCATGCCTTTTTGGCCATACAAATAGAGGTAGATTGTTAAGGTGGAATTGTTGTGTTTCTCATACAAGACATTTCTAGGTAATTGATAGCCAATTAGAGAAGGTGTCCATCATGTGGGAAAGGATTATAAAAATAGCTATTAAAAACGGATTCCAGGAATTTAGGTTCCTGACTTTCACTCATGCATAAATACTGTTTGCCAGAATCAACAAGCTGCGCCTTTTTGTTTTAGCGGACGCTTTTTCTCATATTTATAATTGTTATTGCACTCCTGCAACAGCCAAGATATTAACAAATATTAACACTTTCTGTGTTAAAACATTGTTCAAAATCTGGCTTTCTATTGAGTGATGTGACTAAGTACATAGTTATTATTGGTTGGAACAATTTCAGGTGGTCTGTGTACCTGGTTGAGATTTTTTACGTAGCCATTTTTATTAACTTTAGTTTAATTTCACCCTACACATGTTGCTATGATGGCATATTAAGGGGTATAGCTTGTGTTGAACTAAAAGAGCTTGCCTTGCGTATCCAGTCGGTTAATATGGTCATTGGTCCTAGAGGGAAGGTTCTTTGGATTTTACTTTTAATTAAATAAATTTTAGTAATGAATTTTTGAACATGATTCATACTGTTTTGAGCATGTGAGTCACAAATTTGAACTTCTTCTATTTTTGTGCTTGTACATACTCATGCCTTACATTGGTGGATCAAATCTCTTGCCTTTTTAGGTTAATGTCAGAGAAAAATGTTTGATCCTACTTTCATCTTCATGTATAGGAGATTTACTTAGTCGAATAATATATGCAAAGAAATGCATATGGTATTCATGGGATTCCTCCTTTCCTCCGTCACTATTTACATAGTCTTAGATTTATTTTTCAATGAGGGAAAAAAAAAATGGAAGGGCATCCTTGAAATAAAATTTGCATAGTTCAGGTACTAGCTTATTGTATGAATTTTTGGTTCTTTCATGGGCTTTTTGTAGGATACTTTTATTTTGTTTCCTTGGAAGAAACTTAGCTCAAATGGTGATCAGCAAACTACTACTTAGCATCCCTTGTCTCAGGAAGCCATCCAATTAGTTTGAACTTGGGTGGAAAAATGACTTAAATGGTGAAGATTATGTATTCATAGTTGTAGCCAGTGGATGACGATTGGATATCTTAAATAATTTTCAAAGAAAGTTGTACAATACCAGGAATGGTAGTTAATACTGAAACGTGCTTGTTCTTTGATTATTTAACAAGAAGCAATTGAGGAGTGAAGGAATTCACGAACCAGTGGTTACTATTCAAAGACGAGTGCTAGTTGTTGAATACATAGAGGAGGACTTCCGGCCTAAACCTAGGGTCTGTAGTCGGATTATCCAGCATAACATCCTGCCCAAGGGGGGTCATTGGGATGAGGTGAGCATATTTTAGTAGCATCTGATGTATTGCATTGACACGGGATACCAGATTAGTCTACCTTACATCCTCATGAGGATGATGGTCTTTGCAGTGAGCTCAAGTAGGGCGGGCAACCTGCCCTATGGGAAGATGCTCACATATTTATTTGGGCATGGCTGTGGAAGGGGTAGTCATGAAGGACGGGCCGGGTGCGTCGGACTTCGACTGGGCTTCCATTGTGAAGATGCAATTGCACCAGATCCAACTGAGTGACGAAGACTGCAATATCTGATGCTGGTGGTGCGGAAGGTGTCAAAGATGCTGGTGGTGTGGAAAGTGTCGAAGATGCTAGTGGTCTCGAGAGTGCCACAACTGACTGGGTCAGACTTAATGTCCACACCCGCGATTGGATGTCGATCTGTCTATCCTCCATCGAACTGAGGCGCTTATCCATTGCATCAAGGCGCGTGGCTGCCTGCCTATTCGTCGCATCCAGCGCTTGCCTACATGCTTATCCGTCGCCCTGAGGTGCTCACCCACATGTCTCTCTAGTAGGTTGAACCGGGTGGCACACCACTCTGGCAGATCCAGTAGTCGTTCTTAAGCTGGACCCTCAGGCATACTCCACAAGGATGAAGCACCCTCAATATACCAGCTGGAGTTGGGACTGGATCATGATGCTTATGCTCCTCTTAATCCCCTGGTGCTCATCATGATGCTCTCTCAGATTGGGCATACCTTGATTGGCAGAAATATCCTTTGCATTTATAGGCTATTTAGTCTGAACCCGGCGAGGTGGATACTGAGCCTCCATCTTGTGTCAGTAGGCCTATTAGGGTTGATGCGGGCGCCACCCGCACCAGAGTGTGGAGACTAGTAGTTAGGTTACATTTATGTATTTTTCCTTTTTTTTGTATGGCTTAGACTGATAAGCCATTTTGTTGTAATGAAAAATTTAAATTTATGAAAGCAACTTTTTATTATTAACATATGTCCATTATTCAATCCTTTAAATGCTACTTTGGTTTTGCAACTAACAAAGGAAGTATCCTTTACAATTAAGTTTGTTTGTATTAAAATTATTAATCTCCTAACCATCAGCTTAACCGTAATCAGTGATGTGATGTGTTATGGATGCGGTGCGACGGGCGATAGAGCATCAATGCTCTAATACCAACGTTGTCACATACCACTTCCAAAACACCGAGTTATGACTAGGATGCTTACCACCGTCCCAACATACTCCTAGGATCTCGATACTATGGCATCACATCACATTGGCACATCACATAATACCACAAGAATCAGAGTAATATAGTAAATCAGCGAAAGAATTATTTAATAAACAGAGTTGTAATATAAGCTGATGGAATCAAATTTGTAGTTATATACATGCTGTTTGTTATCCGAACAACAAGTAAACAAAACATAGTATAAAATATACACAACTGTATAGTACCAAAAGATGTACAAAACTATGGACACAAGGCCTGATAATAAATATCACAACTCACACCTGGACATCATAGGCACAAGCATCACAGGAGCAATTAGAGGCGTGTGCCTCAGAAACTGGGTCCTCCATGAACTCGTTGTAGTCGCCTACAATGAATGGAGCTCCAAGTCCTTGGCAACAGTATCACCTGTGCTAGGGCTGTAAGTTTTGGCCCTGTGAGCCCGAGCCAGCCTAAACCCGCCCTGAGCGCGGATAGGGCCAGGTTTGGGCCCATATTTTGTTAAACCCTGGCAGGGTCGGGCAAGGCCTGGGTTGAAGCCTTGGGCTGAGCCCGTCCTGGCCCAGCTTGACTGTATCTATAATATAATATATAATTATTATATACCCTTATAACCCTAATTCCCAACCCCACGTAAGAAACCCTAACAGCTGAACTCCCTCTTTTCTCAATCTTAAACCTAGAACGTCTCTCTCTATCTCTCTCCATTGCAGCTGGTACAAGCAGCACGACTTGCCAGCTACCTTCATTGGATTAGCGAAGCGATTGGCGAACACGCTTAGGGTTTGGACTATAGTCCTCCACTTGCATGCAAAACAAAGCTTCATCTATCTTGGAGCTTTTGGACATTTTCAGTCGACCTGAAAATGCTCTCCGGTTTCTCAAAATCAAAGAGATGTGTTCTCATGTTTACGGTGGCAGCTACCGTGGTTAGGGTTAGCATTTTATAATGGGTTATTGGTGTCATCATTTTTTTTTACTTCAGTCACCACTTACTTCATTGACGCAATTTCTTTAGTTGATAGTCACCACTCAATGGTGTGCTTGCAAATCTGAGGGCCAATGCAAGGCCCACACCAATGCTATTTGGTTTGGAGGGTTGAAGGTAAAGGAATTCCTGGAATCAAAACAAAGACAAGGACTACTTCTCAAGTAAAACAGTGCAGATGAGATGACCATCCCATATTTAAAGCCTTTTGTTTTTTCCTTTTCTATTCATTTCCTCTGTTTCTATTTTTCAATTTTTAATGAGGAATCACTGAATTTTATTGAGAAACCCAGCAACTATTCATCGTGATTCTGACTGAAAGAAGCAGAATAACTAATTGGTGACACACCATTAGACATTTTGAGCCAAGAGTCCCTTCCACCTGGAATCGTGTTAGGTTCTTCCAATTCAAGGTGTTATGGAATGGCATGACTTTGCGTTTTCCAACCACCACAAACAGTAAAGAGCAAGTGGAAAGGACCTGCAAAAGTTCCCTTAAACAACCATATCTGTATCTTCTTTAAATAGAGCAGGGATTCAGAAGGATCATGCTCATATTTCCTTTCTATTAATCTGATTTCTCTTTCCTAGGATGGGAAACAGGGTCAGACAGGGCCAGCCCGACCCTGAGTTAGGGTCAATCAGGGCCTATCAAGGTGGGCACTGGCTGAGCCTGTTAGGGTAGGGCGGGTTGAGATATTTAGGCCCTCAGTTAGAGCATAGTTGTCAAGGCGTCGCTTAGGCATCTAAGCAACCTGGCAGTATTTTATGGCCTAGGCGGCTAGGCGCCTTGTGGATGTTCAAAAGGCGACCGCTAGGTCATCTGGGCATCGCCTTGGGCGCCTTGGATGTCCTGAAGGCCTGGGAGGTCACCTTGTTGCAGATATGTATATAAATCATTAATTAAATGAAAAATTTCACGTACCTCCCTTAAGGTTTCTGCGTACACACAATTCAACCCTTTCCCACTATCAGCCACATGTTGTTAAGTTCCCTAACGGAAAAGGTGAAAAAAGTTTTTTACCCTTATACTAAAAACTAACACGAGAGTGGAATGCCGATGTTGCCGAAAAATTTATTCCCCGGCAGTAGCCAAAAGATGGAACTTCCCCTGAAAAATTGTTGAACGAGAGATTGAGTTATTCCAAGTTCCAAGACGTAACTTTTTTCATATTAATTAGGTTATGTCTTAAATGTTGATTATTTATGTAGAATATTGCATATATATAAACATTAATATAACAATTAATATTTTAGAAATAAAAAAACACACTAAGAATGCCTTGGTCGCCTAGGATAGCCTCTCATGCCTTGGGTCGCCATGTCGCCTTGACAACTATGGTTGGAAGTCTTAATGCTATATACCTTACTGTTTATGTGTTCAAATCAGGTTCTCTAGGTCATATCTTCTTCTTCCCCTCTCTTTATTCCTCGTTAATTACAAGTGTTTAATTCCAGCAAATCAGGTTCTGTTTGTATTCAAATTAGATCTCAGATTCAGTTTCTGTTGAGATAATTGTATTTGTTGAATGTCGTCATCCTTAGTGAATAGGACTTTCCTATTATGTTTATTTCCTTTATTAACTAGGACTATTTCTTTCCTTAGTTAATTGGGACTCCTAGGCCCCGTTTGATAACACTCCAGCTCCTTACTTTTTAGCTCCGGAGCTAATCCGGAGTAGAATGACGATTGATAAACACGGTTCAAGTTTTGACTCCAATGGAGTGAACCGCTCCAAAAATGTCTCTGGGAGCTAAAAAACTGGAGCAAAAAAAACTTACTTCTCTTGCTCCGGAGCTATTACCACCACTAGCATTGCCATCACCACCATCATTAGCACTGCCATCATCACCACCACCCCCCTCTTATCGCCACCATCCCCACCCACCCACAGCCGTCGTGACCACCACCACCGCCACCACCACCGCCACCACCACCACCGCAGCCGCCACCTCCGCCACCACCACCACCACCCACCACTTATCATTGACGCTGGCACCACCACCCACCACCTACCACCACCGCCGCCACCACCTACCACCACCACCACCACCACCCACCACCTATCACCACTGTCGCCACCACCACCCACCCACCACCAGCACCACCACTGCCGCCACCACCACCAGCACCACCACCACCCACCACCACCACCGCCACCACCACCACCACCCACCCATCCCCACTGCCACCACCTACCACCCACGCCTCTACCACCACCACCCCCTACCAGCACCGCCGCCGCCACCAATACACCACCACCACCACCATCAGACAACATTCTGGAAGCATAGTCTTTTGATTTTAGAGCAGCGTTATCAAACAGTATTCTACTTCAAAAATCTTGACTCTGAAGAAGAAGTAGAAAACGACTCCGGACCAGAAGTAGCTCCATGGGAGCTGGAGTGTTATCAAACGGGGCCTTAGTCTCTCTAGAGTTCCCATTAGTTTGTAATCTCTCTTATTATAAATAAAGCTAGGATGATGGGAGAATAAAATTAATTCTCTCCCATTCTCTGATTCAACATGGTATCAGAACAGATCTAATCTGCCATTTTGAGAGTCGTAAAAAATGCTGCTGTTTGTCGTCTCTGCGATCTGGAACAACCTCATCTGATGGCAAAGAGGTTAAGACATCTCAAATTAACAAGCCCTCTTTCCTATAGGATCTTAATTCAGTCCAACACAAAAATCTGCAGAGAAAAGTAATAGAAAAAAATTCTTACCTGGAAATCCGATCGTCAGAAATTGATGAAACTTGGGTTAAATGGCCTTTATAATAGTTATGAACACCCTTCAAAATCTGAGAATGATCCGAAAAGAATTGAAGGAGCTATGAGCTTTGTAACCTTGCTGTACCTGGTGCCGCCAAAACCTGGGCAGGTTCAAAGGATGTCGGCTGCTGATTTGGTTTTTACTTCCTCTAATTGGTGCTGAGTGTTTCACATATAACTAGCAACAAAGAACAAAATAGGAGTATTGAATGCAAAGGAACAAAGGAAATAGAGTTCGGCTGAGTCTCACAACCTGGGAGACTCAACCAGAAAATAGGAGTTTCACTTTCTTTTTTTCTGGAAAATTCTCTCTACTGCAGCCAGCCTGCATTCTCTTTATTTATAGCTTTGAAACATTACAAATAAAATAGGAAAGAACGAAATTTGGAAAAGCCAAACCTCCTTTATAACTTAGGAAGTTTCTAAAACATAGAAATAGTAAAGTTTCTAAAAACTGGAATTAGGAAACTCGATTTTAGGCAAGTCTTAGTCTCCAAGCAACTAAGACTTCTAAACTAACTAGCCTAATTTTTAGGAAACTAAACAATGGAAATAAGTAAACTGAAAATTAGGAAACTAATCAAAAGAGTCATAACTAATGCTGTTGGTACTGTTCACGTGAACAGTACCCCGTGAACAGTGTTCACGTGAATAGTGTGGGCTAGGCCCCGGGCCCATGTTGACGGTACCTTGGGCTGGTTGCTTCTTGGACTGCATCAATTCCCCCCCACTTAAAATGAACTCGTCCACGAGTTTGATAATGATGAAGAATGATTTCAGTGGGTTCGGTAGGTAACGTCTTCTGATTTTGAAATTTTGGTTGTCCTTGCAATGTTGGAAGAAAATCCATTACTTTGGGTCCACTTTCTTCAAGATATTTAGACGGTATCACAAAGTCAATATGCTCAACATCTTGAGGAAAGTCAAGTGAAATCGTGGTATTCACAGGGACTATCTTGTTCAATTCTTCATTTTCTGATATTGTCTCCATAATATCGTGGTCTTCATCAGAACTGTGGTCACTTTTCTCAATCCCTGGAGCTTTAGCAAAGGCATCAAAATTATCCACATCTATTTTTGAGGCAATCAAAACCATACTGCTGATTATATGGATTCCATATGAATCCTCACCATCATCCATGACATCCGTATTAGAAACAGAAGTGTCATCACTTTGTGGTTCACATACCTGTGTATCTGGGTTGGCCTCGATTGCAGCAACTAAGGAGTTTACCTTTAATTTTTGTGGACAATCTCTAGCAAAGTGACCATATGCATTGCAGTGATAGCATTGCACATCTGTAGCTGCTACCATGGGAGTTTTACCTTTATCTGTCGTTGGAGTAGTATGAGATGTAGTCCCTATGGCTTTACTGTTTGGTGTAGGGTGCTTCAATTCATAAGAACTGGAGGTGGGCTTTGGTGTTGACTTCAAAAGGTCTTCGGCTTGGAAAGCTTTATTAACACAGTCGTTAAAACTAACAATATCAACCACTCCTATTTTTTCTCTAATTTCAGGTCGCAGCCCCAAGCGGAACCGAGATATCATTTGATCATCATTGTCTCGTGAACCTGACCGTGCACACAGTTGGTCAGACTGATAGACATAATCTTCCATACTCATAGTGCCTTGTCGAAGATTATTCAACTGGTCATGCAACCTTCTTTGGAAGGATCGTGGCAAATATTTTTCTTTCAATTCTTCCTTCATCTCCTCCCAAGTAGTGGGTTCTCTACGACTCCTCATGAGACTATATTCATAGTTACGCCACCAATCACGAGCACCCCCCACTAGTTTGGAGCAGGCCAATTGCAGCTTTCTAGGTTCGGGAAGGCTAAACCAATCAAAGTAGTCATCTAGAGCATTCAACCAATCTTGAAAGGCTTCAGGGTCTTGCCTCCCATGAAACTCCTTGAGGTCCATTCGCACCTTATGGGTTTGATACCGAATAGGTTGATTGCCATCATAGTCTTCATAGGGTGGGTCTTGGTATTATTCTCTAGGGACTCTTTGGGGAGCCCTAGGAACACGCCTTGGCATTAGGTTGGCTATGGGAATTTCTCTTCTAGGGGCTTCTAGTCTGGCCGGCCTAGGATTATTCCGTTCCTCCAAATTACTTATTCTTCCATCCATACTGTCTAACTTGGCATCCAATTTAGTCAATCGTTGGAGAACCAAATTAACAAGGTCATTGAGATTATTGGACTGATTAGGAGAGGTAAAACTCTCATCAGCCATACTCTGATACCAATTGATGGCAAAAAGGTTAAGACATCTCAAATTAACAAGCCTTCTTTGCTATAGGATCTTAATTCAGTCCAACACAAAAATCTACAGAGAAAAGTAATAGAAAAAAATTCTTATCTGGAAATCCGACCGTCAGAAATTGATGAAACTTGGGTTAAATGGCCTTTATAATAGTTATGAACACCCTTCAAAATCTGAGAATGATCCGAAAAGAATTGAAGGAGCTATGAGCTTTGTAACCTTGCTGTACCTGGTGCCGCCAAAACCTGGGCAGGTTCAAAGGATGTCGGCTGCTGATTTGGTTTTACTTCCTCTAATTGGTGCTGAGTGTTTCACATATAACTAGCAACAAAGAACAAAATAGGAGTATTGAATGCAAAGGAACAAAGGAAATAGAGTTCGGTTGAGTCTCACAACCTGGGAGACTCAACCAGAAAATAGGAGTTTCACTCTCTTTTTTTCTGGAAAATTCTCTCTACTGCAGCCAGCCTACATTCTCTTTATTTATAGCTTTGAAACATTACAAATAAAATAGGAAAGAACGAAATTTGGAAAAGCTAAACCTCCTTTATAACTTAGGATGTTTCTAAAACATAGAAATAGTAAAGTTTCTAAAAACTGGAATTAGGAAACTCGATTTTAGGCAAGTCTTAGTCTCCAAGCAACTAAGACTTCTTAACTAACTAGCCTAATTTTTAGGAAACTAAACAATAGAAATAAGTAAACTGAAAATTAGGAAACTAATTAAAAGAGTTATAACTAATGCTGTTGGTACTGTTCACGTGAACAGTACCGCGTGAACAGTGTTCACGTGAACAGTACCCCGTGAACAGTGTTCACGTGAATAGTGTGGGCTAGGCCCGGGCCCATGTTGACGGTACCTTGGGCTGGTTGCTTCTTGGACTGCATCATCATCCTTGGTTGGTTCCCCTCTTGTTTCCCTCTTCTTCTTATTTTCCCTTACCCTTCTCTGTTAATGTTTCGTTTCCAGTACTAGACGGTAAGAAGAGTCCACCCAAAATACATCGATCTCCTTTTCTCTTATTTTTCTGTTCTGGTCTTTCTGCGATTTTCCTATGTCTGAATTTCTGCTGCTGTGAGAGTCGCATCGTGTTCTGGTTCCTTCTATCTTACTGTTCCTAATTATCTGCAACTTACGGTAATGGCTGGTTGGAAAATTTTTACCTGAACTCTGTCGATACGAGTTGGATTGAGTCAAGGTTTGGGTTGTTAACTGACCAGCTTAGGGCGACCTTACCTGATAAATATCAGCCCAAGACGTTTCATGGTTTGTGAGAGAACTCTCTGAAATCAGACCTGATACTCTTCCTCTAGCCAGATTTAGTTTTAGGTATTTTATTTCCTTTTTATAATCAATAGGTGAACCTGATCCTTGGTGGCTTCAAGAGGGTTGAGTGTTGCAGTTTAATTCCTTCAATCTGAGATTGTTTGGGCTTTTGTGGATGAGTTGTAACTCCTGAAGCCATTCTGGTTATTTCTGCCTAGCCTAAATCGTGATTTGAGGTTTAAGACAACCATTACTTCATATTTCCAGAAATATCCTTTTACATTACATAAATTCTGTTTTGTCCCTTTAGTTCTTATTTCCAAGGTTATGTTTTATCTTTAAATATAATTCCTATTCATAAGGTCTTTTTTTCCTTCCGTAATTGTCATTCTGAAGTTCCTTTATTTACAACTCTGCCACTGCTTTTCTTCTTGAGTTTGTATTATTTGGGTAGGCCTATTATCAATGGACCCGGTAGGGTTTTCCCCAACCCGGGTCCGCATCAAATGGCCCCTTGAACAATGTAGTTAATTACCAAATTGCTACTAGCTCTTGTTTTTGACATATTTGGAGTATTACTTTGCTTGGGCGGTCTCATAAGGATGACCATAATTTACAAAATTGCCATTGGATCCATAGGTTCCCTTTCTAAAGGTCTGTTTGTCTCCAAGATGTCCCAAACAAAACTGAATACCTCCTAATTTTGGATCCAACCGTCGGATCGACTTTAAATTTGGATATTAATTGCAACTGCTCTTACGTATGGGATTTCTTGTGCTGTGCATCTTTCGAGATGCTGCTTACTACATATGATGATGGATTAATTTTTACTTGCATCATCTGTATCGTTTGTTCACGTGGCATGCTCCACATGAGGGGCAGATTGAAGACTTATCTGCTCAAGTCATCAGTTCAAAATTATTATTATTTGTTGGTTCGTTTTTACTCATGGAAGAGACACTACTACTACCTTGTTCATGTTGGAGCCTTCTACTACATTGCTCGTGTTGGAGCTTAAAACTATCCTTCCCTCAGGGGTTTGTTAATACTAGTTGCCGTGTATCTCTTGTTGTCGGGCTACTTTAAAGAGATCACTCGAATAGCCAACCTCGATTCTTCCCTGACTGTATGAAGATCGAAAATTGCTGCACTTGAATAACCAACCTAGAATTTTTCCTGTCTATATATCATGCATGCCCAACTTGGACAATATCATATGGAAGGATTTCCCTGGCAGACCTTTGGTGAAAATGTCTGCTAGTTGGTCCTCTGATCTGACAAACGGAATCTCGATTTGTCCACTGTCCAGTTTCTCTTTGATGAAGTGACGGTCTACCTCAACATATTTTGTCCTATCATGCTAAACCGGAATATTAGCAATGCTAATGGCTGCTTGATTATTACAAAATAATTTCATGGACTGGTTACACATAACCTTCAAATCTTTGAGTAGTCGTTGTACCCATAGTAGTTCGCATATTCCATGCGCCATTGCTCTGTATTCTGCTTCTGCACTGGATCGGGCAACCACATTTTGCTTCTTGCTGCGCCAGGTTACCAGATTGCCACCCAAGAATGTGCAATAACTAGAGATAGACTTACGATAAGGACTTCCTGCCCAATCTGCATCAGTATAAGCCTCCACCTGGATTTGTTTATTTGGTGAATCTGAAATGGCATATGTTTCCATTTTCAGAGGGTCATTAGGAGATAACATGATTCCTCTTCCAGGGGCTGACTTTGGATAGTGCAGTATCCGATAGATAGCCTCCATATGTGTAGAGTATGGGTCGTGCATAAATTGGCTTACCAAACTAATTGTGAATGCAATATCTGGCCGTGTGTGGGCAAGATATATGAGTCTGCCAACAAATCTCTGATATCTTCCTTTGTCTTCTGGTGTGCCTTCTTTTGCCCTTAGCTTGGTATTGGGATCGAGAGGAGTATCACAAGGTCGAGCCCCAAGTAACCCTGTTTCTGAGAGAAAATCAAGAACATACTTTCTTTGAGACAGATAGATGTCTTTTGCAGATCTGGCAACTCCAATCCCAAGAAAGTACCTAAGTTTGCTAAGGTCTTTGATCTCAAACTTCTTCCCTATAAATGCCTTTAGTTTCGTGATTTCATCATTGTTATTGCCAGCAATGATGATATCATCTACATATACAAGTAAGGCAATAAAAGTGTTAGGGGAATGTTTTATAAATAAAGTATAGTCAGCATTGCTTTGAACATAGCCAAATGCTACTATAGCTTTACTAAATCTTCCAAACCATACTCTAGGGGATTGTTTTAGACCATAAAGAGATCGCTTCAACTTGCAGACTTTTCCTTGGCTTTTATCATCTGTGAAACCCGGTGGGCAGTCCATATAGACATCTTCAGTAAGTTCTCCATGAATGAATGCATTTTTTACACCTAATTGTTGCAAGTCTCAGTTGTAATGTACAGCACAGGACAGTAAAGCCCTGATGGTAGTCATTTTGGGCACTGGAGCGAAGGTTTCTTGGTAGTCAATCCCATATGTTTGAGTAAATCCCCGTGCAACCAATCTAGCCTTGTACCGATCAATAGTCCATCTGGTTTTTGTTTCACTGTAAAGATCCACTTGCATCCTACTGACCTTGATTCTACAGGAAGTAGAACAAGATCCCATGTACCATTTTTCTTTAGAGCCCTCATTTCTTCCACCATTGCAGCTTTCCACTTTTCATCCATAATTGCATCCTGCCATTTTTGAGGAACAGACATAGAAGAGAGCGAAGACACAAAAACACGGAAAGAAGGGGAAAGGGAGTCATAGGAAACATAATTGGAAATAGGATGTAGGGTGCAGGCCCTAGTTCCTTTTCGAAGTGCAATTGGAAGATCAAGATCAGAAGAAGGAGTAAGTTCCTTACCAGAAGAAGGCTCAGTAGACTCAGTTTCTAGATCTAGGCTCGCGAAGGGACATGTGCAGGAGTGGTAGTGGCCTTTCCTTGCTTGTCTTTGGCACGGCTATAGACTTGCAGAGGTGGCTTGGTGGTTGGATGCTTGGATGGTGTAGCTGTATCGAGCACTTGTTCTTGGACTATTTCTGGTACATCAAGTATATCCGGTATAAGTACATTAGGGATATCAGGTGCATCTTCAACTGTCTGTGTCTCCCCCTGAAGAGGAGCCTGATAATAGGAGAGATGCTCATGAAAAATGACATCTCTACTAATAATGACTTGACGAGAGGGAGGATGATAACACTTGTATCCTTTCTGTGTTGCAGAATACCCTAAAAATATGCACTTTAATCCACGTGGATCAAGCTTGCCAGGGGAACGATGGTTACGAGCATAACAAAGACAACCAAAGACTCTAGGAGGAAGAACAAAATCAGAATTTCCAAGTAAGATGTCCAAGGGAGCCTTGTTGTTTAAAACTCGAGAAGGAAGGTGGTTGATCAGGGATGTTGCAGTGAGGACATCATCACTCCAGTATTGAGCGGGAACATGTCTCTCAAACATTTAGTGCTCTAGCTGTTTCGAGTAAGTGGCGGTTCTTTCTTTCAGCGACTCCATTCTGAGCAGGAGTGTCCACACAACTTGTCTGATGAATTATCCTGTTATCAGCCAAGTATTGTTGAAAAAATCCTTCAAGATATTCCTTACCATTATCACTACGGAGCATCTTCAACTGAGTTTGAAATTGCGTTTTGATCATATTGTGGAAATGGCGGAAGCATGCAAAGACCTCATTTTTTTGACGCATCAGATAGACCCATGTAGTACGAGTGTGACAATCAGTAAATGTTACAAACCACCTATGACCAGAAATAGAGGCAGTCTGGGTTGGACCCCAAACATCAGAATGGACTAAATCAAAGATTCAAGGACTTATCGAAACAGAAGGTAAACAAGAAATACGAGCCTGTTTGGCCAAAACACAAGCCTTACATAATAACTCGTCTTTATTACATTGTTTAAATAATTTTGGAAAAAAATGAGATAGAACAGCAGAAGAGGGATGCCCAAGACGGCGGTGCCACTGCTGAAGGGTAGTGACTGTGGAATGGGAGGAAGGTGCTGAACGACCATTGTCAAGCAAGTACAGGCCACCATGCACACTACCATGTCCAATCATCTTCCCATTCTCCAGATCCTGAATCACACAATAGGTAGGAAAAAAATGTTACTTTACAATTTAAAGACTTTGTAAGACTACTAATGGAGAGTAAATTTGTGGATAAATTAGGAACATGTAGAACGAAATTTAAATCAAGGGAGGAAGAACAGTGGATGGATCCAATTCCAGATATAGGAGAGAGGGATCCATCAGCGACCTCATAGTATTATGTCCGGAAGAAGGAGAGTATAAATAAAAGGACTCAGACGAACCAGTCATGTGGTCAGTGGATCCAGTATCTATAACCCAAGGGCTAGAGATAGAGAAAGCACAATGACCATCATGGGAAATACCTGACTGAACAAAAAAAGAACCTAGATTGGTAGATGCAGATGTGGATGATTGATTTGTAGTCGCAGGAGGTAGTCGAAGGAGATGCCGGAGAGTCTGTTCTTGTGCAGAGAGTTGTGGCAGTGGACCAGTAGGAGGATTTGCTTCAGTTTGATGTGCCTGAGATGCGTGGGAGGACTTTGCCTTGTGCTTACTTTTTTCCCGGCGTTTTGCTTCAAAATCTGCCGGTTTGCCATGAAGTTTCCAGCATGTGTCTTTGGTGTGCCAAAGCTTGCTACAATACTCACATTTGATAGATTCACGGGAAACAGGAGGACTCTTGTATGTCTGAGTATTTGTCTGGAGAGCAGACCTATCCGGAACAGAAGGGGACAACATTGTTATTCGTCGTTGGTCTTCTAACTGAACCATGGAATAAGCCTGTTCGAGGGTGGGGAAACGGTCCCTGCTGAGAATCTGTGACCGAATATGATCAAGCTTCACATTTAGTCCTGCCTGAAAAGTATAAACCCTGTATTTCTCTTCCCTTTTGTGAAATAGGGTAGCATCTTCTTCACATTTAGCATGAATAGAATCATAAAAATCAATTGTTTGCCAATAGCTCCTCAACTTAGTATAATATTGTGATACAGTCAATTCTTTTTGGATAGTTTCATGAACACTTTTTTGAATGGCATAAATTAAAGCAGCATTTCCAACTTGGGAATAGGTGACCTTAGCAGACTTCCAAATTTGTGCAGCAGTATCCAATAACAAATAGCCCTCGGCTATAATGGGTTGCATGGAATTGAGGAGATATTGCATTACCAATGAATTTTCAGCATGCCATTTCTCCAAAACAATGTCCTTGGTCAGAGGTTTTTCCTTGGTGCCGGTGAGATATCCCGATAATCTTCGAGCTGTAATTGAGAGTTGGGTGGCCCGAGACCACATTAAGTAATTACCACCATCAAGTTTAGTGGTATTAGTGGGAATAGTGAGATTGTCCATTTTAAAACTCTCTATCCCAGAAGAGGTTACTTCAGATGTCATCCTTGAGTTGTGTATTCAAGAACAAACACCCAAAAACAATATGAACAGCCTCCCTGTTTGGTTATAGCACAATATATGGAGTAATATATGTAGATCAAAGTAGAAATATCACTTGTCAAATATCCTAACTTGTCCTATGTGCAACATAATATATGAAAATCAATTCTGGTTTGCACCCACTTTTTTGTTTATTGGTGTAAACTCAGAAACTCATAGATATCCGACCAGACAGAACCGTATTATTAATATCCAGACTGATAAAAAAAAATTGATTTCCAATAAAGAGAATAAAAAAATGATTCTTAATGAGGAATAAAAAGAAGGGCAGTACCTATATCATTATATGATTCCCTCTTTGGTTGTTGCCCCTAGTGGGGAGAGAAAAAAAAACAAAAGAAAAAGAAAAGAAAAGAAGGAAAGTCGATGGTCGCCAGTGGTAGGTTGGCGGCGGCGGTGGTGAGGCGGGATCTGGCGGTAGAGCTAACTTGGCTCTGATACCATGTTGAATGATGGAATGACTTTTCTGTAATAGATAGAGGTCCTCTTATTTATAATGTGAGAATGAATACAAAGAAAGAAAGAGGTAGTACAGGTAGTACAATACATGTAGTACAATGAGGGTAGTACAGGTAGTACAATTGTACAATACAGGCAGTACAAAGAATCTAGACAAAAAATGAGATACGTAATATTCTCAACATTATCCAAGTTGTGCATAACTCATATATATGCACCAACTTGAGGGGGAGTGTTGAATGTCGTCGTCCTTAGTGAATAAGACTTTCTTATTATGTTTATTTCCTTTATTAACCAGGACTCTTTCTTTCCTTAGTTAACTGGGACTCCTAGTCTCTCTAGAGTTCCCATTAGTTTGTAATCTCGCTTATTATAAATAAAGCTAGGATGATGGGAGAATAAATTAATTCTCTCCTGTTATCTGATTCAACAGTATCACATTGTTTTCAGACCTTGGATGCATAGCTAATGTAATCGATTAATGATTCTTTGAACTGAAATCAATATATTACTTGCTGTGTGCCTGTGTTTCAAATCTGGTCCTACATATCAGTGTGATCTTGGTTGGAATCCTCATTATTAAGACTGCTCAATTGGGCTTAGGAAGGGCAGATTTTGGGCTAACAGCCTTCCCTCTAGTTGCTAACTCGAGCAGATTGGTCCAGATCACTTGTTTATGGGTTATTTGTTGTATTAGGCCCTAATTATACGCCTATAAATGGAGGTGGGGGGTGAGGTAGTATACAAGATTAGTGTCTTAAGTGTTTGGATTAGCTTAGGATACTTAATAGCTTTTATGAGTTCTGTATTGAGTCTATTAAAGTCAGTGCGTGAGTGATTAGGTGTCTTTTTATGAGCCAGTTTAGGAAATTTAACATGTTATATGCATGTCACAATCAATTGCACATGATTTGAATAATAGAATTGAAGTTTTTTCAAGAGTTTTTCAACTATTGACCTCTGCAAACGTAGATGAGGTTTCTTCTTCTGGGCTACTGCTTTCTTTCCTTCCTCTTTTCCCTTGCTTTCTTCTTCTTCAATATCTCTCTATCTATTTACTTCAAATTTCACATACTAGTTCCGATTTAACTCTCTGAAATTCTGAATTTATTTGCTAAGGAATTCTGATCGATATTGCTTTCTGATGCTGCTATTAGTTTTCAAGTAGCCCTAGGACTTCTCTGTATATAGAACTTGTCTGTATATACTTATTCTGTAATAAGAATTTTGTCACATACTGCTGGTCTATTCCACAAAAAGAATAGACCACTTGACTGAAATATTGGGTTATTCTACTTTTTCTATTGTAAGTTATAAATTTTCTCCCAATTCTGGTTTTGTTTGTTGTTCTGCAATCCTGTTATCTGCTATTCTCTTGCTGGATTTTCTGGTTTGGGATTAGCTAGCTTTCATTACTGGTTAATTGTCCAAATCGCTTTTCCCAAAAAAAAAAAAAAAAAAATTGTCCAAATCAATTTATGTTGATACTGGCATGTTTGTTGTGGTTCCTGCACCTACAATAATCACTAGAAGCCTGAACTGCATCAAAACCAGATTAAATCTCTTTTGCACAGGCTTGATAGATAATGTTGATGTTGCTTGGATGTTGGGTTTCTCTGTTGAAGTGGAAGTTTCTGCATTGGTTCTATCCTTTGATAGATTGGTAACTCTGATTCAATTCAAAAGGATAGATTGGTTGATGATGGAGATACAACACCGAATTGGGCTAAATTTAATGGAAATAAGTCCTGGGTTGGTTATATGTATGTTGGGCCTTCGATCCCATAGGTTTTCATTGTAATAGGCCATTTTAATGGGTCTAAACTATGGGTAAGGTAGGAGTACAGATTTGTGAGTTAGCAGCCTAAATTTAGTTAGATAAGTTTTTATCTAGATGGATAAGACTTCCAATGCTTTTAGTTTTTTATTGATTCAAAGTGTTTTAAGTGTTTTAAATTACTTTCCTTTATTTTAGGTAGAGTTCTATTAGAAATAAACTACCTCCAAGGTAAGTTATTGTCTGGAGGAGTTCTAGGACTAGTTTGCTTCCTGTTTAAATCTTCTATATATGTTTGTAAGGAGCTACGAGCCTGAGCACGGAAATTATGAATGAAAGCATGGCTGTTGCCTTTTATTTCAACTGTGAGATTCAGTTTTTAGTGGTGAGATGCTGCTCTCCTGTTGAGATGCTAGAAAGGTTGATGAGATGTCAAAAAGTTCCTAAGTGGGATGCCTGAGGTCCATATCTTTACTTTCTGTTTTGTTATTCCATGCGATTCTAATTTGGCCCTCATTAATTGGTATTAGAGCTATGGCCAGTAGTGAGCCTAGATCTACTGATATGACTAGTCCACTCAAGTGCTTTATTTTCAAGACTAAAATTTGCTTGCTCAGTGGAAAGATTGCTCTTTTACTCATAGATGAAAGGTAGAGTGCAAATCTCATCTCGTGGTCCATAGTGAAGATGTTGTCAGAGATTGAGGAAATCATCACTGAATCTAACGGTGATGTTTTCATTTAATTCTATATGTCTTCGTACATTGATGGCGCTTGGTGTGAGGTGTTTGATTCTTCTAGACACATCATCCGTGTTGGTTGACAATGGTTGGACGAACGACATGGTGTAGTTGATCATGATGAAACTTATGCAACCTCAAGCTTTCTTACATGCGACAGAAGATAGCTTTTCATGGATTGACTGCCAAAGCATGCTCCAAGCCAAAAGAGTTAACACTAGCAATCCAGCCACATGATGAGTTGAAAAAGGAAGATCCAATTCCTCCACTAATCATAGAAACATCAGTGATTAAAGGCGAAGACCACATCTTTTGTAAGATGGACAATGTTCCTTCTTTAGAGCTTACCATTGAAGACTTTGTTAAAGAGGTTGTAACAAAATAGAAAATAAGAGAAGATGGAAAGAATCAATGTACATTCCTTTCCTCTTAGTAGTCACTATTTATAGACAAAATAAAAGGGTAGTGAAATGATAAGTCTAGGACTCCACAAGAAAATGAATCCTGATTACAAAATAAATAGGAGTTCCACATGTCAACATGACTAATAGGGAAAAAAAATCCTATTCTAATAAAAAGAGCAGTCCTATTTTAATTAAGGATAAGAGACCTCCACAAGAGAGGGTGGAGTTCCAATTATATTAGGAGAGTATAAAAGGATAATAAATAAGAAACTAATCTCTGTAACCACCTGTTCAATGAGTCAATATCTGCCACTCATCTTTTGACGCATCTAGAATGGGCCTATGAATAGGTCCATATTCTTCTATTTCTGTCATTGGTTAATGCTCCCCCCCTCAAGCTGGAACATGCTCCAGCTTGGAATATGCTCCAGCTTGGAATAATAAGAATAAGTCTGAACCGCGACACTGGTCTTTAAGTAGTAACACCAACTCATGAACACCAAGCAGCATAGGTTCTTCCTAAGTAAAGCATGTACTAGTAGTAGCAGTAGATGTAGCAGTAGCAGTAGTGGTAGCGCAATATAGGACACTATAAACCAAGTATTAGTAACAACACAGTATAGGCCATTGTGAACCAAGTAGTAGTAACAACACAATATATGTCACTATGAACCAAGTAGTAATAGCAGCATAAATATAGGTCACTGCGAACCAAGTGGTAGTAGTAGCAACAGTAGCAAGAGCAGCAATAGTGGTGGCTGCACACCTAATGAAGAACCTTAAACAACTCTCAAAACGGTAGCTCAAATGATTGGTTTGATACCATGTAATAAAATAGAAAATAAGAGATGATGGAGAGAATCGATGTGTATTCCTCTCTTAGCAATCCCTATTTATAGATGAAATAAAATGGGTAAAGTGATAGGTTTAGGATTTTACAAGATAAAGAATCCTAGTTATAAAGTAAATAAGAGTTTCACATGTCAACATGACAATGACTTTCATGACTAAAAAGATAAAGAACAATAGTCCTATTATAATAAAGAGAAGCAATCCTATTTTGATTAAGGAGAAGGGAACTCCCCAAGAGAGGGCAGAGTTCCAATAACATTATGAGAGTAAAAAAGGATAAGAGATAAGAAACTAATTCTCTGTTGCCACCTGTCCAATGAGTCAATATCTGCTAGTCAAACCAGTAACCACTTATTTTCTGATGCGTCTCTGATGCATTTGGAATGGACCTATGAATGGGCCTACGAATGGGCCCATATTCTTTTATTTTTGTCGTTGGTTAACAGAGGTAAAAGAGGACAAGATTGAAGTGGTGTCACTGAAGCGATCATGACTAAAGAAGACTTCACAAGCATTCTACATGAGGTTGTGACTATTACAAATGATATTCTTGGTGTTGATTGTGAAGTTGAACACATTGAATTCGTGATCCCACTGAAGTACTTTGAAGAGCGAGCTCCACGCCTACAAGACTATATCCCTGACGTTTGTGTGCTACCAGAGTATTGTTTAAAGCTGAAGATGGACGTGCATCCCATGCAATTGATTCTTCTTTTGTGCAAAACTCGAGGTCAAGTTTTTCTTGAGAAGAGGAGAATTGATGCAGATATGACATCAAATTGGGCTGAATTTAGTGGAAATAAGCCTTGGGTTTGGTTTTATGTATGTTGGGCCTTTGATTTCATGGTTTTCATTGTAATAAGCCACTTTAATGGGCCTAAACTGTGGGTAGAAGGTAGAATTACGGGATTAGTGAGTAAGCAGCCTAAATTTTAGTTAGATAAGTCTTTATCTAGTTGGATAAGACTTCTAATGCTTTAAGTCTTTTATTGCTTTTAAGTGTTCTAAGTTACTTTCCTTTATTTTAGGTAGAGTTCTATTAGAAATAAACTACCTCCAAGGTAAGTTATTGTCTAGAGGAGTTTTAAGACTAGTTTGCTTTCTGTTTTAAGTCATCTATATATGTTTGGAAGGGCCTAGTGGTCTACAGGCCTGAGCATGAAAATTATGAATGAAAGCATGGTTGCTGCCTTTTATTTCAACTGTGAGATTCAATTCTTAGTGGTGAGATGCTGCTGTTCTAGTGAGATGCTAGAAGGGTTGATGAGATGTCAACAAGTTTCTAGATCTGATGCCTGAGGTCCATATATTTACTTTTTGTTTATGTTCTTCCATCTTCAATTCATTGCGATTCTGGCTTCTTGGGAATCTGTCCTCATCATATGATTTAGTTCTAAGTCCATAAATAACTACCGAAGGCTTGTGTTTATTGGCCAAAAAAAGTAAACAAGGCCCAGAACTGCTCAAACACCATTAATATAAAGTTTAAAATCTAATCAGTACATAATTAAAGCCCAAGACATAAAATTAAAAGAGAAGCCCCTAAGGCTGGAGGAATTCCATGGTTAGCTCGCGTCAAGAAACTTTCTGGAACTCTTTCGACCATACTGGATTCAACTAAGAGAACTTGAATATAATATTCACGAAGGGGTCAATATATCTGTGTTGGAGCGGAGCTATTCTAAAGTGGGTGGTTCCTTTTGCTGTCACTTGGTACTTATGAAAGGAATGAAATAGAAAAAGAAAAGGAATTCTATGGATTCTATATGATATTGGATCACTTTGTAGTTTATATTGATTGATTTTTTTTTATTTCTTTGGAAGTTGGAGCCTTGCATGTCTCTTTTGTGTTTTATATATGTTGTGAAGGAGGTTACTTTGACAGGCATGTAAATATCTTTTGATATTCAATAGAAATGTCCTTGTTCTTCTGATTAAAAAGAAAAAAGGGGGACCAGTTCTGAGCCTTGGGTGAGGGGGTAGTGTAATAAGCAGGTGGTTGGATTGTCAAGGCTGAGTGCCATATTGTGTGTATGTTTGTGGACATAACCTCTCTGTATTGACTTTCTCTAGCTGATCATTTCTCCTTTCATCATTGAGCGGGATCCACTTTTTGGGAAATATGAGTCGAAGCAATAACAAGAATATTTCTAGTGGAACATCTTTCACAAACATTGGAGAGATAGTTCACTAATAGACTAAGGGATAAGTAATTCGATTCATTCACATACAGATCATGAATGTTTGGAATCCATGTTATGCAAGGAGACATTGCTTTTGCTAATTCGAATTGAAGGGTCTTATCAAATCGGTCTATTGTATAATCTTTCAATTAATTATATGTGCATTTGTTATGTGTAGACAATATCTTTCCACTCTTTTAAATGATGGTGATAGATTTTGTCCATGCAGTCATTTGTTACTTGCGCTGATGTACAAGATTTCTTGTTTCAAGCCTGTGTTTTCAAGAACCCTTTTTTCCCTTTTCTTGCCCTTTATATTCTCTCTCTTTAAAATTTTGGATGGAAATGCTTTGAAGAACTAAATTTTTTTTCTTCCCCTAAAGATACATGATTTTATGTCCAAAGCATGTTGTTGTGCTTGTACCGAAAGGAAAAAGAATCTCAAATGCACACTTGATCTTGCTGAGGAAATGTAGTCATTATAAGCTATTGAGGATGAATATGAAGGGGCCTGGGGCCCACAGAAGATCTTAGTTATTTGAATTGTTTCTGCTTTAGGACATGAAATGTACTAAAGTTGATCATTTTTGCCCTTCCTCTGGTGTGGTTCTGTTTACCAGTAACTGTTGTAGCTTGCCTTCCTGCTTGGAACTACACTTTTTTAGTTACCATTTTGGTTATGCTTCATCATTACAGAGATTGTACGAGCTTCTGCTTCGGTACAAAATCAAGGTTTTGTGGATCACGAAAGAATTGAGCATGAGAGTCCACTGAGGTCAACTGTTCAACACCCAAATGGTGGACCCATGGATTTGGAGGAATGGTCTGTGATGCAAACAGAGGTAATGTTTTTCTATGCTTTCCATCATTGACATTATTCTTTGTCACTATTTAGTTAGAGGCACTTTTTGGCATGTCCTGTCTAGCCTCTTTTTTTTTTTTTTTTCCAGTTCATGCGATGCGATCAATTGCCTTTAGGTTTGTTGTTTAGATTCTTCCTTGAAATCTGGACCCCTTTTTCTTTTCTCTCTCTCTCTCCCCTCCAAGTGTCTGGTTACCAGTTCTTCTTGTACTACTATTTTCCCCGCTAGCATAGAAGATTCTAATATATCCCGCCAGCTTATAGATCCTCCTCCATTCTTTAAAACACTTTCTAATATTTGGTCATGACATAAACTTACTATTTTTACTCTAACTAAAAATTAAGCAATTCCCTTGTGCTATCAAATAGGAATAAGTTAATTATAAAGTAGGTAATGTGAATAAGTTATAAAATGACTCAACATCATTTATAGCTTGTGATGTTTCCACATAACAATTGCAAACAAAAAATAACAGACCTTCCAAATCTGATCCGAAGTAATACCAAACAAACAAGACCAGACTGTGGACCCTGATCTAACCAAAGGACCAATTTCTAGCAATTATGAACTTTACCAGATCTAATAACTATTAAGAATTAAGTTGAAATACTATCAAGCCAATAATTCTACTATAATCCTGTGAAAAGATCCCAAATAATCTTTAAAACAAACTAGCTCTGAAGTTCCAGTGGGCCCATATCATCATAGTGGTACCAAATCAGAATTGAAGCTTTAAATTAAGTCATGGATGTGCAAGAAAACCTCATTTCTGTGGTAATGGAAGACCAATAAGAACATAAGAGATAAGTTAGGCGGAGCCTAAAAAACAGAAGGAATCTTATATAAGTTGACAGTAGGTTAGCAGCCGCTCTTTAAGGGAGAGTGCTGAATGCTTGATTCATAAAATCATATAAGAATATAGTTGACCCAATAAATTCTTTGATACAAAAAACTTTTACAGAATAGTACTTTAGGACTTGTGAATTCAAAGAACTTGTTAAAGATATTGCTTCTGTTGCCCTTGCCTCCACCTCATCAGATTAGCTATATCTTCTTTAGTGTTTTAGTTTTACTTTAAATTTGTGTCTTCTAGTATTGCTTGAAGATATATGGGTTATGGACTTCTAGTCTCATTGTAATTTCTATTTTCTACATTCTATCCTAGAGTTAGAGTTATGTTGGACTACAAAGTTCTAGTAGCTGTAATACTTCATTAGGATGTAACCTTTTATTTTCTATTTAATAAGATTAACAATAGGAGGAGAGAACACATCGATTCTCTCTCTCTCTCTCTCTCTCTCTCTCTCTCTCTCTCTCTCCATCTTCTCTCTTTGTTCCTATTTTGTTACATGGTATTAGAGCAATCACTTAGGTTGCCGTTTTAAGAGTCGTTTAAGGTTCTCCGTTAGGTGTGCATCCACCATTGTTGCCTCTGCTGTTTTTGCTATTGTTTCCTATTCTCTACAAGTTTTGGTATGCCTTCTCTGTAGATATGTTAAGCATTCTCTATAGTTTCAGATCTAACTTTCTTCTCTGCTACTTCTGTTAGTTTCAGATCTGAACATGTTCGTGCCCTCCATTAATGGTTTCTTAAATCATTCAACTACAATTTGATTTCTCTGTTGTTATCATGGTTTTAAGTATCGATACGATACACTCCCTATGACAATGGTCGATACAATACTCTTCGATATATATTTCTTTTTTTAAAACAAAAAATCTATCCACATGTATCGACCGTATCAAACCAATGCGGCTTGATATACTCGATACGTATCGACACAATAAAGTTTCCATTTTCTCGTGAAAAATAAAAATAAAAAAATCAAACTTGTATCAAAGTGTATCTAACCGATACGGCTTTATACACCTCGATATGAACCGATACGGTTCGATACGATTGATACGCACATATAAAGCTTGATGCAACTGATTTTTTTTATTATAAAAAAATGTCTTTTTCTTTGCTGAAAACCCATAGTTCATGCAAATTGAAGGTTGTAGCTCATTGAATGTCATCAAATATGTCCTTAATCCTTAGAAATACTTCAAGATTGTTTATTATAGTGTTTTTATGTTTAGAAATTATGTTTTGCATGTTCCCTGATTATTCCTGTGCGTATCTGCCTCGTATCCTAGCGTATCCACCGTATCCACGATACGTCTTTTAAAATTGCTTGACCGCTACGCTACCGATACGTAATACTTTAATCCTTGGCTGTTATTCTTCATTATCATCATTAATGATTGCTTGACTAGTTCACTTATCTGTTGCACATAACCAAGGTTTTAAATCTTGGATCTCGACCTCGTCTTGGTGAGGTCCAAGATTTTCGTGATCTCGCTGAGATTTCTGAGATCTCGTTGAGATCTTGTTCGAAATCGAAAATCTGATTGAGACACCGCCTTTTTTGAACATGTAAAGATGGATTCTTCCAAGATTTATGAGATCTCGAGAAGGTCAAGATTTCCGAGATTTTGCCGAGATCTCACCGAGATTTAGAACTATGCGTATAACAGATCTGAGATCTGTTTTTCCTGGTAATTTTGCTGTTATCCTCCATTAATGGCTACTGTTGCACAAGCTTTTATTTTCGGATTTAAACATTGTGTTGAGAATATTACGTATTTCATTTTTTGTCTAGATTCATTGTACTACCTGTATTGTACAATTGTACTACCTGTATTGTACAATTGTACTACCTGTACTACCCTTATTGTACTACCTATATTGTACTACCTGTACTACCTCTTTCTTTCTTTGTATTTATTCTCACATTATAAATAAGAGGGCCTCTGTCTATTACAGACAAGTCATTCCATCATTCAACATGGTATCAGAGCCAAGTTAGCTCTACCGCCAGATCCCTCCGCCGCCTCACCACCGCCGCTGCCGCCCTACCACCGCCGACCACCGACTTTCCTTCTTTTCTTTTCTTTTTCTTTTGTTTTTTTTTTCTCTCTCCCCACTAGGGGCAGCAACCAAAAAGGGAATCATACAATGATATAGGTACTGTCCTTCTTTTTATCCCTCATTACGGATCATTTTTTTATTCTCTTTATTGGAAATCAATTTTTTTTATCAGTCTGGATATTAATAATATGGTTCAGTCTGGTTAGATATCTATGAGTTTCTGAGTTTACCCCAATAAACAAAAAAGTGGGTGTAAACCAGAATTGATTTCCATATATTATGTTGCACATGGGACATGTTAGGATATCTGATAAGTGATATTTCTACTTTGATCTTCATATATTGTGCTATAACCAAACAGGGAGGCTGTTCATATTGTTTTTGGATGTTTGTTCTTGAATACACAACTCAAGGATGACATCTGAAGTAACCTCTTCTGGAATAGAGAGTTTTAAAATGGACAATCTCACTATTCCCACTAATACCACTAACCTTGATGGTGGTAATTACCTAATGTGGTCTCTGGCCACCCAACTCTCAATTACAGCTCGGGGATTATCGGGATATTTCACCGGCACCAAGGAAAAACCTCTAACCAAGGACATTGTTTTGGAGAAATGGCATGCTGAAAATTCATTGGTAATGCAATATCTCCTCAATTCCATGCAACCCATTATAGTTGAGGGCTATTTGTTATTGGATACTGCTGCACAAATTTGGAAGTCTGCTAAGGACACCTATTCCCAAGTTGGAAATGCTGCTTTAATTTATGCCATTCAAAAAAGTGTTCATGAAATTATCCAAAAAGAATTGACTGTATCCCAATATTATACTAAGTTGAGGAGCTATTGGCAAACAATTGATTTTTATGTTCTTATTCATGCTAAATGTGAAGAAGATACTACCCTATTTCACAAAAGGGAAGAGAAATACAGGGTTTATACTTTTCAGGCAGGACTAAATGTGGAGCTTGATCCTATTCGCTCATAGATTCTCAGCAGGGACCCTTTCCCCACCCTCGAACAGGCTTATTCCATGGTTCAGTTAGAAGACCAACGACGAATAATAATGTTGTCCCCTTCTGTTCCGCATAGGTCTGCTCTCCAGACAAATACTCAGACATACAAGAATCCTTCTGTTTCCCGTGATGCTATCAAATGCGAGTATTGTAGCAAGCTTTGGCACACCAATGACACATGCTGGAAACTTCATGGCAAACCGGCAGATTTTGAAGCAAAACGCCGGGAAAAAGGTATGCACAAGGCAAAGTCCTCCCATACACCTCAGGCACATCAAACTGAAGCAAGTCCTCCTATTGGTCCTCTGCCACAACTCTCTGCACAAGAACTTTAGACTCTCCGACATCTCCTTCGAATACCTCCTGCGACTACAAATCAATCATCCACATCTGCATCTACCAATCCAGGCTCTTTTTTTGATTAGTCAGGTATTTCCCATATTGGTCATTGTGCTTTCTCTATCTCTAGCGCTTGGGTTATAGATACTGGAGCCACTGACCACATGATTGGTTCGTCTGAGTCCTTTTATTTATACTCTCCTTCGTCTGGACATAATACTGTGAAGGTCGCTGATGGATCCCTCTCTCCTATATCTGGAATTGGATCCATCCACTGTTCTTCCTCCCTTGATTTGAATTCCGTTCTACATGTTCCTAATTTATCCACAAATTTACTCTCCATTAGTAGTCTTACAAAGTTTCTAAATTGTAAAGTAACATTTTTTCCTACCTATTGTGTGATTCAGGATCTGGAGAACGGGAAGACGATTGGACGTGGTAGTGTGCATGGTTGCCTGTACTTGCTTGACAATGGTCGTTCAGCACCTTCCTCCCATTCCGCAGTCAGTACCCTTCAGCAGTGGCACCACCGTCTTGGGCATCCCTCTTCTGCTGTTTTATATCATTTTTTTCCAAAATTATTTAAACAATGTAAGAAAGACGAGTTATTATGTGAGGCTTGTGTTTTGGCTAAACAGACTCGTATTTCTTATTTACCTTGGACTTCAAGAAGTCCTTGTATCTTTGATTTAGTCCATTCTGATGTTTGGGGTCCAACACGGACTACCTATATTTCTGGTCATAGGTGGTTTGTAACCTTTATTGATTGTCACACTCGTACTACATGGGTCTATCTGATGCGTCAAAAAAATGAGGTCTTTGCATGCTTCCGCCATTTCTACAATATGATCAAGACGCAGTTTCAAACTCAGTTGAAGATACTCCGTAGTAACAATGGTAAGGAATATCTTGAAGGATTTTTTCAGCAATACTTGGCTGATAACGGGATAATTCATTACACTCCTGCTCAGAATGGAGTCGCTGAAAGAAAGAACCGCCAGTTACTCGAAACAGCTAGAGCACTAATGTTTGAGAGACATGTTCCTGCTCAATACTTGAGTGATGCTGTCCTCACTGCAGCATCCCTGATCAACCACCTTCCTTCTCGAGTTTTAGACAACAAGGCTCCCTTGGACATCTTACGTGGAAATTCTGATTTTATTCTTCCTCCTAGAGTCTTTGGTTGTCTTTGTTATGCTCGTAACCATCGTTCCCCTGGCAAGCTTGATCCATGTGGATTAAAGTGCATATTTTTAGGGTATTTTGCAACACAGAAAGGATACAAGTGTTATCATCCTTCCTCTCGTCAGGTCCTTGTTAGTAGAGATGTCATTTTTCATGAGCATCTCTCCCATTATCAGGCTCCTCTTCAGGGGGAGACATAGACAGTTGAAGATGCACCTGATATCCCTAATGTACTTATACCAGATATACCTGATATACCAGAAATAGTCCAAGAACAAGTGCTCGATACAACTGCACCATCCAAGCATCCAACCACCAAGCCACCTCTTCAAGTTTATAGCCGTACCAAGACAAGCAAGGAAAGGCCACTACCACTCCTGCACATGTCCCTTTGCTAGCCCTGGATCCAGAAACTGAGTCTACTGAGCCTTCTTCTGGTAAGGAACTTACTCCTTCTTCTGATCTTGATCTTCCAATTGCACTTCAAAAAGGAACTAGGGCCTGCACCCTACATCCTATTTCCAATTATGTTTCCTATGACTCCCTTTCCCCTTCTTTCCGTGTCTTTGTGTCTCATAGTTGTCAAGGCGTCAAGCCAAACCAAGGCGATGGAGGCTTAACTGGGCGCCTAGGCGACCGCCGCCTAGGCGACCAAGGCGCCCAATTTTCCAAGGCGACCCAAGGCAGCCTGGGTGCCTAGGCGACGCCTTGACAACTATGTTGTGTCTGTTCCTTGAAAATGGCAGGATGCAATTATGGATGAAAGGTAGAAAGCTGCAATGGTGGAAGAAATGAGGGCTCTGAAGAAAAATGGTACATGGGATCTTGTTCCACTTCCTGCAGGATCAAGGTCAGTAGGATGCAAGTGGATCTTTACAGTGAAACAGAAACCAGATGAGACTATTGATCGGTACAAGGCTAGATTGGTTGCACGGGGATTTACTCAAACATATGGGATTGACTACCAAGAAACCTTCGCTCCAGTGGCCAAAATGACTATCATCAGAGTTTTACTGTCTTGTGCTGTACATCACAACTGGGACTTGCAGCAGTTAGATGTAAAAAATGCATTCCTTCATGGAGAACTTACTGAAGATGTCTATATGGACTGCCACTGGGTTTCACAGATGATAAAAGCCAAGGAAAAGTCTGCAAGTTGAAGCGATCTCTTTTAGGTCTAAAACAATCCCCTAGAGAAGATTTAATAAAGTTATGGTAGCATTTGGCTATGTTCAAAGCAATGCTGACTATACTTTATTTATAAAACATTCCCCTAACACTTTTACTGCCTTAATTGTATATGTAGATGATATCATCATTGCTGGTAATAACAATGATGAAATCACGAAACTAAAGACATTTCTAGGAAAGGAGTTTGAAATCAAAGACCTTGGCAAACTTAGGTACAATCTTGGGATTGAAGTTGCCAGATCTGCAAAAGGCATCTATCTGTCTCAAAGAAAGTATGTTTTTGATCTTCTTTCAGAAACAGGGTTACTTGGGGCTCGACCTTGTGATACTTCTCTCGATCCCAATACCAAGCTAAGGGCAAAAGAAGGCACACCAGAAGACAAAGGAAGATATCAGAGACTTGTTGGCAGACTCATATATCTTGCCCACACACGGCCAGATATTGCATTCGCAGTTAGTTTGGTAAGCCAGTTTATGCACGACCCATACTCTACACATAGCTGTCTATCGGATACTGCACTACTTAAAGTCAGCCCCTGGAAGAGGAATCCTGTTATCTCCTAATGACCCTCTGAAAATGGAAGCATATGCCATTTCAGATTCACCAAATAAACAAATCCAGGTAGAGGCTTATACTTATGCAGATTAGGCAGGAAGTCCTGATCGTAAGTCTATCTCTGGTTATTGCACATTCTTGGGTGGCAATCTGGTAACCTGGCGCAGCAAGAAGCAAAATGTGGTTGCCCGATCCAGTGCAGAAGCAGAATACAGAGCAATGATGCATGGAATATGCGAACTACTATGGTTACAACGACTACTCAAAGATTTGAAGGTTATGTGTAACCCATGAAATTATTCTGTGATAATCAAACAACCATTAGCATTGCTAATATTCCGTTTGAGCATGATAGAACAAAACATGTTGAGGTAGACGGTCACTTCATCAAAGAGAAACTGGACAGTGGACAAATCGAGATTCCATTTGTCAGATCAGAGGACCAACTAGCAGACATTTTCACCAAAGGTCTGCCAGGGAAATCCTTTCATATGATATTGTCCAAGTTGGGCATGCATAATATATATGCACCAACTTGAGGGGGAGTGTTGAGAATATTACGTATTTCATTTTTTGTCTAGATTCATTGTATTACCTGTATTACCCTCATTGTACTACCTGTATTACCCTCATTGTACTACCTCTTTCTTTCTTTGTATTCATTCTCACATTATAAATAAGAGGACCTCTGTCTATTACAGACAAGTCATTCCATCATTCAACACATTGATTATCTCAGTCCATTGGTTCTCAGTTTCTGGCCTGATATGGCTATCGGGTTTGGTGCATTATTAAGTATTCCTGCTGCTGCAAATCAGGAACTGTTAAGTGCTATCATTGCTCTTGGTTCTGTTTTAATTTCTTTTTCTTAAGTGCATTATTGTACATCAGTTTCGGTCAAGGCTTTATTGCTATTGTCTTTACATTAAATTTGGTTTCCAATCCTATTTTCTAGGATGGGCTTTAACCCTTCCACCTTCTCACGTTTCATCTTTCTCTTATCACAAATCCCCCTTTTCCCCCCATCTCCACTCACCTACAAGCTGTCTTCTTTCTCTCCTTACTTTATCTTCTCTTTCATCAACTTACCCCATCAACATCTAAAGTTATTGTTAGATATTTCTAAATCTGAATCTGGGATTTTGGATATGGAATCTGTTATAGTATTCCAGAAACCCTGACCATTAGATCTTAGATTCAGATCTGATGGTTTCTGTTATTGCAATCGAATCTAGTTGATGAGCTGTCCTAGTTCCACAAGGATCCTCTCCAAGCTAGATATCTAGCCACTGGATTGGGTTCAATTTCTGATATCTTGTCATCCTATCTATTTGTGACACTGTGACAAGTTCTGATTGGTCATTGCCACATCAGAATTTGACCTTTTAATTATTGTAAAAAATATTCTTGCTTTTGTCCATAATCCTAGCAGTCCAAGGATTTGTCTATATCTTTTGATCATCTTTGGATATCATCCTTTGAATATCATTGGCTGCATTGCTACAAATTATGATTGCATCCAACGGTTAGATTTCAAGGTCTGAATTTTAGCCATACCTATAAAACCCGAGAAATCCCTGTCTGCTACAAATTTCTTCATAAATTTCAATTCAACCATTGGATCGACCTGAGTTTATGATGTATTGATTCTATTACTGTTATCTCTAATATCCTATAGTTGGAGTTGCATCTGTGATGCAGATTTGCTGTTAGTTTCAAGGTTTATATTCTGGTTTGGTGGATTGTGTGATCCTGATTATTCTGCTATTTGGGATATCATCCATCGGTGTTTGAAGACCCCTGGATATTTGTCCACGTGGAATGCTTCATGTGAGGGGAAGAAGGAGCATACTTGCTCCTATACCTGTTTGCTCCTGATGGAGCTTACCTATTTGATGGTATTCTCATGTTAGAGCATTTGCTACCAGTTGCTCGTGATGCAACCTTTGCTCTTGTGGAGCCCACTGCCAGCTTGCTCATGTTGAAGCCTACTATCTCCTTGCTGGTTTTGAAGCCTACTACCTCTTTGCTTGTGTTAGAGCCTACTACATTTTTGCTCGTGTTGGAGCTTACTTCCTTTGCATGTGATGCAACCTCCACTACTAGTTACACGTGATGCAACTTAGAGGGCGAGCCTTGGTGTGACGGTAAGGTTTTCATATTGCAACCTGGTGGTCACGGGTTCGAAACATGGAAACAGATTCTCCACGTTGTTGGGGTAAGCTGCATATATTCTTTCCTCCCCCAGACCCTACAGTAGTGGGAGCCTTGTGCACTGGGATGCCCTTTTCTTATTCTCATATAATCAAACTTAGACATATCTTCACATACATCGAACCTAGACATAAATACATATTTTATCATTTGTAATACTCCCCCTCAGCTCGAGCATATATATCAATCATGCTCAGCTTGTTACAAATATAAGCAATTCTCGCCCATTCCCCAAAGATTTGGTAAACACATAAGCAAGTTGTTCTCTTGTACGAACATGGCAGGGAGAAACAATTCCTTGTAGAAGCTTCTCTCGAATGAAGTAACAGTAAACTTTAATGTGCTTAGTCCTTTCATGAAATATAGGGTTGGAAGCAATATTAATGGTTGCTTGGTTGTCGCACCACAATTGCATGGAAGACGTGTGCAGAAAACTAAGTTCGGCCAGTAATTGTTTGACCCACATCAGCTCACATGTGACATGTACCATTGCATGATACTTAGACTCTACATTGGACTGAGCGACAATAGTTTGTTTCTTGCTCTTTGAGGATATTAAATTCTCACTAACAAAAGTACAAAACCTAGTAGTAGACCCCAAGGTTCAAAATCTCGGATCTCGAGGATGTCTCGACCCTTAAGAAGATCGAGATTTTCGAGATCTCAGCCAGAACATGTCGAAACTTCCAAAGGGTAAAAATGGGAGTTTTGACTCTTTTTTTTTTTTTTTTTAATGTTTTTAAGCCATTTTTTTTTGATGTTTTAAGGCCATTTTAAAACTATATATTGCAGGAAAATACTAATTTAACATATGTAAACACATTTGAAGCATAAAAAATAATTACATTGTCGAAAAATCATACATTAATAAATCATAAATCCTATAAAATGACATAACTCACAAGTGCTCATTATCTGAAAGACTTAAATACTCGAAATGAAATAGTACCTTTCCATCAGTCCATCCCAATGTCTAATCATATATAGAGTGGCGTGCAGGTTCCATCTGGTCAGATTGACTTTGCCAAAGAAAATATATCTCGGTCTGATAAACAAAGTCTTGCCACGACATCCTCCGGTCATAGTTCGAAATCTCGATTCTCGAGGGTGTCTCGACCCTCTGAGAAATCGAGATCTCGGAAATCTCGGTCGAGATCTCGGCGAGACATTGCACAAAAGCCGTGAAGGCTTAAAATGTGTATTTCGACCCTAAAATGACCATTTTAAAGCTTGATACTCTGGGGAACCCTATTTTAGCATATATAAACATATTTAAACCATAAAATTATATAAATAATCACACATGGTGGTTGTTTGGGTTTACACCCATGTTTGGCAGTGTCGGCTTGAAATTCAAATGTAAACCTAGGGAATATTGGCTGTTCTACATAATGTAACACTACTAGAAGATCACAAAAGACCAAATGAGCCAGTAAAATGATATATTAGGAGAAGAATAAACATAATAACACTTAATTAGTTAATTCTCATAGTAAAAAAAAACCTGTAGTAGTCAAGTAGACTATACAATCATAATTCATGCATTATGTCGAGACCAGTCAAGAATTAGTCGAAAAATGGTCGAGAACTGGTCGAAAATGTCGAGAAATGGTCGAAAATGTCGAGAAATGGTCGAAAATGTCAAGAAATGTTCGAGAACTAGTCGAGATGGTCGAGACACTGTATTGAGGCGAGATTTCGTCTCGAGCTCCTCGAGATCTTCGAGATCTCGCCGAGATCTTCGAGATCTCGCCGAGATTTAAAACTATGCCTCCGGTTATAGAAGGTCTGGTAGAGTTCCACATATTTCTCATATACAGTATCCGGGAAGTTTCTAAAGATTCTTAACCTTGGATATAATTTACTATAATGTGGAGTAAATTGAGCATATATTGGCTGGTGTGGGGGCGTGGTTCTTTGCAAATTCGGGACTGAAAAGAGACTGTACACAAAGTTGGAGCCAGTCTGTGAAGTAGCATTACTAGCATCACCGGAATAATCATGTGCACTTCCCATCATGCGGTCATCATCACTGAAATAAGAAACGTACGCCAAAGTGGTGCCAAATCCATGAGTACTCCACTGCACCTGTTCCTGTCCACTGCTACCTTCAATGCTCAGTCCTCCAAAGCTTGTGGATATGCTATCAATTTCAACATTAGGCATAATATCAGGATCTGGAACGATCTCAATGAAACGATCGTCTTCTTCTTCCATTGGTTGCAAAGGGCGTTCCCTTTGACGAGACTAACATGTATATGCAGCTGTAGGCCGTGATGAAGATGTGCGCTCACCATGATCTGGATCCTATGTAGTGTGTATATTGACTCTCGTCGGTCTATCTAATAATGAGTACAGTCGGTCTAGGATCACCACCACCACCACCACCACCACCATCATAACCACCACCATCACCCTCATTACCACAACTACTACCATCACCACCACCACTATCAGAAGCTGACCAACCACTCTGATCAATTGTATCATCACCGCCTTCTGGGTCACTACTAGCTGGGGGGTCAAACGTTCTAGGCGATTGTACGTGTACACGACCTTCATCTGAGGACATAAACTGCTCGAGATTAGAACCATTGGAGCAGACACAGTGGGGTTAGGCATCCCACCAGACACATCCATCACTGCTATTGCTCTGTTTCGCACCCATTCCACATAAGGATCCTCCTCATCTAAAGATAGTTGGAAGACGTCGGCTTGTTTGATCAGTTCTTGGTCATTTTTTTTGTTCAAACTTCAAGCACTGTACCCTCAGTCTCATGTTGTAATGGGCGTACACCAAGTCATTTAGCCGTTGAGAGTCCAATTTATTCCGCCTCTTTGAATGGATAAGGGAAATGTACTCCAATTTCGCTCACACCCAGATGCGGAACATGTCTGAGAAAGAACTTTAATTGCTATTCTCCTTAAATCAGCTGCGTGCTTGCCATATAACAATCACCACTCAGCCTGCAAAAGAAGAACACATTTTAATACACATATTAAATAAGATATGTTACTTGGAAATTTCAATTTTCATAATTCCATTCCAGGATCGGTCTTATCTCGTCCAGCCACTGTGGCGGGAGTTCCAAAACTCCCAAGAGCATCTCTGAACGTTTTAATCTATTTGCCATTGTAATATACGGATATTCAAATAATTCAATACTTAAACCATATAACTCACCTCTAGGTTGACCAATGCTTGTACAGTATAATCTGGTACCAATTTTGCCACAACATCTTTTACCGCACCGATAAGGTCAGAATTGAGCCCAATCACATGTGAATATTGATACTTGGGGTTTAATAGTATGCTGCAAAATATGAGTCGCCAAATTAAAATATAGTACTAAATGAAACTAAATTAAAGACATTATTAAATATCTCACCAGCTTTATGCAATGGGTGCATCAGCTGACTTTCCCATCGATCTTTGATAATCTTTACAAAATGTTTGTTTCCATGTGGTAGCACAGTTTTTATACGGTCCTTCAACATATCCATTGCAGCATATAAATGTGGCATGGTGGTCTGGAATGCTGTATCCACTAATCTCAACACATTCACCACTGGCTCCAGAATTCTGACTACATCCTTCAGTGCTCTTCAAAATTCCTCTGAAGCTATAGTAGTCTGTGCTTCAACACCTGGAGGAAAGCTGGACTCCCTCTACCCAAACCAGTCCTCAGATGCAAACATCGATCTGAGGCCTACCATCTTTGTTTAAAAGCTCTTCAGTGCTATGTAGTTGGTAGCAAATCTGGTAACGCCGGGTCTTACCAAGTCCCTTCCACATCTGTCCCTCAGCAAGTTCAAAGAATAGCCATGGTTGTATACAAATGTTGTCACCTGACGTCCTTGTTCAACTACTTGCTTTACTTTTTGGATCTTTCCAATGTCCTTTAACATCAAGTCAATGCAATGGGCAGCACATGGAGTCCAAAAGAGGTTATATTTAGCCATCATCATCTCTCCTGCCTTCTTGTAGTTGCTACCATAGTCTGTCACAATCTGCACCACATTTGTAGCACGGTTAAGATCCAGGTTTAAATCTTAACAATCCTGTCTTGGTGAGTAAATCTAGAACGTGTTTCCTTTAAGAAAGAAAAATACCTTTCTGTGATTGAGCAACCTCTACTCCCAAAAAGTACTTCAAGGGGCTCAGATCTTTAGTGTGAAAATGTCGTTGCAAATGAGCTTTCAGGCTGTTGATACCGGTATTGTCATATCTTGTAATTACTATATCATCAATATAGACGACAAGAAAAATCCTCCCTGCTTTAGAAGAATATCAATAAAACACTGAGTGATCACTATCACTTCGGGATAAGCCAAAACTGAGAACGGCATTTGTGAAACGACCAAACGATGCTCAAGAAGATTGTTTCAGCCCATATAATGATTTTTTTTTAATCTACATTGATGGCAAAGAGGGTTTCAACGCATTTAATTTAAAGATCCCTCTTTGCTACAGGATCTTATCACAGTCCAACCCAAATTTAACCTTTAACAACAAAAAAATAATTCTCCGACTTCAAATTTAACTATAAGAATGCTTCAAAATTTGGGATTCTTGATCTTTAGGATATGAGGAATAATATTCCAGAAGATGAGCTTAATCCAACGGGTGGGATCAAAATCAATCTTGCCTGTAGGTCTCAAACAGGTATTTTAACAGAACCAGAATTATAAAATTATGGAAAAACTCACTTATCTTGAGATTCAGCCATTGAAAGGCTTTCAAACTTGGAGGGGAAGTTGTAAGACCCGTACTCCACTAACCGGGTTTAATAGTGTCGTGCCAGGTCTTTCCATCGTTACCAGCTCGGGTGAATTAACTGGATCGACCGTATGAAGGAACCACAAGTCTAGGTAAGTGAAACAATCCAAAAACAACTATTTTTCATTGTATAGTCGGCTGACAGATGTTGTGTGGCGGACCACTCAATCAGAAAGTGAGGACAGTCAAATTTTATTGTGTGGTCGCACATTCTGCTTTGTGTGGTCGACGGGTTCTGCGACCACAGAGTCGACCACACAAATCCAGATCTGACTCTGAGATTTGGAAACTTTCCAAAATTAAGGGGATCTCTTTCCTAGTTAAGAGCGGACTCTATGTGAAGGTTTTCCCTCTATGTAGAGAACGTCCCTTAGTCTCTCTCACTCTTTTAGAACCAATTCTAAATCCTAAACCTAAGAAAGAAAGAGAAGGAGAAAGAAAAAAAGAAGGAGGACTTGGAGAAGAGGATTTGCAGAAGAAGTTACTATCTCTCTCTACAGCAAGGAACAAAGGTAAGGAACCTATTTATGTAGATGTAGGTTGATTAGGATTGATCTCCCATCAATGAGTTGATGAATTGAACTCAATGTTGTGATTGAGATCATGCAATTTCTCAATTAAACTCAAGGAGAAACCATGGAAATAGGTTAGGGATAAATTGTTGATGGGAAACCCATGAATAAGGCCATAGAGAGACCCTAAAAAGTGCTCCAATGATGAACCAAGGGTTAGACTGAGAAAAACCCATGAACACAACCAGCGAATTGTGTGGTCGCATCATTGGTCGACCACAGAGTGACTAGTGAGTCGACTACAGGCTCTCGGGAAATTACCCAGGGTTGTGTGGTCGCATCAGTGGACGCATGATGCGCGACCACACAATGTATGGTCGACATATACCTGCGACCACTGCATCGACCACTCAGTTGCAGAAAGCATATTTTGAGGCCAAACTAGATTTTAGACTATTGTAACCAAATACCATTAAATCCTAATCTAAATTCACAAGTTGTCTAAGTTGTCAACTAATACAAGTGGATGTCCAAAGCTTGGAATGGATTGATACTACGATCCAAGGTGAGGAAACAAGACCTAAACTTACTGGATAATAATAAGCCATTCTTTCTTTTATTTGTCCAATGCTATGATTGATGTCAAGCTTGTATGATTGTAATGTGCATCTCACATGTCATCCAATATTACTGTTATTCCTGTTCATGCATATTTATTTTATTGTTTACTCTATTGTGAATGATGATAGGAATAGGCATGTGTTTGTGAGTGTGGTTGGTGTGCTGTGTGGGGAGGGGTGTGTGATCCCTAAACCATGCTTCACATTGACATCGTTGTATTGCTGTTACCTTAGCGGAACTAGTACGTCATAGGGCATCAGGGGGGTGTTCGCGGACCGTGTGGTCTTTGACTCTGCTGAGGAACCCTAGCTCTATCTCTATGGACGTATTGAGGGATGCTGGGGTAAGGCCTTGGATACATATGGATGACATTTATGATTGGTTAGTTGCGAGCCCAGTTTTTAAGCCCTCGCTAATCGGGGCATACGTGTTGGTATGGTAGGGCATCAGGGGAAGTGTTGGCAGTGTGTAATTTGAATACTTTAGATCTATCTCTATTCCATGGTGGGTACATGTGGGACGACAATGGTGTTTGATCTATTCGGCGGATTTACACACTCGTGTATAGAAGTGCAGTGGCCGCTAATCTTTTCTATAGCACAGTTACAAACTTAAATCAGACCAAAGATATTAATTAAATGCATGCATATGTTTGCGTATTGTTTTGTTTACTTACTGAGCCGTAATGTGTGCTCACCCCTCGACGTCGAATATTTTTAGTTGATGATGCAAGTTCTTCTGTAGAAGACTATATGGAGGCGCCGTCGTATTGACACATGGCGACGATGGATACACAGACTGTGGAAGATGAGCACGACTCTGCGTGCGAGTGTTTCCAATGTCTTTATTCTTAGTTATTTTCTGTTTGGGAGTTATGGGAACTTGTAATAGATTATTTAATTATGTTTTGAGTTTATTTGGAGATAATTGGATTATTTATTTATTTATCATGTTAGGCACTTAGTTCAGTATTTATAAAGACTTCCGCTATTTATTTTACTATCTCTGATTATGTTGTGGTATGCGTTTGGTTTGGTTTCGTTGGCACGGTCTTTATGAGATCTTGGCTTGAACCGTTGGTTCTTATGACAGTTCATCATACATCTGGTTCGTCCAGAATTGGGGTGACAGAAGTACTCTAGGATGTGCTTGATAACATACCCAGATTTGAAGATGATCCAACCATGGATGAAGAAGTATGAATTTTCGAAAAACTAGTATAATCTGAAAACGGGAATAAATAGAATAGGAGTTTCGGTTGAGTCCAGAATTTTCTAATAAACTCTAGTTGACTCTGTTGCCTGCATCTTCTTCCTCTTTATTTATAATGCTAAATGGAAATACAAAAGATAGAAGGACTGGTTCCTAGGAGGGAATGTCCAAAAATAAAAAAGAGGAACTTCCTTTTATAACTTTTAGGAAAGTTTCCAAAACAAATAACGTCTATGACTGACTCATATGGTAACCAATCTTAGGAAACAAAACAAATTGAGGAAACAAAACTAATGACTAATTTTAAGGAAATAAATCTAACTTTTTTGAATTTAGGAAGAAAAAACTTTCTAAAAATTCTGTTGGTACTGTTCACGTGAACAGTGTTTTGGCTGGTTCCATGGACCAAAGTCGGTTGGTCCTTATGTTGGTTCTTGGACTGGTTCATGGCTGGTCCTTAGATTGCATCATACATACCATAGTAGATTCCCCTTGAGCAGCAAAACTAGGAGGTTGCTCTATATAAATCTCCTCATGGAGGTCACCATGCAAGAAAGCGTTCTTTACATCTAACTGGTGCAGTGGTGAGTGATGGGAAGTAGCAAGGGAGATCAAGATGCGGACAGAAGCAAGCTTGGCCACCGGAGAAAAGGTATCCAAATATCAACAACATACACCTATGCAAAGTTCAAAATTGGATGTTGAGTATAACTCTGAACCCCCTTATGAAGAGCAATAGGAATGTCAAGATCAAAGGAAGATGTATTTAACTCTGATGCGAGATCCTTAGACGAAGGAGAGATGGTAGGTGCAAGGGAGGCCGAGGGTGATGCAGTCCAAGAAGCAACCAGCCCAAGGTACCGTCAACATGGGCCCGGGCTTAGCCCACACTGTTTACGCAGTACTGTTCACGTGAACAGTACCAATAGCATTAGTTATGACTCTTTTGATTAGTTTTCTAATTTTCAGTTTACTTATTTCCATTGTTTAGTTTCCTAAAAATTATGCTAGTTAGTTTAGAAGTCTTAGTTGCTTGGAGACTAAGACTTGCCTAAAATCGAGTTTCCTAATTTCAGTTTTTAGAAACTTTCCTATTTCTATGTTTTAGAAACTTCCTAAGTTATAAAGGAGGTTTAGCTTTTCCAAATTTCGTTCTTTCCTATTTTATTTGTAATGTTTCAAAGTTATAAATAAAGAGAATGCATGCTAGCTGCAGTCGAGAGAATTTTCCAGAAAAAAAGAGGGTGAAACTCCTATTTTCTGGTTGAGTCTCCAAGGTTGTGAGACTCAACCGAACTCTATTTCCTTTGTTCCTTTGCATTCAATACTCTTATTTTGTTCTTTGTTGCTGGTTATATGTGAAACACTCAGCACCAATTAGAGGAAGTAAAAACCAAATCAACAACCGACATCCTTTGAACTTGTCCAGGTATTGGCGGCACCAGGTACAGCAAGGTTACAAAGCTCATAGCTCCTTCAATTCTTTTCGGATCATTCTCAGATTTTGAAGGGTATTCATAACTATTATAAAGACCATTCAACCCAAGTTTCATCAATTTCTGACGGTCGGATTTCCAGATAAGAATTTTTTTCTATTACTTTTCTCTGCAGATTTTTGTGTTTGACTGAATTAAGATCCTATAGCAAAGAGGGCTTGTTAATTTGAGATGTCTTAACCTCTTTGCCATCAGAGGGTGCTGGATCGAGCCGAGAACGTCGTCGACAAACCTATTGGATGACCGGTGGAGGAGGAGGTACCTGCGTAACAGAGTGTTGGACAATGTATGTAGGGAGATCATCATCCAATTTAGAAGCAATACAGGACCCAGCCAGATACGGGGTGGACTCAAAAAAGGACACATCAACTGTGACATAATATTGGATCCAGGTGAGTCGCATCGATAGCCCCTTTGAGTACGAGAGTACCCGGCGAACATACACTTGAGAGCATGAGGGTCCAGTTTAAACAGACCAGGATGATGGTCTTGACAAAGTAGACACATCCAATGATATGGGGAGGGAGCACAAAAAGCGGTTCAGATGGAAACAACAAGGAGTAGGGAATACCACCACCCAAAACAGAATATGGCATGTGATTAATAAGATAACATGCTGGTTTGTCCACCTTCATTCAAAAAGAGGGGACCAAGTAACTTCCATCAAATGACGATTTTTTCGTTCTGCAACACTATTTTGTTGAGGTGTATTAGGACAAGAAAACTAATGAGCAATGCCTCGTCCGACCATAAGGTGAGAGAACTGACCTGAAAAATATTCCTTACCATTATCACTTCGGAAAACATGAATAGATGTTTAAAATTGTGTTTGAATTTCTTGAACAAAAGCACATAAAATTGAAAATAATTCCGAACGATTTTTCATTAAATAAATCCAGATAACTCTTGAAAAATCATCCACAAAAGTGGCAAAATAACGAAATCCTAACTTTGTCGCGACCGGACAAGGTCCCCATACATCAGAGTGGACGAAAGAAAAAGGGCGCGTAGACCGTATATTGACGCGAGGGGAATAACGCACACGGTGGAGCTTCCCAAATTGACAGGAATCACTGTCTAAACTAGAAATAGAAAGAAAACGTGGATCAAGTCTTTTTAAACTTTGGAGAGACGGATGACCCAACTGACAATGAAGTTGAAGCAGAGACAGATCACCTGAGCAGGCAACAAACGACAATTCCTTAAGTAGATATAGTCCCCCTTTTTCCTTGCCCCTACCAATCGTCCTCTTTGCCATAAGATCCTAAAAAACACAAAAAATTAGAAAAAAAAAAAGGTTACAGAATAGTTGTAAGTAGAGGTAAGCTTATTGATTGATAATAAAGTTGAATGGAAAATTAAGTAAATAGAGAACTGAAGATAGAAAGAAGGAAGATGTGGGATGAACAGTCCCAGTGCTATTGACTTTGACCAAAGAGCCATCAGCCAAAGTGATACTGGAAGTAGAGGGACAAGGGAGGAAAATATACCTGAAACCCCACCTGAAACCCCAGACATGTGATCGGAAGCACCTGAATCATTTATCCAGGAGCGAGAAGAGGAGAGACGCAGTGGCATTACCTGTCTGGACAAAAGTAGCAATGGAAGACAAGGCAAGCTGGGTAGCCTGATACTAACTATAGTGAGTATACTCATCATTAGTCATCTGAACCATCTTTCCCTCGGACGGTGTAGATGAAATAGGAGACTCAGAACTGGCAGCAGAGTTGGCAAACTGTTGCTGAGGGGGTTTGCTGTAAAGCTTCCAATAGAAGCGCCGAATATGACTAGGCTATCCACAATGATGGTAAGTGTGAGCTGGTGTTCCATAAGGGTCTGTGGGAGCTGGTGTACAAAGAGTCTGGCCACGACCAGCATTACCACGACCAGAAGAAGAACCACGATCCATTTCCACGGCTAGATTATCGAGAATTAAGGCCCGAACCATCCACAGGAGTGGTCTGACGGGTATTTTCATGAGATACCCCTAACACACGAGAAAGAGTATCCGCCAGGGATGCCACAGTGGCACTGCCAAGAACCTGAGAATGAATGGCATCATATTTGGGGCCAAGACCTCTCAACAAGTCCATGACGGCCAATTGTTCTCGTTGTTCTTGCATCTTTTGCACATCCGCACTAATGTGAAGTAGAGAATTAAGTTCCTAATACATCCTTTTAAAATCTGCAAAATATTGTGTGATAGAGCGACCTTTCTGATCTACCTAATAGAATTCCTATGACAGCTCAGGACAAATTATTGTGACTTGAATACAAAGTATTTAAATAATCCCACAATTTCTTTACTGTATCGATGTGAGTATTGAGGTCCACAATAGAATTGAGTAGCTGCCCCAAAATCCATGCATCAATAGTGTCCCAAGTAGTATCGGTACTAGACTTGGTTTTTGTTAGGTGATCCTGTTGATCCTATCCTGTCAAAATAACTTAACAATTTTCTGCCATTGCTGAAAATCGTTAAGTCCTTCCAATTTCTCCTCCATAATTCGATGAGAGGAAGAAGACACCACCTCAGTCATAGTGGTCTTGGATTCAGAAGTTTGAGCCATTAATATCACAAATAAGAGATCTCAATAATTGGTTCAGCCAACTGAAAAGCAATACTCAAAAAAAAAAAAGAAGGGGAAAATATCTGCTACACCCCTTGTAGTTTATTTTAATCTCACCCACCCACCATTGTTTGTGATAATATCCCTAACACCCCCTGAAGACACCCAAATCTTGTTTAGATGCTAAAAATACTTTTTTACCCTCAATACTTTTCAATTTCATTTTTATATTTTCTTTTTCAGATTTTTTTATTTTCCTTTTATTTTTAGAATTACCTTATATTTACAACTTTACCTTGTTATTTTCACCCATCTTTACCACTGAAACCAAGTCTTCTTCTTTCCTTAACCCCCGACCATGGCAAAAACTTGTCTTCTTCTCTGACCGACAGAGAAGGTTTGTGTCTTCTTTACCACAAGTAAAAAGTCCGGGATCAGAATAGGGAGGTGGGGGAGGTGGCGGTGCAAAGGGATCATAATAGGGAAGCGAGGACGGACCGGGTGGCTCGGGGGTAGTGGTGGTGGTGGCCCTGGCTGCGGAACTGTGTCCTTCCAACTTCTCCTGTTCTTTAACCAGACATCCACTCGACACACCTCATTTTCACTTCAGAAAGAATCAACAAGTCCGGAAACGCTATAGCAGAATATTGGGAAAAACCCACCAACCTTGATCTAAAAAGAGATAAAACCCACCAGTCTAGAAACAAAGTCAGATCAAATCCACTACAAAGAAAAAAAAAAAAGAAGAAGCTGAAATTGGGACAAGCTCGAGTGCACCTGATGGCCGAAAGAAACCTAACAATAGGAAGACAAGAAGCAAATGGTAGGTCCAATGGAAAGTTCAGACCCTTGGGGTCCTGCTATTATACATTTAATCAACCCCTCTCATTTGCCAAAAATCTACAAGGCCATAAATAGAGGATTCTAGCTTGAAAATATCTGTGGAATTAACTGACCATTCTCACTGCTCATTAACTTGCAGGTATTGAGAGTGAGAAGATGCAAGCAGCGCAGCCCCAACACCAGAGCCATCATTGAAATGCACAATATGAACAGAGTTCGAGACCCCCTTTCCCAATATCTCTTTGATCGTGCTATAAAGACACTGCCTGAATTCATGGTAATGCTCAAACAAGCCACCGTCCATTGCTATCACTGTCTCTGCTTCTCCCCTTCCCTGGCTGTGTCTCTTCCCAGTTTCTTCAAGATACCTATGACTCCTGCTGCAGTGAGACGGGTCCCACATGTCGAAACAATATTATAGAGCTCAACACTTACCCAAAATATATATATATATATATATATATATATTATAGAGCTCAACAATAACTTTTCTTGTTTTTAGGGAGGTGTTAGAAATCTGAAAAGAGATAAAAGAAAACCGAGATTAGGAAACTCGTCCAGTCATTCCAGTAATAAATTAAGGTTGCAATCCTACTCTCATCAAGCCGAATTTGGATGAATTGGAAGCAACCCCGCACTGTCATTCCGTAGAACATGCTCTGCTCCGTCCTCATCGCCACCGGCACTGTTTGGTCACTTAGCTCCGTGAACGGCGCACTAAACCTGAGCAGGAACAGCTCCTTGCACGTCGTTCCCTCAGGGCAGATCACCAGGTCTCCCTTCTCCAGTAGTGCTGAGATGCGTGCGGCATTTGTAGTCCTGTCGCGTGTTAGAGCCAACGTTGGGATCCAGAGGAAGGTGATGAGTGCGTTGCCTGGGGTGGGCCGCTGGACGAGGCATCCATCGTGGAAGATGATGGGGCTCTTCAGGCACTCCTGGTGGACCGGTTTCGTTGGTGGGTCATGGTGAACCATGTATCCCTCCTGTTTCATTGTTTCATGACCATCATCATCTGACAGGGACGACGCATAAATAGGGAAAAATAAAATAAATATAAAAATGAAAAATAAAAAGGGTACTTCTGTCATTAAATAAATTAAAATGGTGCCATGTCATAAGTTGAGGGACATATTTTAAAGGAGGGGGTCTGATTGATACAACTTTTCAAAAGTAGGGGGTGTTAGGGATATTATCGCAAACAATGGTGGGTGGGTGAGATTAAGATAAACTACAGGGGGTGTGGTAGATATTCGCCCCCCCCCCCAAAAAAAAAAAAAAAAAAAAAACGAAAACTGATTTCAATACTCGGTTCAGCCAACCGAATGGGCAACAAGATAAATGGAGAATTGATATTCAACAATTGATCTCCTCCAAAAGAAAAACGAACTAGAAAATATTAATCAAGATAATGATTCAACTAACCAGATTTCTTTTCCATGTAGATTCGAACAATTAATATGTCACACTTATGATTGTGGATTGCCCAATGCATTCAATATTTATAGGCATAGGATACATTAGGGCAAGCTTTGGTGTGACGGTAAAGTTGTCATATTGCAACGTGGTGGTCACGAGTTCGAATCACGGAAACAACCTCTCCATGTTGTGGGGGTAAGGCTGCGTACATTCTGCCCCTCTCCAGACCCTGCAGTAGCGGGAGCCTCGTGCACTAGGACGCCTTTTTAGAGGGTGAGCCTTGGTGCGATGGTAAGGTTGTCGTATTGCAACTTGGTGGTCACGGGTTCGAATCCTGGAAACAGCCTCTCCACATTGTGGGGGTGAGGTTGCATACATTCTGCCCTCCCCAGACCCTGTAGTAGCGAGAGCCTCATGCACTGGGACGCCTAGGATACATCCCAAAGAGAGAAACAAAACCTAGAAGGAAAGTAGGTGAGGAATAAGTTAATACTCTTATTCTCACATACATGAACTTAGACATATCTTCACATACATCGAACCTAGATATCTTTACATACATCAAACCTAGACATATCTTCACATACAACGAACCTAGACATAAACACATATTTCATCATTCGTAACACATGTTGGAGCCTACTACCTTTTCCTAGTGTTGGAGCCTACTACCTCATTGCTCATGTTGGAGCCTACTACCACCTAGCTCATGTTGGATCCTATTGTCTCCTTGCTTGTGGAAGACTCTACCATTACTAACCGTCAGAGTTATAACTTTCGGCCGAAATTTTGGATTTCGACTGAAATGTTTCGGTTTTTTGCAAAACCGAAAGGAAATGTAGGGTTGAAACTAAAAAGTCCCAAATTTCTGTCTGAAATCACTGTTTCGACCATGTTTTGGTCGAAATCTCTAGTTTCGGCCGAAACTTGGTCGAAACACCTTGTAAATATATCATGTTTCGACCGAAACTGTGTACTTTGAACTTAGAAGTAAGAGTAGTACAAGATAGGGAACAGTGTAAAGGAGAGACAGTATACAACACATAAATTAGCACTCATTGGTAGAGTGTTTACGAAGTGTATGTTGCTGAAGGATCTTTTTCGAACTTTGAATGATCAGTGGGGAACTTTTGTGAGGTTTGAAATAACTGCACCTGGTAAGGGCTTCTTTGTGTTTCGGTTGTTCACAACTGAAGTACTGATGGCTGTTTGGAAGAGGGGTATTACCAAGGTGAATGGGCAGCCTCTTCGGTTGTAGAGGTGGGAACCAAATTTTAACATTGACAAAGAGCAGGTGGCATGCTACCATCAGTGGGTGTGATTTCCTGGGTTGGGGTTGGAGTATTGGCATGAAGATCTCCTTTTCTCAATGGGGAAAGCTTTGGGAAAGCCGGTCACCATTGATAGAAACACTATGAATAAATTTGTTGGTGGATATGCTAGGATGTCCATTCAGATGGTGAGGGGACCTCGGCCAAAGGAGGTTATGGTAAGTTGTGTTCTAGGTGGATTTATGTTCAAACAGATGGTTGAATATGAAGGGTCACAAATCCGGTGTAGAATTTGTGGTACTGTTGGACATCATTCTGGTGATTGCAAGACTTCAGAGAAACCTGGGAATGGTGTGGAATCTGGTCAGAATAGGCCAGCTATGGTTGATAACCTTATTGCAGTGACATCTCCAACTGGATGTGCTTCTGGAGGTCTTGGAAAATGGGCAGATGTGACTGATGGTGGTGATGAGCAGGATGTGGAGGAAGGTGAGCTGGTAGGCCACATTGAAGTAGACGCTGAGAAGTCTGGGCTGCATGTTACTTCTCCTGTGCAACCTGGTAGAATTGCTTTGGGAACACCCTCAGTGGAGGGATCCAATAGGCAGGTTGAGAATGATGGGGCTTTATTAGCTGGACAGTCAGAGATGATTGGGATGGCACCTCTTGCTGTAACTTCATCATTTGGAGGTGGGGTAATTGTCACCAGCAACCCAGGCAGGGTGGAGGTGGTTTACAATGATGTTGTGGGCCTTGTGGCTGTTGACCAGTCTCTACAAAATAATAGTGTATTCACTATTGTTGAAAAACGCCAACCTGGTAGGCCTGCAGGCAGTGAAAATCAGCAAGTAGATCGGCTAGTGTGAAGGAAGCTCGCTGAGAATGTCCAGTGACCTTACGTAAAAAGGGTCATAAATGAAGGTCCTCCTTTGGAATATAAGGGGTGTCTTGAACCCAAAATTGAGACGGACTTTGAGGGCTCTGTTAGTGGAACATGGTCATGATGTGGTAGGGATTGCAGAGCCTATGGTAGTGCTGCGAAGTGTCCTTTTGCTATGTTGAATAGGATGGGTTATGAAACAGATGTTATTCATAATGGAAGGCAAGGAAAATTGCCGAATTTATGGATTCTATGGAGGAAAGTTATTATGAAACCTACTGTGCTGCTCTCTTCTGATCAACAGATTTCTATTGCTGTGACAGTTGATAGTGTGGTACAGCATTACTCTTTTGTGCATGCCAATAATGGAAGGGTGATGAGGAGAACGCTTCGGTCAGAATTGGTATCTTTTTTTTTTTTTTTTTTTTTTTGGGGGGCTTCCAGTTCCATAGCTGATTATGGAGGACTTTAAGGGGCTGTTTGATGAAACTTCAACTCTGGGATTCTTATTTCTGGTTCAAATTTCTACTCCAACTTCAAAAGGATTCAGGAGTATAAGGGAGTAAGAACATTTTTGTTAACCTAATTTAGTCATGGACTTCAGAGCGGTGGTGGTGGGTGGCGGATGGTGGCACTAGTGGTGAGTGGTGATGGTTGGTGACGGTGGTGGTGAGTGAGAGGTGGTGGCGAAGGGTGGTGGTGGTGGTGGTGGTGGTGGGTGGCGGTGGGTGGTGGTGGTAGTGGTGGTGGGTGATGGTTGGTGGTGGTGGCGGTGGGTGGTGGGTGGCTGGTGGTGGTGGCGATGGTTGTTGGTGGCGGTGGTTGGTGGTGGCAGTGGGTGGCGGTGGGTGGTGGCTGCGGGTGGCGGTGATTGGTGGTGGCGGTGGGTGGTGGTGGGTGGGTAGTGGTGGTTGAGGATGGTGGTGGGTAGTGGTGGCGGTGGGTGATGGGGTGCGGTGGTGGTGGTGGAGGCGGTGGGTGGTGGTAGTGCGGTGGTGGTGGTGGTGGTGGTGGTGGCGGTGGCGGTGGTGGCTGGTGGCTGGTGGCTGGTGGTAGTAGTGGTGTGGGGTGATTTTTTTTACTCCAAAATTTTACTCTGAAGTCAAGAAACATCTATTTTATGCTCCAAAAAATTAGATTCTGGAATTCATTTGGAGCTGGTTCACCCATGGATTCTCTAGAAGTCCGAACCGGGTTACCAAACAGGCTTATGCTCCATTTATGCTCCAGAAGTCAGAATCCAACTTCTAGAGTGTTACCAAACTCCCCCTAATTGTTGCAGGTATTCCCATGAGAAGATAGGGACTGGTTCTTTTTCAGTGGCCTCGGTGAGAGAATTTGAAGCTTGTATTGACACACTACATTTGGTAAGTCCACCTTCCTTTGGTTTAAAATTTACTTGGACGAATAACAAAGTTGTTGGGCATGTCAAAGTAGTTTTAGGCCGAGGATTGGTTAATGAAGCATGGTATGATGTGTATAACCAAACTTTCCAGGGAGTTCTTCCTCGTATTGGGTCAGATCATGCGCCACTTTTGGTTTGGTGTTCTGTCATTCCAAAACCAAAAAATGTTCCCTTTTGGGTCTAGAGATTTTGGATGGATCATGTGTCTTTTGAAGATGTGGTCAAGGAGGTGTGGAGCATGCCAATGTATGGCAATCCTTATTTTGTGCTGATGTCGAAGTTAAAGGTTGTTAAACTTTGGCTGAGATCTTGGTCTAGAGGAAATTTCCCCAATATTGGAAAGGAAGTTTTGGCTTCAAGAGTGGAGCTAGAGGATGTCCAAGAAATGATACAACTTGTGGGCTGTAGTGACAAATTAAAAAGGCATGAAGATTTAGCAGCTCAGAAACATGATAAGGTGTGTGATGCAGTAGCAGTGTCATGGATGTATCGACACGAGCCAATTTGGCTACCCAAGGCAAACCTGAACCGGCTCAAACCCAAACCAACCTTTTGGTCTGGAAAGGGTTGGTAGATGATTAATTAAAATAGGAAATTTCAGTATTAGGTTTTTCTTATTTATTATTTCTATTTTATGTCATAGAGATTAGATTTGATTCCATAAAGATGTTATTTACTTTCTAAGTTTATTTCACATTAGTTTAGGAATGTTATTTCTTTTATAAAGAGAGGTGTAATAGAGTAAAGGGGGTGAAGATTTTGGAGAAGAATAGTTTATGAATAAAAGTGAAGTAGTTTTGATTTGTGAGTTGCATAGGCCTGCTGGGCAGGAATCCCATCTCTCTCTATCGTGCTCTCTCTCTCCTCCCACTTCGTCTTCTTCCCTTCTCCCTCCTTTCCTGCTCCCTCTCTCTTTCTTCTTTATTACTTCCCCTGTTTTGGGCGGTAATCCCAACCCCACCGACAACCTTCAAACCCCCTTGATACAAATCAATCTGAGCCAAGATTTGAGGGCTCAGTTCGTCTTCCTAAAGCGATCCAAATCCTAGGATTCATCCCCATCAAAACCCCCAAACCTGGAACTGATTCTGATCCTTCGTGTACCGCCAGAATCTGTTGCAGAACTTGCTATGGCCTATTATGTTTGATTTTTGAATCTGATTTCAATGGGAATCAGCAAGGTTATGGAAAACAATTCTTTACCTGAAGTTTTGGTTTGATTGGAGTCCAAACCCGTTCTTTCTATCAATTTTCCTAGATCTGGGTATCGCCTCCTTCTATTCTGTCGTGAGCTTGAAGGAGACACATTATTCTATAAATAGCAAAAAGGCCCTTGACCTTTAATGTTTGTTTAGTTGATCCTTTCTTATAAGTTTATTTACAGTTCTGCCACTGTTTATTGAATCAACCTTTCTTATTGTTTTGGGTGGGCCTACTAGCGGATCTAATTAGGTTTTCTCAACCCGGATCCCGCATCAGTGTGTTCAATGCAGGAGGCTCTTTGGGCTGAGAAGGGGCGTATTAAATGGCTTTAGTGTGGGGATCAAAATTCGAAAATTTTCCACGCTCAGGCAAAGGGTCGGAGGAACAGGAATCTGATTAGAATTATGCAGAGGGAGGATGGATCAGTGATGGATAGTCAGGATGACATCAAGGCTCATGTTTTGAGCTACTATGAGGAGTTCCGCTAGAGTGCAGGGACGTCATTACATGACCAGTGCTTAGAGGTAGTGCCTACTATTATAACTGAGGATGAGAATAGGTTGCTGGATGCTATTCCATCACATGATGGAATTAAGTCGACTGTTGACAGCATGAGCCAAGAAAGTTCACTAGGACCGGATGGTTTTTCAGGTAAAATTTACTGTAAATGTTGGGATATTGTGGGAAGGGATGTCTGTGCTTAGGTCATTCTTTTTGACAGGAAGGTTACCTAATGGTATTAATAATAATAATATTGCTTTAATACCGAAAAGGGAAGGTGTATTGAAGGTATCTGATTTTAGGCCAATCTGTGTGGGGAATTTTGCCTACAAGATTGTGCCTAAAATCCTAGCTTCCAGACTGGGTGGGTTTGTTGGAAAATGCATATCGTCTGAACAGGGTGTTTTTATTAAGGGCAGAATCATTCATGAGAATGTGGGGCTTGCATTAGAGTTAGTCTCCATAATGCACAGGTTAACTAAGAATGGCAATCTAGCTTTGAAGCTGGATGTGCGGAAAGGAGTGTGATACATTGGAATGGGATTTCCTTATTGCAGTGTTAAAAAAGTTTGGTTTCTCCAAAGTTTTTCAGGACAGAGTTATGTCTCTATTAAAATAAGTACCGATGGGATGTCTGTCATGATAAATGGAGGTCTAGTTGGTTTTTTTGGTGCAGAGAGAGGACTGCGTCAAGGTGATCCATTATCCCCCATTCTGTTTGTGATTGTTGAAGAAGTTCTGTGTAGACGATTAACACAAATGAAAGAAATGGGCTTGATTGAATCTGTTTTTCATGGTCGTGGTGTATCTGCCCCCATTCACCTTTTATTTGCTGATGATATTTTTATTTTTATCAAGGCATCATTGATCTCTTGTAGACATTTGAAGCGTTTTTTGACATTATATGCTGAGTTTGGTGGACAGTGTATTTGCTCAGAGGAGCAAAATTTTTGTTTTACTCTTGATGTGTCTCACATTAGACGACAGAAGATGATAGAAACTTTGAGCTTTAGTGAGGGTAAATTCCCAACGACATATCTGGGGGTTCCTCTCTTTAAAGGAAGGATCAAAAGATCATATTTACACCCTATCTTGGATAGGTTTCGAAAGAAATTTGCAGCATGGAAAGGTAATCTACTATTTTATGCAGGTAGGGTTAAGATTGTTAATTCAGTTCTCTCTAGTTCTTTTATACATTCATTCTGTGTATATAAATGGCCTCAGTCATTGATAAAGACAGTCGAGGGTTGGACGGAATTTCATTTGGTCTGGTGATTCAGAAAAAAAGAAAATATATTGTAGTGAAGTGGGATACTATGTGTACACCTAAGATGGAAGGAGGTCTAGGCCTTAGACAACTCAGTCAGATTAATAATGCCCTTCTGTGCAAAATGGCATGGAAAATCAAATCTGATAAATTTGCATATGCAACTTTTATGGCTGGTCACTATTTTAATAAAGGAGGAATTCGAAGACCCATGTGTATATCTCTAGTATGGATGAGTATTAAAAAGGTCTGGGATTGGATAGCAAAATATACCAGATGGATTGTTGGTGATGGGAAAATGATCAATTTATGGATGGATAATTGGGTTGGCAATTATGTATTGAAGGATCAATTTAACCTCAATATGTCTATCTTTAAAGGAATAAACTGCTCAGTAGCACGGTTTATTGTAGATGGAAGATGGAAGTGGCCTACAGTGACATCCCATAATTACGGCTTATTATTTGGGATGGTAATTCCAAACTTTACATCTTGTGACATGCTGTTGTCATGGTGGTTGAGAAAGAGTAATGCTGCCCATATTAGATCTATTTGGAAAGGATGTTTGTTTGTTGCTATTACAAACATTTTGGGGTGGGGGTGGGGGTGGGGGTGGTTGGGGGGGGGGGGGGGGGGGGGCTCGAAATAAAATTGTTTATAGAAATGACAAGGTCACCACTGGTTCGGTTCTGATGCAGATACGTCGGGGGTGCATAGAGCTCTAACAATTGTTTATAGAAATGACAAGGTCACCACTGGTTCGGTTTTGATGAAGATACGTCGGGGGTGCATAGATCTCTCTGTTAGAGCTCCTTGTATTATCTTGACGAGAGATGATTTTAGGATTGCTCACATTCTCTCTTTGGTGACTAAGCAAAGGAAACAAACTGTTATTCACGAGTTTTTTCGGCAACCTCTGATACCGGACTGGTGCAAGATAAACTCAGATGGATCTAGCTTTGGGAATCCAGGTGTGGTAGGTGTAGGTGCTGTTATTCGTAAATCGGCTGGCCTGGTTAGTTATGCTTTTGTAGAATTCCTTGGTGTTACTACAAATTATGAAGTAGAGATGAGGGGTGCTCTGCATGGCATCAAGGAAGCTTTATATCTCGGTTTCCAGAAGATCTGGTTGGAGAGTGATTCAAGCTCTGTGGTGTTGGCTCTTCAACAAAGAAACCTGCCATGGTTTTGTCTTCAAGATTGGAATGCTATTTATGCTGAGCTGGAGAATTGCCAAATCAGATACACTCATGGTTTCAGAGAAACTAATTCAGCTGCAGATATATTTGCTAGAAAGGCAGCTCATGATAGACGACTGTCTTCTAGTTGGAACTCGTGTTCTGATGTGATAGCTGGTGAGGTGGTGTCGGATGCTTCCCACATATCTCGGTTTAGATTTTCTTAATCTGCCCCGAAATGGCCTCTACTGATGGCAATGCCGAAGGTGGAGGTTTTACATTGGGTTATTTGTATCTCTTTACTTTTTTAATACAAATTATTCATTGCTTCTAGCCAAAAAAAAAAAATACAGCACATAAATGTTTATTTAACTTTTATATTTCGTTTACTTAAGACATTATTCATAAATAAGTAAAACCCCCCCTATTTGGATCCAATAAAAATAGTCTAAAATTCAAATTCTAAAAGAATAAAAAGTCAACTTTCCAATTCAAGAATAAATTTGGATTTTCGATTGCGGGGCGATTTTCAAATTTCAAATGGTGGTTTTTTCTCTACTCTAAAAATTCCTTAAAAATCTTACCAAGAGTCCACCAAAATAATCATTTGTTTTGATGTCCAAAAAATTATTTCCATTCAAACTACTTTAAACAGCATTCGCTTACTCGGATCAAGGTTTGACTAGAACATTACTCCTTATATATAATTCAGATTCAAACAATTTTGGATTTGTTGCAAAGCTGATTATGGTAGCTTTCAATATATCTTAAGTGAATGAAATATAAAAGTTAATAAAAATTTACTTAACTGATATTAGTCATAAATAAGTGCTGCTTATTTAACTTTGAATACAATCCTCAGGTTCTAACGTACAGTAGCATACTATGGTAAAACATTGAAGTACCATTTGGGATTTTTTTTGTGCAAATTATTCAGTGGATATATTAAGAAGATTAAAAATGCATTACAAAAAAAAAAAGAGAAAAAAAAGAAGGGTTCAAAAATCAATTATTTTGGCCGCCGAAATTGATTTTGAAATGTAATTGTTTTTTTTTCCCTGGTTTAGGTGAAATTTCAGCCATTTGGCCGAAACTAGGCACAAAATCAAAATTTTGAACCTTGCTACCAATTACACGAGATGCAACCGCAGACGTGATGCATAATTATTTGGTCTACAATATGTTGCTGCTATTTGGAATGCCTTCCTTGGAAAGAGCCTATGGTGATTGGTATTTTCCACCTCATATCTTGTTCATTGGTGATTATGATGATTGGCGTTCGTGAGTTGATAATTGATATTACTCAATGAAGAGTTTTCTCTATGTTTCCCGGCGTCTCCAACAACATATATATTGAAGACCTATGTTGCGGTTTAAACTTGTTCTTGTTAATCAAAGCTGGAACTCCTCTAGCTTGAGGGGGAGGGTTGAGTTTTTTTTTTTTTTTTTTTTTTTTAATATTCCAAGCTGGATCATGTTGCAGCTTGAGGGAAAGTGTTGAAATAGCAGGGTTGATATCCACTATGTGGTGTCGATAAAGTCCTATTGTGTTTAGTCTTATCTTTATTTTTTTACTTTATCCTTTAGAGTTATTAGAGTTTCATTATTATTATTTTCTAGAATCTAGAGTTCTACTTGGTTGTAATTACTTGTTTTCATTGTTAATAAATAGATGACAGTGGGGAGGAGAGAACACACTTATGATTTCAAAGAGATACATCCCTTCGACTAGATTTTTGACTTCAATGAATTTAACATTGATGTTTTAGTTACTTACATAGCAGTCCAATTGACAATTAAATTGCTGAATAATTGTAAAATTTATCTTGAGTTCTAAAATTTCAAATTCTCTAGAATATATTTGACTAAAGGCACTTTACCAGGTTATCTAGGAATGACCTAGATTCTACATAACTCTGTTAAACTGATAGTCTTAGGAACCCTTTCTTACTTGAGCTACTTGAAATCGAGATATACCTTTATGTCTTGATTGCAATCAAATGTGTCGTTTTTATGAAGGGGCAATAATGATTAGGATAGGATCCATCCCTTGTTGAGTTTGTGGGAACCTAGCACAAGATCCAAGCTCAAGTCTTTTCATGTTGCATTAGGAATGAATGGAGGGTGTTAGCATAATGATATAAAATACACTATTACTTAATTGTGTGCCACATGATGGACTTCTAATTAGTTTATTAGTTTGCTTTATTAGTTTCCTTTACCAATTAGGCTTGTTAGTTTCTTCTTCCCATTTCGAGTTACTTTGTCTTTAGTTTGTGACTAGAACATTGACTTGTAGAGTCCTTTTCTATTTTCTATAAATATAAACTACGATAAGGAGAGCATCAACCAACTAATTCGATTCTGCTCTCACTCTCTCTTCCTTTATTTCTCCATCCTCTCTTATTTTCTCTTTATTAAGTTCTAATACTTTTTCTGCAACTATCTTCTACCGGACTGAAAGAATTTGGTCGATCTCACTTAATACTTGAGGGTTTGGTCTGAAACTTTGGGCGAATGATTCTTTACCTGTGAAGATCTGATTCCCAGGATTTCATCCCCAACAAGCTCCTCATATGGGAGAATCGAGACCTACAAGAATCAATCAACTAATTCGATTGTGCTCTCACTCTCTCTCTTCCTTTATTTCTCCATCCTCTCTTATTTTTCTTTATTAAGTTCTAATACTTTTTCTGCAACTATCTTCTACCGGACTGTAAGAATTTGCTCGATCTCACTTAATACTTGAGGGTTTGGTCTGAAATTTCAGGCGAATGATTCTTTACCTGTGAAGATCTGATTCCCAGGATTTCATCCCCAACAAGCTCCTCATCTGGGAGAATCGAGGCCTGCAACCATTACTGGTTCTGTTTACCACTGGTGTTTGTTTCAGGTTATTTTACCACCCCTTATGGTTGATTGTTTGGCTTGATATGGGTTGGATTCAAGAAGGTTGTGACTTGTGATTCTGCTCCTAAAATTTCAGCTTGAAAGGATTCTTTTTTATCATGTTCTGTTATCTGAAATCAGAACTATTACCGTTGGCTTGTGCTATCATGGGTTGAGGAAGAAGGTAATATTTATTAATATTAGTGTTACGCCCCTGCTGTTTACTCTTTATTATTCCATTACCCCAGTTGGTTAACTATCAGAATTACCCCCAACTCCTTAGTTATTATTCTTATTATGTCCACAGTCATGTTTGGCCATGGTTGAACCCTTGAAGTATTCCAGAATTTACTAGATTGCCACTGGCCAGTTGTTCCCTTTTTAAGAGTCTGTTTGCCTTTCCAAAATGTCTCAAATAGTTCTGCATACCTCATAACTTTGGATCCAACCGTTGGTTCGACTTCAAATTTGTCATGGTATGAAGGTTGTTATTGCTATACCTGCTTATCTAGGATTTTATTTGCTACCAGAAGGGGGTGATTGAAGATTATTATTGATGATTGATTGTTCTTGTTGGGCATTCCCTTGTGTTTTTTTTTTATGTCCACATGGATTGCTCCACGTGAGGGGGAGAAGGAGCATATATTTTGCTCAGGCTTGTGTTTGTTCATGGGAAAGACACTTTTATCGATTTTTTCAATTCTGCTCAAGGAAGAGAGACTCGTGTTTGCTCGTTAGAGAGACACTTTTATCACATTGTTTAGGTCTACACATTGGTGAGAGGCTATTATCTGTAGCACAAGATGCAACCTTTTGTTCAGTTGCATAAGATGCAACATTTTGTTTAGTTGCATATGATGCAACCTTTATTCAGGTATACTTATTGATGAGAGACTATTATCAGTTGCATCTTTTGTTCAGTTGCACAAGATACAACCTTTTGTTCAGTTGCACATGATGCAACCTTTTGTTCAGTTGCACATGATGCAACCTTTATTCAGGTCTACTCATTGACGATGGACTATTATTAGTTGCACAAGATGCAACCTTTTTATCTAGATCTGCTCATTAAGGAGAGACTATTACTTTTGCATGTGATGTAGTCTATTACTTTTTGCTGGTGTTGGAGCAACCACTATTGTTGCTTCTGCTACTGCTAATACTATTGATACTTGGTTCACAGTGACTTATACTGTGCTGCTGTTGCTACTTGGTTCACAGTGACCTATACTGTGCTGCTCTACTACTACTGTCGCTAGTGCTTTTATTGATACATTGTTTTAAGCTAAAGCTCGCACTGTTGCTGCTGCTTCTGTTACATCATTTCAAGCTGAAGCTTTTATATTCCCCCGTGCTCCAGCTTGAGGGGGTGTTAGAGTAATGATATAAAATGCACTATTACTTAATCATGTGCCACATGATGGACTCGTAATTAGTTTATTAGTTTGCTTTATTAGTTTGCTTTACCAATTAGGCTTGTTAGTTTCCTTTTTCCTATTTTGAGTTTACTTTGTCTTTAGTTCGGGATTGAGACTCTGACTTGTAGAGTCCTAGATCCTATCTAATGGTTGTTTTCTATTTTCTATAAATATAAACTACAAGGAGGAGAGCAGCAACTAACTAATTCAATTATGCTCTTACTCTCTCTCTTCCTTTATTTCTCCATCCTCTCTTATTTTCTATTTTGTTACAGAGAGAAATCTGTTTTTTGTGCTTCCCGTTTGGATCTGTAATTCACACTCTACGCTGATTCATATGTAACCACATCATGGCATGACATTGGCTGGTGAATCTTTGAGCCCAAAGTGTGCCGAAGTCAACTGTGCAGTGATTCCACCATGCTTTTATGGGAAGAAAGCTAGGGTTTCCGAACAGTAATTTTGTTGTTAGGGACAATAGCTAGCTTTTGGAAACTTTAATACATCCCAATATGCACCAGTTGCACATACTTCATTGCAATAGTTGTGTTTATAGGCTATTTGTATCTTCTTATAATTCTCAAACAATTGGGCAAGTAAAGGTTTGTTCATTAAATTGAAAGGATTGAAGCTAAACCTCTAACAGGGAAGGGGAGGGAGAGAGAAAACATGTAACTTAGAAAAGAATCATGTTGGCCATCATGGTTTTTTTCTCTACTGGTTTTTAAAACATGTGTAGGCTTCGTTGCAAGTAGCTTTCTTTGTTTGTTACCAATCACGTATCAATTCTGAAGAAAATGTTGTTTATATTCCTAACTGTATCTTTTTTCAGGAAAATGGAATTCTTCAAAGGATGGGCGCATTCCAAGCTTCTCCAATTGGTTGGCATGGGGCACCTGGAGTTCCAACCAGTCCTGTTGTAAAGAAAGTCATTAGACTAGATGTTCCAGTTGACAAGTTTCCCAATGTGTGTGAACAAATCTCTCTCTCTCTCTCATTTTTTTCTTCTAAATTTTAAATGATCAAGAGCTGGCTATTGTGTTTTGTAATTACTTCAATTATAATTACTGGCAGTACAACTTTGTTGGTCGACTCTTGGGACCCCGAGGGAACTCTTTGAAAAGAGTTGAAGCTACAACACAATGCAGGGTGTACATAAGAGGTCGAGGTTCTGTGAAGGATTCTGTTAAGGTATTTTGTAATTCTTCTAATCTTCAAATGGAAATGGTAAAGTGATATATTTCAATATGAATGCGTAGTTGAAATTAGGTTAACTAGGATAGATGGATAGTGCACACCTGGACTCAAGATAACTTCATTATTCTGTACTCTGACCTAGTCTTTGAACATTGTGTCCCATGCATTTTTAACTTTTCATTCCTATATGGTGCTTTAATTTTTTTGTTTCTGGTAAAATATGGTGCTTTAAATTAAACTCATGTTTTTGCATATATTGAATGATACATCTTCAAGACTATTCCTCATGTAGGTTTGCAATAGAAGGCTGATGTACTTGGAATACACTGATGTAATTGAAAACTGATATGTAACTTGATATAGTGGAAACACCATGAAAGTCAATGGCGAAGTGTCCAAATGGAGTGTCAATGTTGTTTAGGCTTGAATTCTACCATTTAGAATATTTCTGAATGGGTTATCAGTTGTTGACATCTTTTTCCTTCTATCTTTTCCTTTTCCTGTTTCCTTTGTCAATCATTTTCTTTTTTGTATGGAATGTTGTCTCCCTACATACAGTCTTGTTCTAATTTCTAAACAAAGAATGTTGACCTGTAAGTGAGCACAAATAGCAGCGATCTAAGTAATATGTTAGTGATGTGTTCCTCTTTTTCATAAGCATTCTCTGCAAGCATTCATGCAGTTTTTTCTGTGTGGTATTCTACAAATAATCCTATTGTTTGTTTGGCATCTATTGGCTAGATTTTCTACTATAGTCAGTTTTCATATTCTGGTTTGGTGAATCATTGTGATTCTGTGTTATATGTCCACGTGGAATGTTCCACGTGAGGGGAGTGTATTTGCTCAAGTTTGCTCGCTAATACTTGTTGCTCCAGGATGGAACAAACAAGAATCTCAACACTTCCCCCTCAAGCTAGAGTATATATAGACCTATCAAAAGACTCCAGCTTGGAACAACAAGAATCGATATGAACTGCTCAGGCTTGATTGCAAGAGTTCTGGTAAAAAAACGAAGAAGTGAATACAAAGATTGAAGCCACATCTAGAAAGCACAAAATCATCATTGATGGAGCTTCCAGAGAGAGCTGAAAGACACTTTTTTTTTTGGCTAGGAAGATTGGTAATGATAATTAATTGAGCATGAAAGCCGACATTGATAGAAGGTTGTCTTCTCGTCAAACAATGATTTGGTCCATCTTGCAATTAAGACAATAGAGTGTGAAGAGAGCAGCAAATAGAGATATAACAATCAGTCTTTAATATTTAGCTGTTGGAGACGCCTTGGAGGACAGAGTGAACTTCATTGTGGTAGCAACGTCAACTCACGAACACCAATCATCATAGGCTTTTCCAATGAAGCATGGTTGTCATGGCGACAAGTGATCCAAGGTGCTGGAGGGTCACCGGATGCCCAAGGCAACCAAGGCAGCCTAATTTTCAATGAAAGCAAGTAGTAGTCAACCTTGCAAGGAAGGTAAGGGTAGTAGTAGCAGATAGCAGTGCATTATGGGTCAACCAAGTAGCATCATTAGGTTGTTGGAGACCAAATAACTTGGCATCAGGAAGCTGAACACCAGGTTGTTGTAAAGCAGACAGCATAAGGTTGCTGTGAACCATATAAATTGTCTCACATGCAAATAGATAGTGTAACAAAAACAGCAACTAGAACAAACTAAAACTAAAACTGAGAAGGGAAGAAAAATGGAGAATATAAGGGAGAGAGAGGAGGCGATTCTGCTGTAGAATGGCAGAATTGATTGTAATTATTCCTCTCCTCATAGAGCTCGATTTATAGATGTAGAAAGGTAACGAAGACCAGATCTAGGAATCTAAAGGATAGAGTCCTAGTTACAAATAATAGGAAGAAAGATGGAGAATATAAGGGAGAGAGGATGCAATTTTGCTGTAGAATGACAGAATCAATTGTAACTATTCCTCTCCTCCCAGAGCTCTATTTATAAATGTAGAAAGGTAACATAAGGGAGAGAGGAGAGGATGCAATTTTGCTGTAGAATGACAGAATCAATTGTAACTATTCCTCTCCTCCCAGAGCTCTATTTATAAATGTAGAAAGGTAACAAAGGAGCAGATCTAGGACTTTAAAGGATAAAGTCCTAGTTACAAATATTAGGAGGTTAAGAGATGAGAAGATAAAAAATAAAGTACCCACATAAGCACTGATCATAAAAGGGATCAGCGCCTTTTCTATCTAAATCAGTAATGGGCCTGGCTAATCAGGCCCATCCCTTTACAACTTAAGTCAAGTAGTTATTAATTAAGATGGGGAATGGGCTTGACTAGGTAGGCCCATTCCCTTAGAATTATGTTAACAGATAATAGGCTCCAACATGAGCAAACAAGTAGTAGGATCCAACACAAGCAACAGGTAATATAGGCTCTAACAGAAGCAAACAAGTAGTAGGCTCCAACACTAGCGTAGTACTAGGCTCCAACACGAGCAACAGGTAACAAGCTGGAGTTTTTTGATAGGTCTATATATACTCCAGCTTGAGGGAGAGTGTTGATTATTGGATTTGTTTACCATGGGGTACATACTTTTATGTGTTTGTGATATCTAGTATGATGGTGTTTAGTGTTTATCGTTTGGTGTTAGGTATGGCGCTGTTTAGTAGATAGTAGGTTCATTTCCTTTTTTTAAGTTGGTTACGTAGAGTTAGAGTCGGCTATGATGTCTTTTGTATTTCTTTTGACTTCTATTATTAATAAAGTAAACCATCAGGGGGAGGAGTTTCTCTCCCATCGTTTTCTTCTCTAATTCTTTCTCTATTTCTCTTATTTCCTTCTTCTTTCTTTATTTTGTCACAATTTTTATTATTTCCTTTAGTTTTGCATTTATTAAAGCTGAGCAAACATAATGTAGTGATATTGAACATGTTTTGGTAACTGGTATTCTGCTAAGGTTCATCTTTCACGTCCAAAGGAACTGAGCTCTGTTCTCTCTCCTAAATTTTGACTCTCCCTTCCCATGGGTTTCGTGCCCACCCAGTCCCGCTCCCTTCCATGGCCGGCCCTCCCCTGGCCATGTCCATCCGCCCCTCCCCCCTCTCCTCTGGAACCGCCTCTGCCTGCTAATCTGCTGGAAGGAGAAATTCGTGAAGACCTTCCTGTGCTTAATGTTATTCCTAATATGCCTGCTGCCGCTCATGGTCATTGGAATGCTCTTTTCGACTCAACCCCTCTGACTCGTGGGGAAGGAATTGCCCTGCACTTCAAAGTGCCTTTTCTTGAAGATGAGACTCAGGTGGCCTCGTGCCTCGATGGTTCTCTTGCGAGCAAGATTTCCGAATGGGATAATACCTTGGTGGGACAATTTGTGGGTCGTAGGCTGCCGTTTCAGCTGGTTGAGAAGTCTCTTATCTGGCAATGGAATCTTATCGAGGGAGTAGAGACTACTTTCCTAGTGGATGATGGCACCTATGTTTTTCGGTTTGCCGATGAAGATGACAAGATAAGCGTATTGGAGAGAGGTATTTGGTATGTAGCTGGTAAACCTATTGTGATGAGGCAATGGGATGAGCCCCTTCGGTTTGACACTATGAACTTAACATCTCTCCCCTTCTGGATTTCTCTCCCTGGGCTCCTATTCCATCTTTGGTGTGAGGAAGCGTTGAGCTCAATAGGCTGAGTCATATGCACTCCTCTATTTTCAGACAGATGCTTGGCCTTTGCTTGTATATATGTTGCTGTGCTAGCTGATGCCCCCCTCCCAGATTTTGTCACCATTCGATCGGATGAGAGACGCTTATGGAGGCAGCAAGTGAAATATGATTGGAAACCCCCCTGTGTACTACCTGTAAAGTATTTGGTCACAATATTGGGTCTCGTGGACCTTCAATTAGCACTGCTCAAGACCCCCAAGCTTGGCAACCATCCCGTGCTCGATCAAAATGGAGGCCAAAACCTTCGATGGATAATACCAGTAACAGTAGGGTTGCAGTCAGGGGATAATCAAAATGGAGAAGACACAGGCTCGCAGCTGACGTGGCAGCTCAGTCCGAGGTTCATGTAGGCATCCTAGCCAGCAAGATAGCTACCACTCCAGATCATGAAGTCGTACATACCTGTAACAGATTCAAAGCCTTAGATACTGTGGTTGATGATGACAAATCGTCTTTAGTGGAATTGGTCTCCCTATCGATGCCCAACCCTTTGACCACGATCTAGAGAAAGTGCAAGAAATCGTCAGATGCCCTCTCCCAAAGAGTCAACCTTCCTCTTGTAGGCCTTGACAGTTTGAGGGAGCCAATCTTGCACCATTTCCTCTTTCTTGCTCTATAGAGAAGAAGTCGTTCTCTTTTGCCTGCAACCCGTCCCCTAAACCTCTATCGACCTATATACTTAGAAAAAACAGAACCCAGCCCTTTGAACCAGCGGTCCAACCTCTTTTTCCCCTGGCCCTGAGCCATGTGACCTAATCCAAGAACCAAGTATTGGCAGACCAGCTTCGACTTTGGTTCATTTTCCCCGGACCTGACCCTTGCAAATCACCAAACCGAACCTAATGATCCGTCAACCCGACCCACTTACTAAGTTGAAAATGCCCAAGAGTCATCGTACTAACTTGACGATCCCCCTTCCCTTATGATCACTAAGACTTCATCTCTACCTCCTGCATCCTCCGGCGACCCTATTTTGGTTGCTATCCCTTCCATTCCTCCCCCCTCCTGTCCTTGCTGGGCTCTACTAATGACCCCTCGACCATTGATCCTGGCTCCTTTGCTGAAGCTTCTACAAATGTTCGCTGTGATGATTCTCCTAGTCAATCTCGACCTTCTAGAAATCAAAACCTCGGATTAAAGCCAAAAGGTCTGAGACAAATTCTAAGTGTGCTCTTTGAGCTACTCGGGGCTCGGGGTCCCTTTCACAATCCTAACTGGATCTTGGTGACCTATGTCCCCCCAACCTATCTATTAACATGGTGAATGTTTTTTTTTTTTTTTTTTTTTTTTTTTTTTTTTGGGAATGTTAAAGGTCTGAACTCTTCGTCCAAGCAAGCTGAAGTGAGATCTTACATTAAGAAGCTCCACCTTTTTTTTTTTTTTTTTGGGAAAATAAAAGCTCCACCTTCCTTCTACATATTGGGTGAAAGAGCCTAAGGCTACTGAAATAGCTCGTTCCTTAGCCCCGGGCTGGCATATGAAAACCAACTATATCCGTCATGGCAACGGTAAACTGTGGGTGTTATGGAACAGTTCGAAGGTTTCTTGTTCCATGGTTAGTATGTCTGATCAACTTATCCATTTCAAAGTTTCTGAGAATATTAGTTCTAATGTCTTTTATATTACTACTATGTATGCCTCTAATTTCTCGATTGAGCGGAGAAGATTATGGGAGAATATTTACCAAATCCAGGTGTCCCTAGGGAGCAGCCCTTGGGGAATGATGGGTGATTTCAATGTTGTTAGATTTTCCAATGAGAAGGAGGGATGCCTAATAGATGAACAGTCGGTCAGTGAATTTGCGGCTTGTCTCGATTCAGTAGGGTTAGTGGACTTGAATTGTGTTGGCATGAAATTCAACTGGTCAAACAGAAGGATTGGCGACCAAAGGGTGTCTTGCAAGTTTAATAGAGCTCTGGTCAATGATAGATGGCTTTCGGACTTCAGCTCCTCTGAGGTCCGTTTTGATTCGTCAGGGATATCCGACCACTGTTTGATCAACCTCTCCATATGTCCCCTTATCCTTTAGCTCCAAACCCTTTCGGTATTTTGACGTGTGATCCAATCATGACGGATTTTAGGAGGTAGTGAAGTCTGCTTGGGATAGGATATTCTCAGATCCTCATTAACCTTTGGTGAGCTTTGCTTGGAAGTTAAGGGAGGCTAAATGGGCTCTTGCTTTGTGGAACAAAAGAGATGTTGGAAATATAGAGTGTCGTGCTGGATTGTAGAATGGAGTTAATGAGATTCAGCTTCGTCTTTTGGGATTTGCTGATATCAGTGGCCTTGCGGAATCTGAAAAGGCCATCTCTCAAACTAGCCTCCTTGGTCATCCAAGAGGAAAGTTTCTTCAAGTAAAACTAAAATCAGTTGGTTAAAATTGGGTGACAGAAACGCTAGCTATTTCCATAAATCAATCGAAGCCAGTCAAAACAGGAACCATATTTCTTCTCTTTTAACTAAGGATGGCCGTACTATTTCTGATGTAGTTGGGATTATGAAGACGGCATAAGGCCATTTCCACCATCTGTTCAATCTGCCCCCTCTCTCTCTCTCTCTCTCTCCCCCCTCCCTGAGCTCATTCCGCTAGGCTTGTATGACTCAATTCTTTCCCAGGATCAAAGGACATTGTTGGCCTCTCTCCCTTCTGAAGATGAAATTAACCTTGCAATTAAATCCATTAAATCTCAAAAGGCCCTTGGCTCGGATGGCTTTAGCATGGGTTTCTTCCTTGCTACATGGAATATAATTAAGGCGGATCTCCTCTTGACTGTTAGGTGAGAGAAATTAATCAAACTTTCTTATCCCAAAGAAGGAAAGAGCTTGCTGTATTGGTGATTTTAGACATAGTTCGAAATCTCGGTTCTCGAGGGTGTCTCAACCCTTGAGAAAACCGAGATTACCGAGATCTCGGTCGAGATCTCGGTGAGAACCTGCCGAAACTCCCAAAGGGTAAAAATGGGAGTTTCGACGGGTTTTTTTATGGTTTAAGCCATTTTTTGCTGTTTAAGTCCATTTTAGAGCCATTTTAAGGCTATATATTGCAGGAAAATACTTATTCAACATATATAAACACATTTGAAGCATAAAAAGTAATCACATTATCGAAAAATCATACATTCATAAATCATAAATCCCACAAAATAACATAATTTACAAGTACTCATTATATGAAAGACTTAAATACTCAAAATGAAATAATACATTCCCATTGGTCCATCTCAATGTCTAATCATATGTAGAGTGGCGTACAGGTTCCATCTGATCAGATTGACTTTGTTGAAGAAAATATATCTCGGTCTGATAAACAAAATCCTACCACGACATCCTTCGGCTATAGAAGGTCTGGTAGTCTTCCACATATTTCTCATACATATGATCTGGGAAGTTTCTAAAAATACCCAACCTTGGATACGATTCACTATAATGTGGAGTAAAGTGAGCATAAATTGGTTGGTGTGGGGGCGTGGTTCTTTGCAAATTTGGGACTGAAAATAGACTGTCCACAAAGTTTGAGCCAGTTTGTGATGTAGCATTACTAGTATCAGTGGAATAATCATATGCACTTCCCATCATGCGGTCATCATCACCGGAATAAGAACCGTACGCCGAAGTGGTGCCAAATCCATGAGCACTCCACTGCCCCTGCTCCTGTCCACTGCTACCCTCAATGCTCAATCCTCCAAAACTTGTAGACATGCTATCAATTTTAACATCAGGCATAATATCAGGATCTGGAACGATGTCAAAGAAACGATCTTCTTCTTCTTCCATTGGTTGCAAAGGGCGTTCCCGTTGACGAGACCTACGTGTATACCCAGTCATAGGCCATGATGAAGATGCGCGTCCACCATGATCTGGATCCCGTGAGTGTGTATATCTTGACTCTCACCGGTCCATCTAATAATGGGTACGGTTGGTCTAGGATCACCACCACCACCCTCATCACCACATCACCACCACCACCCACATCACCACCACCACTACCATCATTACCACTACTATCAGAAGTTGACCAGCCAGTTTGTTCCATTGTATCATCATCGCCTTCTGAGTTACTACCGGTACCAGCTGGGGGGTCAAACGGTCTAGGCGACTGTGCGTGTACACGACCCTCATCCGAGGACATAAACCTCTCGAGATTAGAACCCATCGGAGCAGACACAGTGGGGTCGGGCATCCCACTAGGCTCATCCATCACTGGAACTGCTCTGTCTCTCACCCATTCCACATAGGGATCCTCTTCATCTGAAGATAGTTGGAAGACGTCGGCTAGCTCGATCAGCTCTTGTTCATTTCTTTGTTCAAATTTCAAGCATTGTACCCTCAGTCTCATGTTGTAATGGGCGTAGACCAAGTCATTTAGCCGTTGAGAGCGCAATTTATTCCGCCTCTTTGAATGGATAAGGGAGAAAGTACTCCAATTTCGCTCACACCCAGATGCGGAACATGTCTGAGATAGGACTTTGATTGCAATTCTCCTCAACTCAGCTGCATTCTCGCCATACAACAACCACCACTCAGCTGCACAAGATGAAGACCACATTTTAATACACATATTAAATAAGATATGTTACTTGAAAATTTCAATTTCCATAATTTCATACCAGGATCGGTCTTATCTCGTCCAGCCACTGCAGCGGGAGTTCCAAAACTCCCAAGAGCATCTCTGAACGTTTTCATCTACACCCATTTCAAAATTTATAACCATTAGCCATTGTAATATGTGGATATTCAAATAATTCAGCACTTAAACCATACAACTCACCTCCAGATTGACCAGTGCTTGTACAGTATAATCTGGCACCAATTTTGCCACAACATCTTTTACCGCACCGATAAGGTCAGAATTGAGCCCAAGCACATGTGAATATTGGTACTTGGGGTTCAAATAGTATGCTGTAAAATCTGAGTCGCCAGATTAAAATAGAGTACCAACTATTAAGTGGAACTAAATTAAAGACATTATTAAATATACTCACCAGTCTTATGCAATGGGTGCATCAGCTGACTCTCCCATCGATCTTTGATAATCTTCACAAAATGTTTGTTTCCACGTGGAAGCACAGTTTTTATACGATCCTTCAACATATCCATGGCAGCATATAAATGTGGCATGGTGGGCTGGAATGCTGTATCCACTAATCTCAGCACCTTCACCACTGGCTCCAGAATTTTGACTACATCCTTCAGTGTACTCCAAAATTCCTTTGAAGCTATAGTAGTCTGTGCTTGAACCCCTCCAGGAGAGCTGGACTCCCTCCACCCAAACCAGTCCTCAGAAGCAAACATCGATCTGAGGCCTACCATCTTTTCCTGAAAGCTCTTTAGGGCTATGTAGTTGGTAGCAAATCTAGTAATGCCGGGTCTTACCAAGTCCCCTCCACATTTCTCCCTCAGCAAGTTTAAAGAATAGCTATGGTTGTATACAAATGTTGTCACCTGGCGTGCTTGTTCAACCACTTGCTTTACTTTTTGGATCTTGCCAATGTCCTTCAACATCAAGTCAATGCAATGGGCAACACATGGAGTCCAAAAAAGGTTATAGTTAGCCATCATCATCTCTCCTGCCTTCATGTAGTTGCTGCCATTGTCTATCACAATTTGCACCACATTTGATGTACCAACTTCATCCACCATTGTCTGTAGCAATCCATAGATGTAGTTAGCATCTTTTGTGTATGCAGATGCATCCACAGACTTCAAGAATGATGTCTTCCCATCACTGTAGACCATGAAGTTGATGATGGACTTTCTAGTAGGACCAGTCCAACCATCACACATTATAGTGACCCCATATGCACCCCAATTATTCTTTAACCCTTCTATCCATACTTCTAACTCTTTTTTAATTCTTGGGAGATAGACATTCATCACTTCATATGGAGTGGGGGCTTTAACACCAGGACCAGCCTGAGCAACTGCATCAAAGAAAGGCTGATAGTATGGGCCACTACTGGCATTTGCTGGGATACTATTATAGATAGACCACCTAGCAAAGGCATCCCCAATAAATTCTTTTGTACCTTTCCAATTCCACATACTCTTCAATCTCTTCTGTTTGGCGCCAGCCTTTCTAAAAACTGCTGGATCCTGCTGTAGAATATCTACATAATCCTCATCCCTAGCAGGTGGTGGTGGTGCCCTGGGGTTGTGCTCTAGTACTTTTTGATCTTCTAAACATAGAAGCCAACCTTCCCTTACTCTGTATTTGTGGTTCTTCGGGCTGCTGAAATGATCTACTACCACCTGCCCCTAAGACTCTTTGCCTCAACCTTTCCATTTCCATGTCATGGCTGACTTTACTAGCCATTGTTGCCCGTCTCAGATCTCTGGCTTCTTCCTCAGTCAAACCCTTAGTATCTAGACCATCATCATCTGAACTATCATCATCCAAACCACGCACTGTACCTCATATTGCTTCCTCAAATTGTTGTTTATTTTTTCTTTCTCTGCCCTTCTCTGCTGGCCTCCCTTCATCTGTGCAGCTATGGCCCTGGTAATCTCCACAGGAACTATAGGACACTTTGCCACATCTGTAGAAGTCCCACTCAAGTGTTGCTTAAGTCTGGTAATCCCACCAGACATGAGCTTCTTCCCACATAATTTGCATTGGGTCTTCTTTCTATCACCGTCAATGGCGGTACAATACTGTCAAGCCATGTCAGTACGACCAGCATCACTACCTCCTTCACGAGAACCCGAAGCAGCCATAATATTTAGAACGAGACACTGTTACCAGAGATGATAAATAGAGAAATTTAAATCAATAGATTTACATTAATAAAACTTAAAATTGAAAAACATAAAAGCATGAAATATGCGAATACAACTCAAAATACATTGAAATTACTTTTCAAAATTTTAAAACTATGTTACAAGAAAACAAAATATTTTTCCTAATTTTTCATAATTATTTAGATATTATTAATAATTTTGGATATTAAACAAAAAATAATTTATTTTTTGAAAAATATAATCCGACAACATGAAACCGTAGATTGGTCAATGATGTTCAACATATGTTATTTTGAACACCAATAGATAAGTATTAATATTTTTTTTACTAATTTTTTATTGCTGGAAAATAGGATTTATTAATAAAAAATTCATAAAAATAAAAATATGTACAGAAAAAAAAAACTGAAACCGTGACCGCGTAGATCGGCCAACAATGTTCAACATATATTATTTTGAACACCAGTAGATAAGTATTAATATTTTTTTTATTAATTTTTTATTGCTGGAAAATAGGATTTATTAATATAAAATTCATAAAAATAAAAATATGTACAGAAAAAAAAACTGAAACCGTGACCGCATAGATCGGCCAACGATGTTCAACATATATTATTTTGAACACCAGTAGATAAGTATTAATATTTTTTTTATTAATTTTTTATTGCTGGAAAATAGGATTTATTAATAAAAAATTCATAAAAATAAAAATATGTACAGAAAAAAAAACTGAAACCGTGACCGCGTAGATCGGCCAACGGTGTTCAACATATATTATTTTGAAAGTAAACTGATTAATATTTAAGAAATGTATTTTTTAATTTTTTTAAACAAAAAATAAAATAAATATATATATATACAGGAAAAAAAAAATGAAACCCTGGCCGCGTAGATCGGCCAACGGTGTTCATCATATAATATTTTCAATACCATCTAATTAATATTTATTATATTTTTTTTAATTTTTAATTGCTGGAAAATATATTTTTGTAACAGAAAAAAAATATATATATATATATATGCAAGAAAATACTTTCGAAAGGATAAGGTTGTAGATCGGCCTAATGACTCTCACATATATAAATTTCATGATGAACCAACATGTATTGAATATATTCATGTAAAAAAGTAAGTTTTAGGGGAAAAAAACCATACCTCAAACCTTAGATTTGCAAAGAATATGTCAAAATGAGCCTCCAACAACAGTTTGATGGAGAGATTTGCAAAGAACAGAGGTTTTCGAACCTTAGATGCAAGGTTGGAGAAGAAGGAATGGAGGAGGATAAGAAAACAGAATGGAATTTAGAAGAAAATTGAGTCTCGGTCGAGATCTCGACCGAGACTCTTATATAAGCTTTGGACCAGTTCGAAACTGGTCGAAACCAGTCGAGAACCAGTCGAGAACTGGTCGAGACTGGTCGAGACCCAGTTTCGACCAGTAATCTCGTCTCGACCCTGTCGAGACCACTTCTCGACCTTCTCGGTCGAGTTTTAAAACCATGATTTTAGACCCATCTCTTTGTGCAATACTATTTATAAGGTCATTGCAAAGATCCTTGTGCTTAGATTATAGGATGTTGTTGATGGCCTTGTTAATTTCAATCAATCGACTTTCATTCAAGGTTGTAATATTATGGATAACATCATGATTTGCAACGACCTTGCCCCGGGGATTTGATTGAAGAAATCACTCTCCAGATGCCATTCTTAAGCTTGATCTCCATAAAGCTTATGATCATGTTAGATGGGAATATCTTATGTAGGCCTTAGTCAGAATGAACTTTTCTGATTTTGGTACTGTCTCTTTTTCCAGATTTTTTGTCTTGGTTAATGGTAGTCTGGTGGGTTTTTTTAATGCGAGGTGCAGTATCTGGCAAGGATGTCCCATGTCCCTTCTTTTTTTCATGATTGTTTTGGAAGGCTTATCCAGGTCCATTCAGAAGAGTGCTCAGCATCATAGTTGTCAATGTGTCGCCTAGGCGCCCAGCAGCCTTGTGACGCCTTGGAAAATAGGGTGCCTTGGTCGCCTAGGCGACCAATTAGACGCCTTGGTTTGCCTTGGCGCCTTGACAACTATGCTCAGCATAACCATACGAACTACTTCCCTTGATGTAAGGCTATTAAATTGAACCACTTGGGCTTTGCGGATGACATCATGATATTTTCCAAAGAAATGTGAAATACTTTGAGTCCATTTCTAATGTTCTTTTTTCGTTTAGTTCCATATTGGGTTAAGCAAAAGTCTGCTTTTTTTTCCAGCATTGAAGACCTACTTCGTCAGATCCTTAGAAACATTGTGGATTTCCCCTTGGGTAGGTTGCCAATTCAGTACCTTGGTTTACCTTTAATTTCGGCTAGGCTAGCTGCTCATCATTGCACTCCTATCCTCGACAGGCTGAAGGAAAACCTCCAGCTGTGGAAAGCAAATTTTTTAGCATATGTTGGTAGGTTGGAGCTAGTTAGAGTGGTCATGAAAAGCTCTTGTATTGGATTGGGATTTTTGGTTTGCCTAGCTCGATAATCCAAAAGATTGAAAGCTGGATGAGTGCCTCCTTGTGGAACAGGGGTCTACCTAAAAAGGAAGGTGGCCTGAGGCTTCAGAGAATCAAAGAGGTTAACAAGGCATGCATAATGAAACTGGTGTGGCGAGCGGTGGACAAAAAGAGAGCATATGGATTGAGTGGATTTATAATAAATACTTGAGAAGAGAATCTATTTGGTCAGTTGTAGTTTGCCCTGATTCGTCTTGGGTGTGGAGGACCATCTTTCATCATAGGCAGCTTGTCAGTACTTCCATCAAATATGTAACACCCCAGATTTTTATGAATTAATTGTTTGTAGTGTCTTTTAGTGTCGCTAGGTGACATTCAAACAGCTAGGTGACGATTAGACCTTGGTATGCCATGTGGATAAGGTGTGCAATATTATTCTTTTTTTTTCCAGTTTAAAGTTTTATATACAGATTTTTAATGATATTATACTAATTTTAGACTGTTTTATATACTGGTTTTTAATACTAACTTTAATATACTGATTTTAATATTGATTTTTAATACAAATTTTAATACTGATTTTTAATACTGATTTTAATAGTGATCTTAATATTGATTTTTAATACTGATTTTAATACTGATTTTAATACTGATTTTTAGTACTGACTTTAACATACTGATTTTTAATATTGACTTTAATATACTGATTTTTAATACTAATTTTAATACTGATTTTCAATATTAATTTTAATACTGATTTTAATATTGATTTTTAATACTGATTTTAATATTGATTTTAATACTGGTTTTTAATATTGATTTTAATACTGATTTTTAAATATTGATTTTTAATATTGATTTTAATATTGATTTTTAATATTGATTTTAATACTGGTTTTTAATATTGGTTTTTACTACTAATTTTAATACTGATTTTAATTCTGATTTTTAATATTGATTTTAATATTGATTTTTAATACTAATTTTAATACTGATTTTAATACTGATTTTCAATACTGACATTTAATACTGATTTTAATACTGATTTTTAATACTGATTTTTAATATTGATTTTAATACTGATTTTTAATACTGATTTTTAATATTGATTTTAATACTGAGTTTTTAATACTAATTTTATTACTGACTTATACACTAAATTACATACTAATATTGTTGAATGTCGTCCTTAGTAGGACTCTCTCTTATATGATGTTTTGGTTTATTTGTTTCCTTTGTGAACTAGGACTCTAACTCTTTATTTCCTTAGTACTGAGACTACTAGTCTCTCTAGGATTCTTAGTGTCTCTTAGTTTGTAACCTCTTTCTTATAAATAAAAACGGGACAGTGGGAGAATAGTTAATCTCTCACCTTTCTTATGATTCAACATGGTATCAGAACCATAGAGCTATCATCCCTTGTTCTGGGCGGTACCCTCAACCCCACATAAACCCATCGATCTCCCTCACCTCCTCTTTTTTTCCCCTGAAACTTTGAAGGAGAGTTCCCTAACCCTAGGCGACTTGAATCCCAAGTCCTTACCTGGTGAAACCATCTATGCTGCAAGAACCAAGCCTCAAAGCACTGCTGAACCTGCAACTACCGCCTGGTCATATTCCTAGAACTCGATATGATCCCTTTGGCTTCATATTTGACTGTATATGATGTGCAATCAGTAGGTTTATGAGTTAACAATCTTCTCTCAAAGTTTCATTTCCAACCGACCTGATTTGAGGAAGTTCTTTTCCTTCAAGCAAATTTGGTTACCGCCATAGTTGTCAAGGCGACAAGGCGATCCAAGGCGTTTGGGGCCATCCTGGGCGCCTAGGCGCCTAGGCGACCAAGGTGTTCCCAGTGCATTTTTTTTATTTCTAAAATATTAATGTTTATATATATGCAACATTCTACATAAATAATCAACATTTAAGACATAATTTAATTAATATGTGGTGTGGACCCAAGTTTACTAATGTACACTAAGACCTGAGATTGTGCCTAGAGTTAAGTAAACAATTATTTATGACTAACATTTGCGTACTTTTAACGAATTTGATGGGAGCGTAACTCCTTTAATATAGTTCGGATTCAAGCAATCTCGAATTCGTTGCAAAGCTAGCATAATCAGCTTTCCAACAAATCCAAGATTGCTTGAATCCAAATTATAATGAAGGAGTTACACTCCGGTCAAACCTTGTTCGGAATACGGGAATGCTGTTTAAAGTCGTCTGAATGTAAATTATTTTTTGGGCATCAAAGCAAAAGATTATTTTGGCGCACTCTTGGTTTTTAGTGATGATTTATTATAATAAGATTTATAGAATTTTTATATTTAGAAAAAAGCCTAGCATTTAAAAGTTGAAAATCGCCATCACACCCAAAAATATGGTTTTTGTTCTTGAACAGGGGGTTGACTTTTTTTCCTTTTGAAATTGAATTTTAGACTATTTTTATTGGATTCAAATAGGGGGGTATTTGCTTATTTATGAATAATATCTTAAGTAATATAAAATTATATTTCATTTACTTAAATGATATTAGTCATAAATAAGTACTGCCTGATAAATGTTGTTCCTGTCTGGCCTGGGCAAACCACAAGGCGCCCTGGCTCCCAGGCCTGTACAAACTGCCCGGACACCTAGGCGACGCCTTACAACTATGGTTACCGCTGCTTTTTTTTTTTTTTTTTTTTTTTTTTCTGTCGTGTGGTTGAAGACTAAGTCCCTAATTGTTTTGAAAGGGCAAAGTTTATATTATAATTTTCTTTCCAGATTTGCCCTTAAATAAATATTTTGTTTCCAGTTTTATCCTAAGGGATCCTAAAGGTTTGTTTGTTTCCTCCACAGTTATTAAATTCTGATTATTTACAATTCTGCCACTAATAGTATCCTTCACTGGTTGAGTTTTTGACTTATTAACGTTTCTGCCACAAGGGTCTGTTTGGTTATGTAAGGGAAAACTTCAACATTATTCTTGATTGTTTTGTTTGGGATTATTTTGCATAACCAAATCAAGATTGTTTCTTCTTGTGATTACAATGTCTTCTGATGTAACATCTGCTGGAATGGATTTTTATAAGATGGAAAATCTCACCATTCCAACAAATACCACAAAACTTGATGGTGGTAACTATCTAATGTGGTCTCGTGCCACACAACTTTCTATCACTGCTCGAGGATTATCTGGCTATCTCACAGGAGCCAAAATTAAGCCCATTACTGAAGATGCTACTCTAGACAAATGAAATGCTGAGAATTCCTTAGTAATGCAATATCTCCTTAATTCCATGCAACCTGCCATAGCCGAAGGATACCTCTTATTGGATACTGCTGCACAGATCTGGAAGTCTGCAAAGGACACATATTCCCAGGTTGGGAATGATGTCTTAATTTATGCTTTGCAAAAAAAGGTTCATGGAACTACTCAAAAAGAGTTGACAGTATCTCAATATTATACTCAGTTGAGGAGCCATTGGCAGGCCATTGACTTTTATGACTCCATACATGCCAAGTGTGAAGAAGATGTTACATTGTTTAAGAAACGAGAAGAAAAGTACAGAGTCTATACCTTTCTGGCAGGATTGAATGTTGAGCTTGATCCTATTCGCTCACAAGTCCTCAGTAAGGATCCTTTCCCTACTCTAGAGCAGGCATATGCTATGGTTCAACTTGAAGACCAAAGGAGAGCTACTATGTTATTACCCTCTGTTCCTGATAGGTCTGCCCTCCAGACATCTACTCCACCTCCTAAGGGCCCTGCAACATCCAGAGATACAATAAAATGTGAGCATTGTGGTAAACCCTGGCACATTAAAGACACATGCTGGAAACTCCATGGGAAACCAGCAGAGTTTGAAGCCAAGAGACGTGATAAACTTATGCAAAAAAATAAGACTTTTAAGGGTTCCCAGGCACATCAGACTGAAGCTCATCAGGTTGCTGATCCCACAGTTCCACTGCAAGACAATCAGATCCTTCAGGCACTCGGTCGTTTGCTCCAGCCACCCTCTGCTGCTACTTCCGGACCGCCATCTATTGTTGCTCCTACGTCCACCACTCCAGGTTCTCACCTTGCCCATTCAGGTATGTGTTTCAGTGGACACTGTGCGTTAATGGTCTCTAATCCTTGGATTATTGACTCTGGTGCCACGGACCACATGACCGGTAACCATAGCCTATTTCATTAGTACTTCCCTAATCCTAAAATTAATAGCATTCGTGTGGCAGATGGGACTCTCTCCTTTGTATCAGGGAAAGGTTCCATCCAATGCACTCTTTCTCTAACTTTGCAGTCTGTTCTTCATGTTTCAAAATTTAATATCAACCTTCTGTTTATTAGTAGTATTACCTCTGCTCTAAACTGTAAAGTGACGTTTTTTCCTTCTTATTGTCTGTTTCAGGATCTGGAAACAGAGAGGACAATTGGATGTGGTAAGATGCAGGGTGGTCTGTATTTGCTTGAGAAAGGTATCCCAAGGTCAGTTTCAGCTTCCCCAAGCCCAGTACATCAACTCTATTCGGCATCCTCCGATCTCCAACGATGGCACCAACGGCTCGGGCATCCCTCATTTAATGTTTTAGCAAGTCTTTTTCCCTTTTTAGCAAATAAATGTAAACAAGACGAGTTTTTTTGCGAAGCTTGTATTCTAGCTAAGAAAACTCGTTCTTCGTATAGTCTTACCTCTAAACGCAGTAGTACTGCCTTCCATCTAGTTCATTCTGATGTTTGGGGACCAGCCATAACTAATTCCATTACTGGTCACTGTTGGTTTGTTACATTTATCGATTGTTATTCTAGAACCACTTGGGTTTACCTCTTACATAATAAAAGTGAAGTATTTCAGTCCTTTCGTCAGTTTCACCAAATGATTAAGACTCAGTTTCAAGCTTCTTTAAAGATTCTCAGGAGTGACAATGGCCGAGAATACATGGATGGAGAGTTTCAACATTATCTGACGGATAATGGTATTTTGCACCAGACAAGTTGTGTTGATACTCCTGCTCAGAATGGGGTGGCCGAAAGAAAGAATCGCCATCTCCTTGAAATGGCTCGTGCGTTGATGTTTGCCCGCAATGTGCCACCACAATATTGGAGTGATGCTATCCTTACCTCAGCCTACCTTATCAACCGTGTTCCAACCCCAGTCTTGGATCATCACTCTCCTTTACACCTTCTTCTCCGTGATGCCTCCCATACTGTTCCTCCTAAGATCTTTGGCTGCGTGTGCTATGTACGCAATCATCGATCTCCAGGAAAGCTTGAACCACGTGGTTTTCGTTGTCTTTTCTTGGGATATTCTCCAACCCAGAAAGGCTATAAATGTTTCCACCCTCCCACCCGTCGCACTTTCGTCTCTATGGATGTTATCTTTTATGAGCACCTCCCTTACTACCCAGCATCCCATCTTCAGGGGGAGCCTAGTCTTCAGGAAGATAGGCCTATCATCAAACCTATGCCCTCTCCCCTTCCATTTCAGGGGGAGACATCACCTCCCCTTCCATTTCACTCCTGAGCCTACATCACCTTCTACTGGGCCTTCCCCTGAGCCTACGTCACCTTCTTCTGAACACTCTGCTGAACAAATTCCCATGGAGATACCTCGCCTTCAAGTATACAGCCGTACTAGACTTAAGCAGGGAAGGAGCACCACCATCAACGCACCTACACACATCCCTTCGTCAGCTCTGGATCCAGAAACTGTTTCAGAACATGAGATCCTTCAGTCTGGTAATATTCTTCCCTCTGAGTCAGATTTACCTATTGCCCTTCATAAAGGCACTAGGTCCTGTACTCAGCATCCTATATCTCAGTATGTTTCTTATAAATCATTGACTCCTTCATATCTTGCTTTTGTCTCTACTTTGTCTTCTGTGTCTATTCCCAAACATTGGCAGGATGCAATTGCAGATGAGAAATGGAAGGCAGTCAGGGTAGAAGAAATGACTTCCCTGAGAAAAAAATGAGACATGGGACCTAGTTGAACTTCCACCAGGGAAGAAGACTGTTGGGTGTAAGTGGATCTTCACTGTAAAGCAGAAAGAAGATGGGTCTGTAGACAGATACAAGGCCAGATTAGTTGCCCTTGGATTCACACAGACTTTTGGAATCGACTATCAGGAAACCTTTGCCCCAGTACCAAAAATGACTACTATCCGTGTCATTTTAGCCTGTGCAATACACTTTGATTGGGATCTACAACAGTTGGACGTCAAGAATGCATTTCTTCATGGGGAGTTAGCAGAAGAAGTATACATGGATGTTCCTCCAGGCTTTACCTCATCAGCCACTGAAGGAAAGTCTGTAAGCTGAAACGATCTCTCTATGGACTTAAGCAATCCCCTAGGGCATGGTTTGAGAGATTTCACAGAGCTATGACTTCTGTAGGCTACAAACAAAGCAATGCTGATCATACATTATTCATTAAGTAGAGCGAGGGCAAAATTACTATTCTTATAGTATATGTTGATGATATTGTGATTACTGGTAGTGATGATGAAAAAATTAAACAGTTAAAGATCTTCTTGGGAAAGGAGTTTGAAGTCAAAGACCTAGGAAAACTGAGATATTTCCTTGGGATTGAGGTTGCTCGCTCCACCAGAGGTATCTATTTGTCTCAGAGGAAGTATATACTTGATCTTCTCTCAGAAATAGGTCTCTTAGGATGTCGGCCTTGTGAAACACCAATTGACCCTAATGTCAAATTGCAAGAAAAGACCGGTACACCAGTTGACAAGGAACAATACCAACGACTAGTTGGAAAGTTGATATATCTGGCTCATACTCGACCTGATATTGCTTTTGCAGTGAGCTTGGTGAGCCAATTTATGCATGACCCTTATACTTCTCAAATGGATGCTGTTCTACGCATTTTGCACTATCTCAAATCTGCTCCTGGAAGAGGAATCCTACTGACCTCTCAGGGTCATCTCAGAGTTGATGCCTACACTGATGCAGACTGGGTAGGAAATCCAGATAGAAAATCGACTTCGGGATATTGTACCTTTATTGGAGGGAACCTAGTGACTTGGCGCAGCAAGAAGCAGAATGTAGTAGCCCGTTCAAGTGCAGAGGCTGAGTTTAGAGCTATGACTCAGGGTATATGTGAGTTGTTATGGTTGCAAGGATTACTCAAGGATCTAAGAATCCATACCACCTAGCCTATGAGGTTATTTTGTGACAATAAGGCTGCAATCAGTTTGCTCACAATCCAGTGCAACATGATAGAACCAAACATGTGGAAATTGATCGTCACTTTATCAAGGAAAAATTGGATAGTGGACAGATCTGTGTTCCATATGTTCAGTCCAGTGATCAAGTGGCAAACATTTTTACAAAAGGACTCTCAGCAAAGCAATTTCATCCATTATTATCCAAGTTGTGCATGACTGATATATATGCACCAACTTGAGGGAGAGTGTTGAATGTCGTCCTTAGTAGGACTCTCTCTTATATGATGTTTTGGTTTATTTGTTTCCTTTGTGAACTAGGACTCTTAACTCTTTATTTCCTTAGTACTGAGACTACTAGTCTCTCTAGGATTCCTAGTGTCTCTTAGTTTGTAACCTCTTTCTTATAAATAAAAACGGGACAGTGGGAGAATAGTTAATCTCTCACCTTTCTTATGATTCAACAAATATACATATACAGGTGTTTACACTGGTTTGTACACTGTTTAGGGACCTAGTCTGAAGGGTCTGGAGGTGGAGTCTAGGGGTGATTTAGATATTGTTTAGGTAGTCGGTACACGATTATTAATAGTAAGCTTCATAATACTCACAGGTTGCATTGCTGACTATTGAAAAGACGATCAATGTGTGCAAAAAAAGAGGTAAGTGGAATGTTTTAAGTATACACCATTAGGGTGACACCGAATTGTTGGTTTAAGCTTTATACTTTGGTGCTGTTTAATTATTTGATGGTGACTGATAGTTGTTCTTTTTGTTCATTGTTGTTCATATGATTTATTATTTACATGAATGTGATGAGCGAAAATCTGTTGTCATTCCATTTCAGTATTTCATTTGTAATAATTGCATCTTTTAATAATGGTTGTCATATACTAAAGGGGAATATTGAGAATGTAAAGAGAGGGGATAGTTAGTTACACTTTGTATTTATTAGAGAATAAATGAGGACAATAGGATAGAGAGTCATTCCCATTTGAGTCCCATTCGTTATACCGCGGATGAATGAGAGTGGGGTCATGAACGGATGACCAAGAATATATTTTGGCTGTATAAACTCTTTACTAAAACAATTGTAACTAGTTATTCGTGGCAGTTGACCAGAAATGAAAATAAATGTGGAGGTGTTAAAATGATAGAAAATAAGTGTGAGTGGGTTAGAATAAATTGAAAATCGAGTTTTCTTGCATTCATGAATTGAATTGATTCGGTGTTCATCTTTTTGTTGTATTCTTGTAATATTCTGTCTTATTGGGCTAGTGAGTTCACCCCCTTATTGACATTACAGATGCTGAGGTGGCTAAAGGGGAACAAGAGAAAGCGTAGAGGACATGTGGATTCTTTCTTACGAGTTTCAAATTTCTAGATTTGGTTGTATAAGGATTTGAGGTTTAATTTCAAAGATATTTATCTTTTTATTTGATACACATTAGATTGCCACCAGTAGCGTTAAAAGTTTTATTATGCTAAATTGGTTTGAAATGGATTATTTTTATGATATAAAGTTTGGGTTTTAATTTTATTTGGTCGGTCGTTAGACCAGCGCCCGCGAGGGTTGTACTCATACCTCGTACAGGTATGGGTCGTGACAAATCTCTCATCGATGATGGTGCCTCAACTCTTCTCTGGTTGGATAATTGGTGTCCTCACGTGTCTTGGTATCGATCTAGGGGTAGGATCCAGCTTTACTCCAGGAGGGATAGACTAGCTAATGTTTCTTCCATTTTGTCAAATGGGGTTTAACTATGGGCTGGGAATCCTCATATAGATTGGTGCAAGCTTGGGAAGCGTTTGATTTAGTTCCTCGAAAACCCAGTGGGAGTGGTGATCTCACATGTTGGACCACATCCTCCAATGGTATGTTCTCCGCTACTTCTGCCTGGGATCTTGTTAATCTTGTAGCTCTAAAGTTACTTGGTTCGATGTGATGTGGTTTAAGGGGCACGTTCCCCATCACAGTTTCATTCTTTGGCGAGCCTTATCTCTTCCTACTAGCTCTCTTTTGTATTATTGGGGTATCATTCCAGTGTTAGATGCAGTCTGTGCTGGGCCTCTGGAGAAGACGTTCAACATCTGTTCTTTGAGTGTTCCTTCTTTAAAAGAGTGTGGGGGAAGATCCTTGAGAAATGCTAGCTGTGCTATATAAGATTTGGCCTTTTGATAAAAAATGGAGGTGGATCTCTAAAAAATTAAAAAGGGAGCTTGTAATATAGTGGTTAAGTTGGCCTTTGCTATGATAGTGTACCATATTTGGTTTGAGAGAAATTTGCATATGTGTGCGTCCAACTCGAGATCTTTCTCTCAAATTTGGGAAGCTATCATCTTCAACGTGCATGGAACGTTAATATCTCTTCCCTCCCCTCCCCTGGATTCTGAGAGGAATAGATTCATTCTATCCTCTTGGGATCTCAATACTGGATGAGGTGGTTTGTTCTTTTGTTTTTGTTCCTTTGTTAGCCTTCTTGGTTTTTTGTGCTTTCGCTTTTCCTGTGTAAAGAGTCTGGCTCTATACTCTGGATACCCAGGTTTGTTTACCCTTTTATCGAGGTGCTATTAATATATTTTTTTCATTTACCCAGAAAAACAAAAACTGATATTCTGCTAAGGAGCATGCTGTAGTCTATTGTCTCCTAACTAGGTGGTGCAGCTTTTCTGAGTAGTTTCGATGTTGAAAATTTTAAGCTACATGAAGGCTGAACATGTGATGGATTTAGCCTGGATGTGTGGAGATAATTTTAAAGTTGATTAATTGGACTTGTAGACCCGGTTTGGTTAAAAGTGAAGTGAAGTAAAATTTAAACAATAGCAGGATGGGAAAATTTTCTCCTCTTACCTTCTTTATGTTGTGGGTCTTATTGTGTTTGTGTCACTTGCATCAATTGTACTTCCAACCAAATACCCACAATTGAAGATTTTTTGATTGAAGGCTTCCCAGCCCTAGACCTTCAAATTTCTGACCGAACAACCCCCAATTACGGTCGCCTAGACACCTCTAGTTATGGGTTCCTACTTTTTGTACCTTCACAATTAAAACTATAGAAGAACCAGGAAGCCTTGATTTACTATATTCTCTAATCTTCAAAAAATATGAGTCTTCCATTGAAGAAATCACACCTTACAACATGGAAATGATTTTCGTACTCTAATTGCTTGGTGGCTTGAAGGTTCTTGATGTGAGGGGTTTTGAAATTTATAGCTATCAGAAAGTTAATGATTATTAAATTAATTTCAAATTAGATTTGAAAGTATTATACTTTAAGTAGGAATTTTATTTAATTACTTCAATATTAACTCCTTGAATATTGGCAAACCATTAATAATAAATTACTAATACCATGCTTTACCTTATAATTGTTGAATTGATATAATGACTTGTGTCTCATGGGACACATGCCATCTTTATTTATAATATAGAAGAGACAATCTAGAATGAGTACAAAGACAAAAAAGCCTTATAAGACAATTCTACCCTTGTACCCATATTATAGCACTCTCGCTAAAGTTGGTGTATAAATATCATACATGCCCAATTTGCAAACAATAAGATGAAACATCTTTACTAAAACATTTAGTAAAAACATCAGCCAGTTGTTCATAATTAGGAACGAAAGTCACACAAATAAGACCCGAATCCAGTTTTTATTTGATGAAGTGATGCTGTGACGGTCAATTTCCACATGTTTTGTTCGATCATGCTGAACTGGGTTGTGAGCAATGCTAATGGCAGATTTGTTATCATAATAAAGCTTCATAGGAAAGGTGAGGGACAGCCAAATCTGTGAGAAGACGCTGGAGCCATAAAATGTCACAAATACCATGAGCCATAACACGAAATTTTGCTTCAGCGCTGACCTGGCTACAACAGATTGCTTCTTACTTCGCCAAGTAACACGGTTACCACCAACAAAATTACAAAAGTGCCATAACTTGTAATAGGCCTATGGTCATCTAGAAGAACCTACCCAGTCAACATCAGTAAAGGCCTTAACTCTAAGATGATAATGAGGAGGAAACAAGATTTCATGACCTGGGGCAGACTTCAGATAGCGGAAAATTTCTGCAGTGTCATCATCACTTGTGATGACAATATCATCAACGTACACAATCAAAAGAGCAATCTTTTCACTTGATCATTGATGAACATGTGATCAACATTGCATTGAGATTAGCCCGCGGTAACCGTGGCTCTATGAAACCTCCCAAACCAAGCTGTGGTTACTGGTTGAGCCCATATAGAGCACATTTCAGCTTATACATCTTTCCCTGAGTTTTAGAGCAAGTAAACTCAAGGGAATGTCTATGTACACTTCCTCTTTGAGCTCCTCATGAAGGAAGACATTCTTCACATGTAGTTGTTGAAGAGTTAAGCCTAGGTTAATTGCACAAGACAAGATAACATGGTTAGTGTTTATCTTGGCAACTAGAGCAAACGTCTCCTAGTAGTCGATCCTATAAGTCTTTGTGAAGCCCTTGGTAATGGTAACAAGCCTGGCTTTATAACGATGCACTGTACCATCAACGTTCTACTTAACCATGAACACCCACTTACATCCAACTATCTTCTTTTGAGGGGGAAGACAAATCAGCTCCCACATGTTATTTTCCTTAATGCATGCATTTCCTCAATCATAGCTGTTTGCCATTTTTCATCTGCACTAGCTTCCTGCCAGGTCTACGGAATAAAAAAAAGAAAAGAAGACAACGAGGACACAAAACTAAAATAGAAGGGAGGAAAGGAGTCAGAAGAAACATTCTTAGCAATAGAATACAAAGTATAGGATTGAGCATGATTCAAAAACTCGGCGAGAACTCGGATTCTCGAACTTCTCAAACAGGTCGAGACAAGATCTCGAGATTCTCGACTAGTTCTCGACCAGTCTCGACCAGTTCTCGACATTTCGACCAGTTCTCGACATTTTCGACCAGTTTTAGACATTTTTGACTAGTTTTCGACCATTTCTCGACATTTTTGACCATTTTTCGATTGGACTCGACATAATGTATGAATTATGATTGTATTGTCTACTTGACTATTTTGGATTTTTTGACTATGACAATTAACTAATTAAGTGCTATTATGTTTATTCTTCTCCTAAAATATAATTTTACTGGTTCATTTAGTCTTCTTTGATCTTTTACTAGTGTAACATTATGTAGAATAGCTAATATTACCCTAGGTTTAATTTGAAATTTTGACAAACACTGCTAAACATGGGTGTAAACCCAAAAAACTACCATGTTTGATTATTTTTATAATTTTATGGTTTATATGTGGTTATATATGCTAAAATAGGGTTTCCCTAGAGTATCAAGCCTTAAAATGGCCATTTTACGGTCGAAACACATTTTTTAAGCATTTGTGGCTTTTTTGTAGTGTCTCTCCGAGATCTCGGTTTCTTAGAGTGTTGAGACACCCTTGAGACTCGAGATTTTGAACCTTGGGACTGAGTGCCTTTGCAAACAACAACAACCAAATCAAGAGTAGGGTCAATAACGACATCAGAAGACGGGAGAGAATTACCAGGCTCTAGAGGCATCGATTGGCATGGTAGAGTAGAAGTAGCAGTCATGGTATGGGTCTGCTGTTTGCGGACATAAACACGCATCTCAGGTCGTTGAGGAGGTGCATCAGTCTTCATAAAAGCCTCCCCCTGAACAGGGATGTCGGGAATGGCAATGTCAGTGGGAACAAAGGCCTCAAGATCAAGAGGTGGGACATCTTCCATGATAGAAATTTTTTGTAAAAGGCTCCCCCTTGAACAGGTGTCGCATCGTAGTAGGCCGTAGACTCAAGAAAGATGATGTCCATACTGACAAACCAATGCTAGGTTGGAGAATGATGACGCTTATAGCCCTTCTGAGTGGCAGAGTACCCCAAACAATGCACTGAAGACCCTGACGATCAAACTTCCCTCAGGGATGACGGTCATGGGCATAACAAACATAGCCAAAAACTTTAGGAGGAACCGAAAAGGCAGCCGAATCCTAAAGGAGATCCAGATGAAGTCAAGAAGCTGAGAAGGTGATGAAAAACGGTAGCATTAGTAAGAACCACATCAGCCCAATAGCGGGGGGGTGTGATGTGCATTTCAAACATGAGGGATCGAGGAACCTCCAAAAGATATAGTATCAACACAACTAGTCTGATGGATGATCCCATGAGACTCTAGATAGGACTGAAAGGAAGTCTTGAAGTATCACTACGAAGAACCTTAAGAGTAGTTGAATTGTGTGTGCACCATATGATGGAAGTGCTGAAAGCAAGCTAAAACTTTCCTTTGGTGCATATCAAATAAACCCAAGTAGTCCGAGAAAAATAGTCAATGAAGGTAACAAACTAGTGAAAACCAAAGATAGACAGACAGCGGGTTTATTGTTAGAAATAGAATAACTGATTGAATTATGGAAAAAGGATTTCCGCCTTTATTATCAGAAACAAAAAACTTATTCGAGTTTGTTTGGCCAAAATACATGCTTCACAAAAAAAAAAAAAAAAAAAACTGTCCCGAATTACAATGCTGAAAAGAAGGAAAAAGCTTAGCTAAAGTGCCCAAAGGAGGATGTCCCAGATGACGGTACCACTGTAGTATCTTTGATGTGGATGGAGAAGAAGTTTGAAGAGCCTGACCAGAGACCGAAGAAAATCTGTACTCAAGCAGATAAAGACCACCGTGCACTCTACCAGAGCAATCGTTGCCCTGTCACTAGATCCTGAAAAACACAATAAAGATCACTAACTCATAAGGGACTCCTAATCACTCTGTTATATTGACTTAATTAAGTAAACTTAAAACATAACTCTATTTAGCTAATAAGTATCCTAGTCCAACTCAATTTCTTAAGACACTAGTCTAGTGTACTCCCTGTTAGTGTAATCTCTTGTAACCAAACACGGTGTGCTAGTTTCTATTAGTATTTGGACTTGGACTCCTATTTAGACTATTAGTTATTTATTATTTTCAGTTTCCTTTTACGATTGGGCTACTTAGTTTACTTTTAACTAGGACTTTGGCTTTTAGAGTCCTAGATCCTAGCTAGTAGATGTTTGCTATTAATTTCTATAAATATAACAACTACAAGGAGGAGCAAGACTACCGCCGAATCTTTTCTCTCTTTTCTGTTTATTGTGATCCTCTCCTTTGTCTTTATTGGTTTTTAGTTACTTTCCTCTCCTAACATGGTATTAGCAGACATCGATTAAGCTGTTTTTTCTCTCCCTCTTTTTTTTTTTTTTCTGCTACAGAATTTTTTTTTTCATTGTCTACTACCTACCACAACCTCTATGCTGCTGCTGCTACACCATTGCTGCCTCAATCTGATTTGATTCCCTGCTGATATCTTAATCTCAGGTTTTGTTTCAAGGTTTTTTTTGTTGTTATTGTTGTTGTTGTTGTTGCCGATCTTTCTTATTACTACTAACTACTACTACTACTACTGCTAATACTAATGCTACTATTCCTACTACTTATTACTATTTTTTTTTTGCTACTCCTATTTTTTTCCCATGGCTGATTCCTCCATCCGAGGTACTTCCTTTCATACTCCTGTCCAGATTACTACCATTAAGATCAATGGGGTTTTTAATTACCTATTATGGGCTCAAGCCATCAAAGCCTTCATTCACTCTCAAGGTAAACTCGAATATCTAACTGAAGATCCTCCCTCTATAGATATTGCTGCCTATGATAAATGGATGCGTGAATCTTCGATACTCCAAATTTGATTGTAGAATACTATTGATTCACTATTGCATCCAATGTTATGTTAACACTCTTAAGGATGTATGGAAAGATCTACAAGAGAGCTATGGTCAGGATAAGAATATATTACGTCTTTATGAATAATATATGAGCAGCTGTTTTCCTTTTCATAGGGTGACCGATTGCTTACTGAGTACCATAATAATTACAAGGGCATCATTGAAGAGTTACAGGTCTATTAACCTTTGACTACCAATCAAAACTACAAAAGACACAACAAAGTGAGTTCTTTGTTGCCAAATTTATGGCTGGCCTACACTTTGACTAGCACTATGTTAAATGGCAAATATTGACGGGGAAAAAGGTTCCTACTCTCCAAGAGACTCTTTCTCGTCTTTAACTTTTGGTTACTCCTAAAGGTGACACTATTGCTGCTTCCAACGATAATTCTGCTCTCTATGTTGGCTATGGTCACGGCTCCCCTTTTAGGAAAGGTCGTGGCTTTAGTAGTTCATCTATTTAGAAGTCTTCTCGCTATTGCACCTTCTGTGGGAAGGCTAATCATTTTGTTGATACTTGTTGGGCCAAACATGGACGCCTTGAATGGACTGATTCCTTGGTCGACTTAGCTCATTATATGACATTGCGGATCCTGATCTAGCACCTACCGACACACCATCTGCACCTATTCTAGTTCTTACACCTGTGTCATCAGCATCTACTTCAGGAATCCAACTCATGAGTTTGAATAGTTACTTTGCTGAATTTAACTACTTGAGAAAGCCGCTCTTCTTCTAGTGCTACCATAGCCATCACTTGGCCTTAAGACCAATGTGAAGATTGGTGGAAGACTTAATAAGTTTCAAGTTGCAGCATTCACATCCCCTGTGCTCCAGCTTGAGGGGGTGTTAGCGTAATCTATTGTAACCGAACATTGCTTTGACTAGGAGTTAGCGTAATCTATTGTAACCGAAAACTGCTAAGTCAAAGCAGTGTGTGCTAGTTTCTATTAGTATTTGAACTTGGACTCCTATTAATATTTAGACTCCAATTTAGACTATTAGTTTACTTTATTATTTTTAGTTCCCTTTTATTGTGAGGCTAATTAGTTTACTTTTTAATTAGGACTATGGCTTGTAGTGTCATAGCCTATTTCTGGATATGGGCGTGATACCCAGGTCACTCGAATGGTGACCCGACCCAGGATCCACACATCTGCTGTGATCACTAACTACACCAAACAGTCTACATATGCAATATCCATCAAAATCAAGTAAACAATCAGAATAACAATAACGGAAGCGATAATCATAAGTGACAAGATGTCATGTTATTTGTATCAATAACATAATAAATGTTTGTTATGCTTTACACCAACTGTTTCACAAAATATCCATAATTGTATTAAGTATCCAAATATCCCAAAAAGAGTAAATCTGTGACAAAAACTAATATAGATAGACTACAAAAGGAATTATCTATAGATTTACTGTCAGAAGAGAGAGAGGGTGCTCCACGTCAACTGTAGACACAATTACTGCAGATGCAGCCCTTGCCACGATCCTCCAAAAGGTCTTTGCCAGTAGAGACATCCCCCACCAAAGGAGTCTTCATAAAAACTGCAACAGAGAAGGAACTTGCATCAGAATCTGAAAAGAGTATCGATGCGAGGGGTGAACTCCCATCCCAGCTCAGTGAGGAAATTAGGTATTTCAATGCACATGCTAATGAATGATAATGCAGTTCATCTATTAAGTCTTGGTATAATGGTTCTGAAGATACCATATTGAGGTTCAATTACAGCTTTCGGGCCCACCTACGGTTAGTGGCTTCCAACTCTCATTTACTGGGCCTAAGACCGTTAGATTGCCTCTACAAGTGAACCTCCCACAGATCCCAAATCAAGGGCTCTTTACCTCCCAGTATAGGCTCCATCCTGGCATCCAAGACCTTAGGTCGATCGGATTCCCCCATCTCACACTAACGTCGGCATCAATAGAGATATGAGCCTATGCCGATACGTAACCCCTTATTGGCAAGGGTTCAGGACCATGGGTAATGCAAACCACCTATGTCTAACATGTGCATATAATGTAAAGGGGGCTACACCCTAGTAAAAATCCCCGGTCCCGGTATCGTTGGGCCACCTTGTATCAGCTAAAGCGCTAGCTATGCAAGGCAGGGTCTATGTAACCATGCGCCACCAGTCCCTTCGGTGCACGCACGCCACACAGACTAAACACACACATTCTCCATACATAATACATAGTTGTTGTTTGTATGCAAATGTATAAAACAAATAAGCATAGCATGTTATATATCCAAACACGAACAAACATACAAATATGTCCTAGGTACTACGGATCCAACCCCTCACCTGTAGGCATTGTAGTGCTGCTGAACTGAAATCCGGCAAAAGGCTTTACCCCAATTTCCCATGTTGGTTTACCTGAACATATGCATAAATTTCATTATGTTTGTTAATCAACTTTTAAACTAGTGTAGACAAGTCCACAACGACGTTATGCGAGTTCTAAGATAAGTCGGGAACCCTTCGGTTGGTCCCCGAAGGATTTGGACAAGCAGATGGACATTTACTGTTAAGGCGGTGGACAAAAGCCCCCTGTGGTAGGTGCCACCGGCTAGGTCAAAGCTCATATGAGCCTTCAATGGATGAGTTGGCTGATCAAGTCGGCGAACAAGTCCACCGGCTTTGGTAAGCCTCTGGCTCATTAGTTGAAGAAGGCCTAAGCTGGCCGCATAAGCAAGCCGGCCCTATACCTAGCTGGCAACATGAGCTAGCCGGTAGAAACTAGTCTCAGCGGATAGGTTCCGTCGGCTGAGCTCATGCCCAAAAATATATCTAATTGTTTGGTCTGTCGGTGGATGATAGCCCGGCGGACCATCCGATGGCTACATCCTCCGACCAAACCCCCTAGGTCAAATTACCGGAGCCAGGGGCAAGGGCTTTGCCCCATCCTCCGGCTTGGATCCGCTGGTTGAGTCTGTAACCAGACTCAACCAAGGAAGATGAAGTGAAAGTTAAGGATTGACTTCCCCAATTCACTTCCTTCCCCAAATACATGGTGGGAAACGTTTTCCCCACCCATGGTGATGTTTTTAAGTTAAACAACACCTCCATTGGAGGTATGAAGGTCCCTAACCAAAATCTGAGGTTTTCCTTGTGGCTATTAATGGTGGCCAACCACCACCATTATGGTGGTCTGGTATACACATTAACGTGAGGAAGTAATGGTGGACTTACTTGAAGTAATGGAAGTTCAAGAGCTTGAACTCTAAGCTTCCTTCAAGCTCCCATTCCTTCTCCCAAGTCTTCTCTTAGGTTCAGCTGCAGCTATCCCTCACCCTCACGTATTGAACAAAAAAAAATAAATGAGGGCCAAGCCTCTATTTATAAAAAATGAGGAGAGAGAGAGAGAGGGCTGTACCCGTAGTTGAATTGGAGGCTGGAAACCGGTTGGCTCATCCACTGGCTCTGTGTTGTTGGCAGGGCTAAAACATAGCCCTAACTTCAATTTCTCGGGCCCAATTCATTGGAAGGCATGTTGGGCTCACCTAAGGTCTGCCACAATACTTAAAGGTCCAAATAGAATCCCTTACCTAGGATCTGGACATATCCATCGGTTTCGCATCGGGTACGTCAACTGCCACCGTGGGAAGACCTGGCACAGTAGAAATCCGATTCCGTAGGGGATTTTGGGTGCAGGTCTTACATATAGAATCCCAGATCCTAGCTAGTAGATGTTTGCTATTAGTTTCTATAAATATAATAACTACAAGGAGGAGCAAGACTACTACCGAATCTTCTCTCTCTCTCTCTCTCTCTCTCTCTCTCTCTTTTCTGTTTATCGTGATCCTCTCCTTTACATCTTTATTGTTTTTTAGTTATTTTCTTTTCCTAGCACTCCCTATGGTATTAAAATTTGGGCTTATAATTGGATCCATTATAAGTAAAAGCACTTCAAACAAAAGCCCATAATCAAGTACTATAAAAATAGGACCAAGGATTAAAGTATCGTGGATACACTAGGATACTGGGCAAGATACATGCAAGAATGATTATGGAACATGTAAAACACAATTTTTAAGTATAGAAACACTATAATAAACAATCTTGAAGTATTTCTAAACATTAAAGACATAGTTGATGACATTCGATGAGTTACAACATTTAGTTCACATGAACTGTAGATTTTCAGCAAGGAAGAAGACCAGTAAAGTGAAAAAAACAGTTGTATTAAGCTTTATATGTATGTATCGACCATATTGAACCGTATCGGTTCGTATCGAAGTGTATTGGTAATTGTATCTTATTTTTTGTGAGAATGGAAACTATAGTGTATCAATACGTATTGAGTGTATCAACAGTATTGAAGTGTATTGAACTGCATTGGTTCGATACGGTTGATACATGTGGATACAATTTTTGTTTAAAAAAAAGTGATACGTATCAAAGAATATCGTATCGACCACTGCCGATACGGATATATATCGGCGGATACGGAGTGTATCGTATCAATACTTAAAACTTTATAGGACCAATGTTTGGGCAAGGCCTACATTATTCTCCCTTGGTTAAAAAAAAAAAAAAAAAAAACTCGTCCTTGGTATTTGTAGAATGGGAGGTTCTTCGATGCACGACCAGCAGCAAACAACCTCCTTGATGCAATGAAATTGACTGTCAGACCACGATCCAATGGAAGAAAACCAGTGACATGAGGTTCCTTGTTGAAGACAATTTTAAAGCATGAACTCAACTATTTCAATGATTAGAAGATCAACCAGTTTATATTCCTTGTTGGCACTATCTTCCATTGGTTTCTTTTCCATGCACCACTTCGTCCATGATTATCTGTGGCACTTCTTGTTTCTCTTCCACTGCTCGATGAGTGATATTATCTAGTCAAAAGAAGCTTCCGTAGGATGGACGTGGGCAGCAGTTGACTTCGTAGTTCTTGATAGATGGCTCACACAAAGGTAGGATCCATGGTATCTATGGCCAAATTTAGTTAGGTTAGGGTAGATTCTGATACCAAGTTGATGCAGCCACCCAATCCTAATCTCAGATTGGGAACGAAGGATTTGATTGGCTGCAACATAGGCCCAGTTATGAGGAGACATTTTGTTGAATAAAGGAGACACATTCTAGTAGACCACAACAGGGAAATGAGAAAAAAAAAGAAAAAAAAAAGACATAGTAGGGTTGTTTTGGGACTGTGAACAGTTCCGTAAACAGTAACATGAAGAAAACAAAGGAAAGGAGAGGAAAGGAGATCTGAGAAGAGTTCACAATTTCCACACTTTCACAAATAAAATTCTATTTAACTGTGTAATCTGACAGGCAGTTAAATATTATATAAAAAACAGAAAAGTAGAAATCTAGTAAACATTAACACTTCAAACAAATTCTAATGGAATTAAATAACCACTAAGTAACCTAGTGGACTTGGGCACTAACTCTTAACTCATTAGAGGACTCCTAATCACTCTCTTATACTGACTTAATTAAGTAGACTTAATACACAACTCTATCTAGCTAATAAGTATCTTATTCTAACTCAAAACACTTAAAGGCACTACCTCGTGCACCCCCCTATGGACCTAAAATTTGGACCTTACAATTGAGCCCATTACAAGTAAAAACTACTCAAAACAGAAGCCCATAACAAAGTACTCGCAAAATGAAGCCATTTTTGTGGACCAGGATTACAATATATTATATTTAGAATCTGAATTTTGTATGCGCTTATATCTTATTCGGTCTCTGGATACAGGACCTATACATAGATCTGGGGCCTCAGTACTAGCTATACATCTTGTATTGTGAGGATCAGAGCTAATGGATGGGTTTGCTACCTAAAGAATTGCATGTACTTATGATTCTTAACATTAATATATGCATTATTTTCTGAAGCATTTTAAAGTGCTTTTGAAACTTTTTGTGCTGTTCAAATAAATGTGGAAAATAAATATATAATTGTGTGAATTCTGTTCTAGTTTATTTTTTAGTGGGACACAAGGCTATCCTGCTTCTCACATTGTTGGATCTCCGAATTTGTAGTGTCCTGGGACCCAGGCCCCTGATATTTGGTGTACCATGTATCACATTTCTGTATCTTTTAATAGTTTAAGTATTGAGTGCATGAATGTGAAAAAGAAAATGCTGCTAAGATCTATGCTTAATATAGTAGTATATACTGATGCATTGATGCATTTGTTATATATTACGTGCTTGAAAATTTGAAATATGCTGGTCGAACTGAATGTGAAGCACCATTGCCCAGCCTGGAAAACCAGACCTATGTGTGGGGGATTGTCACACCTATCTATACCTGTCTAGATCTAGGATCTATATGATGGGTTAGTTGCTTGCAAACACCTGGAAGAAGATAGGTTACTGTACACATGGGGATGCCATAATGCCATTTTTTACAATGACTAATAAGATTCACCCATATTTTGAGATTTGTAAGGATTTAACTCATTTTCTGGAGATGACAAGAGTTGTATATTTTTGAAGCTTGTGATTAATTAATTCTGAACAGGAAAAACTTTTAGTTAGAGGATTTAGTTTTGGTTACACAGCTATAATTTTTATTTTATTCTGTTTGGTGCTCGTCTTATTCTTTCTTAAGTCATCAACTAGCATCTATTCATCTTCCTTTTTTATTCTGTTTTATGCTTATGGGGCTTCTGATTTCCTTTAGGAAGAGAAACTCAGAGATAAACCTGGATATGAGCACCTAAATGAGCCTTTACATGTGCTGGTGGAGGCTGAATTTCCAGCAGATATAATAGATTCCCGTCTGAATCAATCTGTGGCAATATTAGAAGACCTTTTGAAGCCTGTGGTATGGAATGAGATCCTTTTCCGTTATTATCTTTTTCCTTGCTGCGTTCTTTATTTTTCATCTACTTGTGCATGGTTTGCTTTGTTAGGATGAGTCCTTGGATTACTACAAGAAACAACAATTGAGAGAATTGGCCTTGCTAAATGGTACATTGAGGGAGGAGAGCCCTCACATGAGCCCAAGCATGTCCCCCTTCAATAGTGCAGGGATGAAACGAGCCAAGACGGGACGATAGCCCTTATTTTCTAGTTGAAGCTTCATGGAGAGAACCATATTGTCTTTCCAAGGTCTATAAAAAAGCACTTAGTGTCAAGTTATAGTTAACAATTAACCATTGTGCGAGTACCTTGGGAAGCTGAGAAATTTCAACTGGTCAGTAGAACTTTGAGTAGGTTATAAGATTTGGTGTTGGAACATATCTTTTATGGGTTTCTATTCAATATTGTTTGTTCCATAGGCCGCTAAGTTTATTTTCAATGACTTATTCTTTATTGTATCATTCTCTAAGTTATACACTTACACTATGCAATTTCATTAGTATGGGGTGACTCCATTCTGGGTTCCCCTGATTGATTTCCTTATGCCAACAGATGTTCAGACTAAGGTTATTTGTACTTGGCAGTCTTTGCATTCTAATTACTTAAATTTCATGCTTGTATTATAGTTTAATTTGTTTAGTTTCTTTACTTTGGACATGTAATATTATTTCAACCCTCTTGAGTATGTGACGTACTAGATAAGCTTGCTTCGTACCTGGCATTGTGCTGTTCTTTGTACTGGGACAGGATCAAACTGTCTGTTGCTTCGAAGTATGGAAAGTTTGTGAAAAACTGCTTGAAATTTTTGCCTTCACCACCTTTGTTTTGAAAACCCTTTAATCTTTTGTTCAATTTTAGTTGGGTAGTTATCCATGTAAAACAAAAGTACCGTTCCGGAAATCACGACACAAATCTCAACCATCCGTTTTTATGGTTTTTTTTTTTTTTGAAGTGGTCTGGTCCTGCTTAAATTTGGGAGTACACAGTAATGTTTACAGTATTGGTACACATGCATGGACATAATGGGATGCATGCCATGCAAATGAATATTTGATTGAATTAGACTTTAAAAATTGACACTGGCTAATCTAGGTCCTGTCTATCAAACAGTCAGAATGAGCATATCATCTATCCATGTGGTAGAGCAAATATTTTGCTTGAAAAAAATAATAGGACTGACTTTTTTTTGTTTTTTTGGGGTGGGATGTGAGCTTCCTTTTTCTTTTATTTTATTTTATTTTATTTTATTTTATATCAAAATGGTATTTCTGGTGCTTATTGGAAATGTCGTTCATTTATCATGAAAATTATGTAGCTTCCATATAGATTTTATGTATAACTTTTTGATCCATCCATGCAATGCGAGTTGGATCCTCAATTCTCCAAATCTTTGCTAGTCATCAAGCATTATACTCCGACAAGAGAGTTTTCAAATGATATCCCAGTCTCTACATTTTTGAGAAAATTTTCAGAAAGTTTTTTCATGGGGACTTGTTAATAAATTTCGGTTTTTTAATCTTTGGGCTTTCAGTAATATAGCTTTCCTTGTCAGTTTATACCACCCTGCCTGCCAAATAGTGATGTATTAAGTTTAGGGATTGTTGACCTGGTGCTGCTATTATTATTTTTAGATTACTGAACTTGAGTTTCTATAAATCTGCAACCCTAGTGGATGGTTGGGGTTCAACTCAATTGCAAAGAAAATTCAAAAGCTGATAGGAATAATCATGGTTATACTTATTTTATGTGCTGCAGACTACAACTAACCGTGGAACTATATAATGCTAACTAGTGCAGAAGCCCAGCCCCATTTTCGTTTTCACTGCGGAAGCTCTGTCCAATTGAAGAGAGTCGTTCAGGCATATTGCTAACTAGTGCTGAAGCCTTGGACCGTCCCACTGAATAGTCATTCTGGACATTAGTGCAGAAGCCTTTTCCATCCATAGTTGCCAAGGCATCACCTAGGTGCCCAGGAGGTCTTGTGACGGCTTGAAAAATCGAGCGCATTGGTTGCCTAAGCAGGCGTTGGCAACTATGTTTCCAACTGAAGAATGTTATCTGTGCAAACTACTTAACAAGCCAGGAAAATTCTTCTTTCATCAACTCTTTCTAAGATAATCCTAACTTTTCAAGAGATGAAAGGTCTATAGAGCATGGTATTAGTAGAACTGATTCATATCGTAGTGATAAATGGAAAGGGATATTATCCATGTTAGGGGTTTTAAGACAAATACTTCTTGTTGTGAATAGTCATGGTATTTTTTTCCTCACTTAAACATGTTCATGGGTCATTGCCAGAGAGAATAATTGAATCAACTAGAAGAGACAGACAGCTTCACGTTCAGTCACAGCATAGATCCATTCGAAGACATGTTACTCCACCAACTACCTGTGTGGACAACAAAATAAGATATCTTTAGTTTATGCTATAGATCCAACTAATTTGTTATAAGTAACTCAGTATAGTCATTGCAGAAAAAAGAGGAATATTCATTGAAGTAATTAATTGGGATGAAAAAGAAAGTTGTTTTGGAAGATCTCAGCAGTATAAATCATGCTATTGTTTCTGGCATATCAACCCTTGGGAGTTCCAGTATTCCTATGAGTGCGCCATCTAGTGCTGTAAAACATTCAACTTTTTTTAATGCTTCATTTCTTTCCATGTAAAAAAAAAAAAACGGAAAATGACAATTTTCTTGTAAAATAGGATTTTTCAGACTTTGTTTGTTTCCATGTAAAAATGGTGAAAATGGAATTTTTTTTGTAAAATTAGATTTTCCATTTAACAAAAAATAATACGAAAGACTTGATAAAGTAAAGAAATTTTGACATGGATAAATTTTTTTTACCTAAAATATCATTTGAATTTAAAATCTTACAATGAAACAAATAAGGACATAACAATAATAAAAAAAATGAAAAAAAAAGGGAAATTATGCTACAAAGCATTATCATGTTTTACTGTCTCAAAGGATGATCTTTCCTCCCATGAATCTCAAGGTGATGGTCTCATCCCGTTCCTTTCAATCCTGGGAAATATGCATGATAGGTTATTTCATAGATCCAAAACAGTTAACCTAAACTATATGGCCCTAGGACACTAGATATGGAGATTGGAGAATGGAAATTATATGGCCTTTGATGCGTAAGGATTCAACACACATACACAGATTTTTCTCTGTTGTTCTTGGGGAAAAGCCAGCCAATTCATCCTTTTCAGTGGTGACAGATTTCTTGCTGTTCACTTTCCTTGTTTTTGTAGATTGTCCTACAAAAAGCTTCTGTCCTTAACTGTGCAGATTTCTGTTTTGTTTTTTGGTAACTAAAAATTCATTCCAAAGCATCAACAGAAATAGAATGTATTAGGCACTCTGGGTGGGAAGAAAAGAGTAGGGGAGAAGCAGCCTTTAGTAAGTTGTATATAATTTCGACTTCCTTAAGAATCCTAGATGTGGTGGAAGTTGAAAAATGTTTCTCTTAATGCTCTGTTTGTTTCAATGTAAAATTTTACATATGACATTTTATATGTAAAAAAAAAAAAAAAAAAAATTCAATATTTATTTCCAAGAGATAAAATATAATGATTTCTATGGGGATGGAAAAGGAACTTCGTCTTACTTTTACCTACTGGAAACAAATTTTAAAACTTTTTTACATTCGAAACAAATGGAGCATAAAAGAATCATAATTCATGTAGTTGTTCATCTCATTTATCTTGGAAATCAGTTGATCTTGTACTCATCATATTTGTTGGGAGAAATATAGGTAGGAAGAGTCAATGCAACGGGGTTCACCAACATTGGGTTATGTGTTGGCTTTCATCTGGATGATGGTAATAGAGGTATTATTTCAAAGATCTCTCCTGATCATACAAACCAGTTCTATGGCTGAGGAGTCAGATTTGTCTGCTGAACTGGTTCAAGATTAGTTTTTTAACTTTTCTATCTACTTAGCACAAATATTGGATTCATGTAGATAATGGTTTCCTTTCATATTACACAGTTGATGTGGTGTTCTGGAAGCCTGAAATGCAATGCATGTTTGATCAGGTTGACCTTGGTGAGTTTAGCTTGACTTTACCAAAAAAAAAAAAAAAAAAAAAAATTATCTAATTCTTTTTGTATCAACAAATTCTAATATCGGAAAGTGACCATGATATTAATTTGAGGAAGAAAGGAACATATTCCATGTGTGAAACTTCAGTATATACTGTATGCTGTATACATTCTTCCTAATTGAAAAAGATCTACTTACCCGAGATGGAGAGCTGTCTGACTCTGATCAGGATGACTGTAGGCAGGTCCTCCTTCCAACATATTCACTTGATAGTAGTTCCGGGAAACGTATGGCTGCATTGGCTCAAACTCTTGCTCTGTCACCATATTTGCTTGCTGTGCACGCTCGTTTTCAGATATCTGAGATTAAGAAAGCTTAGATGTTACAGAACTGAAAAATGGAATTCATCATTGAATGTTGTCTTTTAGTCGACCTCATATAGTTGGGATAAGGCTTTGTTGTTGTTGTTCTTGTTGTATTATTGAATGTCTTCTTTAGTTGGAATGTAGCACGACAAAATAAATAGATAGATACATTTTGTAGCTTATTTGGTATCCATGATAAATTTCTGACTACAGCCAACTCAAAAGTTGGAGTTTCAGGGTGGAGAGACCCTACACAGGGTCATAAGCCAAGGATCCCCACACTGCCCGACCAATGTGGGACTAAACCCTTCTCATTCCTGACCATGGAGTACGAACCCCTCCCATCACGAACCTACAGGTTACATCAATTTCAAAGGAGGCTAATGTTAGTATAGGTGATATAGCGTAGGAGATGATCTCTTGGGTGTTGGGGTTAAGGAATGCTTATGTGTATTGGCTGAATTCCTATAAAGTCATGGTTCAAGATATTTTTAAATTTGTCATAGATTAGTTTTTGTTTTTGTTTTTGTTTGTTTGTTTGTTTTTTTTTTTCTTTGTGTGTGAAATGAAGAAGGAATGTACACGGCCCCAAGGGAGCAATTGGACAAAACAAAAAAGAAGCCTATAGAGAGGCTACAAAAGGATCTTAACTGATCCTAATTTGAAGACCCCAAGAGAATACAATGTGCAGGTTCACGACGTTGTCATTGTCAAACACACAAAGGTGATTAATCTTGCATCGAATCTTGAACTCCAAGGAGCTCAAAATCTAATTGAGAGGGGGGGGGGATTCACATCCTCTCCTCCCAAAGGTTCAGGAGGAGGGGGATGCCCCCGTTGGATGGCCGACACGTAGCCCTCCATCCAAGCCTACACCCCCTGTCGCTCAGCTTGTTGGTTAGGTGTCGGCTCAGATTCACCCGAGCCCCACGTGTCGGCCATCCAACAGGGGCATCCCCCTCCTCCAGAACCGAACCTCTAGGAGGAGAGGATGTGGATCCCCACGCGAGGGGGAGGAAGACAATCCATTTCTTTCCCAAGCCCACAAATTGATTCACCTTGGAAGTTTGCCAAGATTGACTTCCAAACTCTTCCTAGAGACAAAGAAGGGATGCCAGAGGGGAAGCATCTACTGGAATGGGCAATTGAAAAACAAATGATCTAGATCTTCAGCGGAGCTCTAGTAGAAACAACAATTAGGGTTCCTAATGTTTCTAATAGAGAGAAACATTTGGATGGGAAGACTAGCAGTCAGAGCACTCCAAGAGATGAAATTGTGCTTATGAATTTTATAAGAGAACCAAATAACACTCCACTAGGCTGTCAAAATGCCCCTAGATCTAACTAGTTCCCACGCAGAGGCAGAGGAGAGAAGCACTTGGAGGGTGAAATAGTCCAACCTTCTAGAGGAAGGCACCCTAATTATTCTCATCCCAAGACCTCATTTCTTCTTAGGGAGATCACCTAATGGTGTGGAGGAAATTATTTTCACCGCCCTTCTAAAGAAAGGCACTCTTATTTTCACCGCCCTTCTAAAGAAAGGCACTCTTGTCCAAGAAATGTAAGAAGCTTGCATAGCAACCAAGGGCATCGGGGACCTTACTCTCTCTGTCCTCAACCAAAAAGGAAGCGTCTTACCATAGCAAGTGTCTCCAACATGGATACTACTCGGTTCAGGCCAGCAAGACCAGATTCGACAGTTTCTGGAAACCCCGTGGTGTCTGAGGAGGACCAGCACCGCGGGTCCTAATGAAGATTCTCAGCTGGAGTTGTCAAGGGAATGGGAAGCCCTTGACAGTTTGTTCACTTACTTACTTCTCACGCACAGCTAGACCAGATATTATTTTTCTCATGGAGACTAAAGGTCAAAAATCTCATTTGGAGAAGCTTCAGCACAAGTTAACTTATACACTTTCTTTACGTCCAATTGTTTATCGTGTCAACCTTATTATGGTTGCCTTTAACTACACGACTGAATCTCATGTTGTTTGACTACTAGTACTCTACTAGTTCTATAAATGAAGTAACCTTTGTTTATGGTGATTGTGTTCCGCATTGTCACCAACCAATGTGGGACAGTTTAGTTAATCTCAATTCTAGTCGAACTAATGATTGGTTAGCTTTGGGGGATTTTTAATTCCTATTTAGCATGGTATGAAAAACAAGGTGGGAATGCGGTTAATAACGATGATATGCAAATATTTCGGAATATGGTAGACTGCCTCTTCTTTTAGATATTGAGGGAGGTCTTGTCAAAGGCCATAGACCTTTTTGCTTTGAGAATATGTGGTTTCGTCACTTGCAATGTCGGGCTATGGCTAAGGAAGCGTGGTCTACTCCATGGGGATCTCCAACCAAGAATATTCAATCTAAATTGGATCTCTCTGTCATTCGTTTTATAAGCGGAACAAAGATATCTTTGGTCATGTTAGACTAAAATTAAAAATTTGATTGAGGAAAATTGAATTATTTCAAGGGTTGAGTTATATTGAGGATACAAGGAATCATCTTTTAACTCTATCCCATCAATTAAATCTTGAGTTAGACAAGAAAAACGAATCTGGTGTTAGAATTCACGATCTTTATGGTTGATTGATGGTGATAGGAATTCAAAATTTTATCATGCCATTACTATGCAGTGACGTCAGCAAAACCGTATCTTACAATTAAAGCATGCTAATGGAGAACGGTCCACCTCACTATTTGCGATTTCTGCTAATCTTAATGAATACTTGGGTAACATGTTCTCTAGAGAGAACATCATTATGGAAGCTTTGTCAATTGTATTGGAGGCCATCAAACCAGTGATTACCTAATCTATGAATGATAGCCTTTGTAGTCAGCCTTCTTTGGCGGATGTGAAGGACACCTTGTTTGCCATGCATCCTTCCAAATCTCCAGACCCTGATGGTTTTGCACCAGGTTTCTTCCAAAGATATTGGACTTCATTCATGTAGAACTATATGCACTAGTTTGTGATTTCTTCAATTTTGGTATTGTATCACCGCAGCTGAATAAAACATTTATCTATTTCATACCCAAGGTACCAATCCGGAGGAGCCTGGTTACTATCGGCCCATTTCTTTATGTAATGTGGTCTTCAAAGTCATTACAAAAGTTATGGCCTCCCGCCTCCCGCCTCCAACCTTTAATGGATAGTATTATTTTGCCAAATCAATCAACTTTTATTCCTAATCAGTCTGTATTTGATAATGTATTCATTTCTCATGAGGCTTTCCATTATATCCATAAGAAGAAGAAAGGGAAACACAAATTATAGCACTAAAACTGGAAATATGAAAGGCATATGAACAGGTAGAATGGGCATACCTACAAGCTATTATGACTCGCTTGGGGTTTGCCTCTCATTGGGTTAATCTAATGATACAATTTTGAGAACAGTAACCTATAAGGTATTACTAGATGGAATTCCTCAGGATTCCTTGGCACTGATGGATTCAACAAGGGGACTTTTTATTACCGACCTTATTTCTTATATGTTCTCAAGGTTTATCTAGTTTATTACATAAAGTTGTTGGAGATGGACTTATTTCGAGAATTCGTATCTGTGGCTATGCTCCACCATTAACTCATCTATTGTGTGCTGATGATAGTCTACCCTTTTCAGATGTCCAACTATCAGAAATATATGATCTAAATGATTGTTTTTACAACATACTGCAGTGCTGCCAGTCAATCTATCAATTTTAAGAAGCCCTCTTTAAATTTCAGTCCTAATACACCGGTAAAAATAAGAAGATGGTTATCTCTTATGGTGTTGGGACAAATAAATATTTAGGGCCACCAATTCACTTTGGTCTTTCTAAGAAGAAATTGTTTTAGGACGTTAATCTGAAGTTGGCTGGGTGGAAATATAAGTTGTTAACACATGCAAGTAAAGAAACACTGCTAAAATCTGACTTTCTCTATGCCAAATTATGCTTCATCCCATTTCAAAATACCGGTGTCCCAGTACAAGGAATTACAATGTATTACCACTAAATTTTATTGGGGGAACAAAGAGGATAGCTCATGTTTGCATTGGATATCTTGGCGGCGACTATGCCAGTCTAAGTTAAAAGGAGGCTTGGGGTTCCGAGATCCTTCACTCAATAATCATACACGATTATCGAAGGTGGCATTGCGATTATTATTGGACCCTTCATCTTTTTGGGCTAAATTTATGAAAGCTATTTATTTTCTAGACCGTGAATTCCTAACTGATTCACTAGGTCATGAACTAAGTTGGGCCCGGCATAATATTATTGAAGGGGTGAACATTATTTCAAGGTTTATTCTGGTAGGTGGGCTATGGTGATTATATTAATATTTGGACTGATAATTGGCTTTCAACTTTATCAGGATTTCGGATCAAGACTTTACCTCCACTAGTTTGTTCGATTCAGAAGGTCTCCTAATTGCTAGATTTTGATAATCAAGTGTGAAAATAGGATGTACAGATTACTCTCTTTTCCCCCTCTGAGGTTCGTGAAATCATGAAAATTCACCGACCTCTATTTCCTAGAGATGCCCACATCATTTGGGGGGTTGCTCGGAATGGGATCTACTCAGTGAAAATTGCCTATCCCCTTTTGACAAATTTAGATGATGAGAGTTATGTTCAAAGACCATCTACCTCTACTAAAGTGGTTTCGCAAGTTCCCATATGACTTGGCGGTGGATAAGGACTTGTTCTATGCTTCAAAAAATTAAATGTTTCATGTGGCGGGCTTATGGTTCAGAATTAGCTATAGCAATGGTTCTCAGATAGAGGAGTATCTTGGTTGACCCCATTTGTCTACTTGCGGACATTCTTTTAGATTGTCCTTTTGCTAATGCTATTTGGTTTAGGTGTAGCCTTAGTCACAAGATCCCGGATTCTGTCAGTCCTCTATTTCATGAGTAAATCTAAGGGTGGTCTTCTATCCAGGATCTAAGTAAGAACAAAAGCAAGGATACAATTACACTATGTGCTTTTATTTTCTAGCACCTATGGCTTGCTCAAAATTATTTAGTTTTTTGGTTGTCAGAATCTATCTATTTTTGATATGATTGTGCACATGGGACGTCTCTTCATTCTTTATCTAAATACTAGTTCACCTCAGCCGTCTCACGACGCTCCCTCACCCCAGGCGCATATACCAACAATGGACAAGGTTTTCCAATGGATGCCACCTCCAATAAAGTTTTATAAGTTGAACACGGATGCCAGTTTCTCTGAGCTTCTTAGTGGCTTTAGATACATCTATCGTAGGCCAAAATGGCACTCCTTTATTTGTTATTTTCGATCCATGTAGTTTTCCTCAACCTATCATAGGTAAGGCTCTGACAATTTGTGTAGCTCTATTGGTCACCATTAATGAGGGGGTTGAGCAGATGATGGTGGAGTCTGATAATTAGGTAATGGTCCACTATTTGTAGCGGCAGAACATTTTTCCAGCATTTCACGGTGTTCAAATACTGGAGGATATTCTTCACCTCTAGCCTTATTTTGAACAATGTACTTTTATTTTTTTTCTTTAGGAAGAAAAATAGCATTGCTAACTCTCTAGCTGGGAGGGCTCTATTGTTATCATGTACAACAGTTTGACCTGAATCCGATCCTTGGTCACAGACTTATTGTACTCTGTCGACCTCGTGTAATACATGAATCAATAAATAAATTCATTATTTACCACCAAAAAACAAAAAAAATCAATCCTTCTTGCAAAAGACTGAAGTCTAATTTTTCAAATTTGCAACCTCTTTTTCAACCTATTGAGAATAAGAGCACAGTGGTGCTTTGAAAGCCGAGAGGGAATGAGAGGGAGGCCAAGTAGGTAATGGGTAGGAAACCAATCTCCAAACGAATAAGATCCTGTAAAATATGTTGAGCTTCAATCGCAAGCACAAATAATAATATCGATGATTTTTGAGGGTTAATGGAGAGACCGGACATGTTTGAAAAATGTAATGAGTCTTTAACAGCTATTAGCTCTTAAGAAGATAATTAAAGGTATCATCTATAAAGATAAGGTGGGTTAGCTTTAGCTCTTTGCATTTGGGGATGGGGACCAAAAAACTTCTGATTAACTTTTCATTTGAGGTAGGATGAAAGGTCTTCCATCACCAAAGTAAACAGAAGAGGGGAGAGAGGACAACCTTACCTAATACTTCTTAAAGGAACGAAAAAACCAACTGGAGAACAAGTCACCCATATGGACAAATGTACATAAGAAATGCATCATTTAATCCACTTGATGAAAGGTGGAGGGAATTTATCTTTACCAAGATATTAAGAACATAATCCCAACTGACTGAATCAAAAGCCTTATTTTGTTTTTATATAAATATATAAAATGGTAGAAAAATTTCCAAAGACTCTATAGGCTATGGACCACCTTCGGCATTGCCATCAGCAGCACCATAGCCCAAGGAAACTATGAATCAAAAGCCTTATTCATATCCATCATGAGTATGGCAGAGGGTGGGGGTATTAGCTCTACCAAAGCCTCTAGAGATCTCATTGCAAAGTATTAAATTGTTAGAAATACTTCTTCCATGGATAAAGGTAGACTGATTTGCACTGACCAAGCCTCCAATAACTGTTTTCATCCAATCGAAAAATACCTTAGCAATTAATTTGTACAACATATTACTGAGGGATGTAGGTTGAAAGTCACCAAACTTAGAGGCTTCCTTAAATTTAGGAATAAGATAGATGAAGGATTGATTAATATAACTCAACTACAAAGGATCAAAGAAGAAACTTCAAAGGGAAAAAAGCAGATCCCCTTTTATGATGTCCCAAGATGATATGAAGAAACTTGTACTAAGACCATCTTACCTTAGAGCTTTATGAAGCTTATGAGAATTAACTGCAACCCAAATTTCATCATTAGAAGGAATAGTAGAAAATTTGAACTCCTATCCTCAAAGGAAGTCAAGTTGAGGTAGAGGGAGAGGAGATATCAGAGGCAGGGGGAAGGTTCACCAAGCTTGACCAGGTATGGAAAATGATATAGGATCTCTTGCTTGATCTTACCAGGTTCCAGAAGAGAGGAAGCATCCAAAGTAGTAATCCTAAGAATGGACCTGAAACTTTGTCTAGCCTTTAAGGGGTGATGAAAGAAAGAAGAATTTGAGTCACCAAGGGCCTGTTTGATAATACTCCCACTCTATAATTTTGTTGTTTCCTACTCCCCCAAGGCAATATGGGAGTAGGTTATTGTTTGGTAAAAATGGTTCAATCTCATGCTCTGACAGATTGGACCTCTCTTAAAATGCCGAAAGATTAGGATTTACGGAGCATTTTTTGGAAGCTCGGGCTGCTCCGAAGCAAGTGGAAGAGATCAAAATAAAAAACATGAAAATAAAGTAAAATTTTGATATTTTACATTTCTTCATTCAATGATTCCATTTAAATGACTGCAACTCGTCTCCTTTGACCTCACATCTCTGGCAACAAGTGAGCCAACCCCCCCCCTCTCTCTCTCTCTCTCTCTTTTGTCCTAAACTCCCCACCTTTAAGATCTAAAACCCCTTCCTTTACAATTTGAAACCACATTTTTGGGTTTCCTTTATGATCTGAAAACCCTTCTTCTTCTCTCTCGCCCCCATCTCTTCTTATTCTTCTTCTTCTTCTCCTTCTTCTCTCTCCCTCTCTCTCTCATGGCATTTTTCCTGCCAGTGGAATTTGCATTGTTACTACTAGATGCTGTTGAAGTCAATTGATTGGGTTCTGTGTGCATGTGGTAAGTGATGAACTTGATATGATACTGAGAGGGGGGGTGAATCAATGTCTGAAACTTTTCCCTGATAAATTCACTGTTGTCCAGAGCTGATGGATATCTAATTTTTCATACACACACATGCACATGCAAATCTACCTCGCTACCACTTAGTGGCTAGGTCTACCAGATTTGCATACCCACCCTATAAGTCATTCCACGTACTCTAAAATATACTAGAAAAATAAAACAAAGAACACAGAGATATTACGCGGTTCACCACCACAGTATGTGATGGCTAGTCCATAGAGTAATACCCAACGGGCTCCGTATTTATTCAATACTCAGCTTTTAGTCTCTAACAAGACAAGGATACTAATCCTAGGTTTTTCCAGCATAAAAATGAGGATGTAACAACACCAAGATTCAGGCTTAATAGCCAGTGTCCAGCACCCACTGAACACACCACGCTTAACCCGCACCCACGGAAAGCATATAATAATTTTTGAGCTTATAGAATTGCCCTACAATGAAACCCACGGGCTAGATATGTATTCAATTTTTTCTTTCACCTGTACTAGCATACAATGCATAGAAAATAATTAAAAGATGGGGAATGAGAAAATCTCACAATCAATTATTTTCGAATGGTCACCAATCTCTTTGAAGCTTCACACTGCTCTCAGGAACTCTTTAACAGCCTTCAATGATGATAGAGATCGATTCACAGAGCACACCTCACTCACAGGCTTCTAATCTCTTCTACACAACCCATAATCACCATGAATGTAAACATAAAAGTTCTATTGACCTCTCAAAGGGATTTAGCACTCCATTGATGCACAGAGAAGAGGTAGTTGGTGATTGATCACTCCCACATGGCACTAAACCCTAGAAAACCTTATGTCTGCCTTCAAAAATCTCTTTTTAATTTTTTCAATGTTTTTATGACTCCCAACGAAGCCCAATAGGTAGAGAATCCAAAAATATGGAAACTATAACTTGAACCATCCGATTTGGACTCCAGATGAAGGAGTTATGGTGGTTTGAAGTTCAACCAACATAATTATTCTAAATGAAATCTTTCAGACTCCATCCATGTACATGCGAAACACAGGAGCGCTACCGCGCCGACATGACAGATCACATTGTTGCTTTATATTGGTCCGCTGTGGAATCTGCTCCAGAGACCATTGGATTGACTGCAAAAAGGCAGGATCTTGTCTCTGCCTTAGGATCTGCATCAATCACGTCTCTGAAAATCGGCTTGACTTAACGCCGTTCAATCTGAATCATCTCCACCGTAGTATTGTGCTCGCGACACACTGAATCAAGGCACTATTAATATATGATGCGACACATCATATAATGTTGCCTCCGTCCAACCAAAAGGCTCGCGGGGGAATAATGATGCATCTACCGAGATACACTCGAGCCATCACCTTTATAAACCGTCAGATCAAGATTTGAGCTTCGTGGCTCCATTCTGGTCACCGATCTCGCTTATTCTTCTCTTTTTATACCGAAAATGCCCCTAAACAAACTCTTTAATGGCCTTTGTGACCGAAATTTCATATAAGAAACCCTGTACAGTGGATTTCTTACCGAGAGGTGCTTCTCTCTAGACAATTCGTCGAGCACCTCACTCTCTAGAAATTTTAACAAACAAGTGACGTGCGCTTGCTGGGGGAGCGACCAGGGGGCCCTGAGGTAGGCTTGCTGGGGGAGCTACTAGGGGCCATGCGGCACTAGGCCTTGCTACCTTGCGGGCCTGCTGCTGTAAGGCATGCCATGGTATGCCATGGCTGCTGACTAGTGCGCGGCTGTGGCATGCCATGGTGCTGCTGTGGCCTTGGTCTGCCCATGTGGCTGGCTGCCATTGGGGTGCCGTGGCCCTCGGCCTGGCTGGCTGCCATGGTGGCATGCCCCTTAGGCACAGTGTGTCACACACCAATTCTAGTTTAACCGGAATGGTGTGATGAACCGCCAATAAACCAATGGTTCAACCAGGAACTCGTATAGGTCGTATCCATTCAATTAAACCAGATACATTCCACAAGCAAAATCAGAGTAAATAAATGATAGCGAAAGTCTTTAATATTAATAAATTGAGAATCTGACAGTGCTAGCATAATTAAGTATCCAATTATGTTCAATGTACCTCAAGACATAAAGTAAAATAATCAATTACATGTTCCAATAGTTAAACAGCTAAGCTAATAAAAAACACATTAGTTGTACTCGCACGACGAAACATGCGCATCTTCTTCAGCTTCTACGTCCATCGTAGCCACGTGTCAATATGTCGGCGTATTCATATATTTTTCACCAGTAGGACCTGCATTAAGAACTAAAAATATTCGACGTCGAAAGGGTGAACACACATCACGGCTCAGTGAGCAAACAAAACAATGCAATAAACATATGCATGCATTCAATTCATATCCTTGGACTGATTTTTAAGTTTGCAATATCCTATAGAAAGGTTTTGTGACCGCCCCACCTCTATACACGAGTGTGTGAATCTGCCCAATAGATCAAACACCATTATCGTCCCACATGCAGCCACCATGGAATAGAGATAGAGCTAAAGTGTCCGGATCAAACACTGCCAATACTTACCCTGATGCCCTACCCATACCCACATGTAAGCCCCTGCTAGCGAGGGCTTGCAAACTGAGCTCGCAACTAACCAATCCTAATGCCATACAATGTATCCAAGGCCTCACCCCAGTATCCCTCAATATGTCCATAGAGATAGAGATAAGGCCCCCCGACAGAGTCAGAGACCACGCGGTCCGAGACCACCTCCCTTGATGCCTTACGACGTAATAGTTCTGCTAAGGTAATGGTGATACGACGATGTCAGTAGGCAAGACTTGATTAGAGATAGAGCTAGAGTCTGATGACGAGGTCGAAGACCACCATGCCACGTCCTCCCCCTGATGCTCCAGTGGCATCCAATACACCAACCACATACATACACTCACATGCCTATTCCTAGCATCATCATCATCATCATGTTATAAATAAACAGAATTAAATATACATGAACAATAATAGCAAGAATATTGGATGATATGTGAGATGCACATTACAAGCATACAAGCATAGAATCAATCATGGCATTGGACTCAATAAAAATAAACAGTTTGTTATTATCCAATTAGTTTAGGTCTTGTTCCCTCACCTTTGATTGTTGGTTGTTCCTCTTCCAAGCTTTGTAAATCACTTTTGGACCACTTGAAAACCTAATAAATCTATGGATTCTAAGTTAGAGTTCATATTCATTAATTAAAATGTTAAATGTTCCATCTGGAATTAACTAGACCTCCATAAACTGAGTAGTCGCAGGTGTGGTTGCACCTGTGGTCTTAGTTTCTGCGACCACAGGGTGTGTGGTTGATATGTGTAGTTGCATATCATGCGACCACACACATGCGACCACAACCTCCTTGGAAACTTTACGAGGGCATGTGGTGGACACATGTGCCTTGTGTGGTTGACCATAGCTGCGACCACACGAGTGTTTGGTCGACTTTCATTCTCAGTCTAATCCCTTTATGATTTGATTCCTTAAACTATCATTAGGGTTCTTCCTATGATTGATCTATAGTCTTAATTTCGTATTTTTCACAATTATCTACTCCAATCTACTCTTCATGGATTTCCTTTGAGTTTTCGTCTATGGGTCTCATGGTTGAGATCCTACTTTGAATCAATACTTCCTCCATGATCTATTCTAGGCATTCAACTAATGTAGGAGATGTTTTCAAACCTTAAACTTGTTGAAGAATCAGAGCTCTCTCTGAAATTCTTTCTCTTAGTCTTCCTCTTTAATTCTCCTTCTCTTCCTCTTCCTCTCTTTATCTCTCTTTCAGTTTGAGTTCTAAAAGAATGAAAGAGACTAAGGGACGTCCTACATATAGAGGAAAACCCTCCATATAGAGTCCTACTTAGATTATGAAAGAACCCCCTTCAGACTAAGAAGGTTTCCTAATTACGGAGTCAGTTTGACATCGTGTGGTCGCAGGATCTGTCGACCACACGTGCCAAATCTACGACCACACATCCCAGACTCCTGTGGTCTCACTATTTTGAGGTGTGGTCGACCACACCTATTTAGGTATGCGACCACACGTCTCAATTATATTATTTATGGTTCGAATTACATACCTAGCCTTGTGGTTTCTTTATGCACTTGGCCCGCTTGGTCTGACCATGATAGGAAGACTTGATACAAGGTGGTAAGACTGAGTTAGTATGATACGGGTCTTACAATTCCCCCCTCTTATATAAATTTCGTCCTTGAAATTTGCACATACCTTCCGAGTCGAAAAGGTGAGGATATTGCTTTCGCATAGCATTCTCTTCTTTCCATGTTATCTCTTCCACGTTCTGGCTCCTCCAAGTAACTTTAACATAGTAAATGTCACGGTAGTGTAGACGTTGAACCTTCTAGCTGGTAATTTCGATTGGTTCTACTTCGTGTGAAATCATAGTTAGACCCGGTGGATCCATTGTTAGGACGTGTGTTGGATCTCGGATGTACTTCTTTAGTAATGAGATATGAAATACATCATGCATACTTGACATGGATGGGATAGTGCTAACTAATACGCTACCTTCCCACGTCTAGCTAGAACTTCATAAGGTCCAATATATCTAGGACACAACTTTCCCTTCTGTCCGAACCTTTTCAAACCACGCATAGGATATATTTTCAGAAATACCTTATTACCTATGGTGAATTCGATATCTCTGCGTCGATTATCTGCATATTGCTTCTGACGTTCTGAGTTGTTCGGACTCTTTCCTTGATAATGTTGACCACTCGACAAATCTCTTCAACAAACTTCGGTCTAACAATACTCCGTTCTCCAACTTTGTTTCAAAATAAAGGAGTTCGACATTTCCTACCAAACAGTGCTTCATAGGATGACATCTGTATAGTCGCTTGATAGCTGTTGTTATAAGAGAACTCAATCAATGGTAATTTCTCATCCCATGATCCTTTGAAATCAATTACGCAAGCTTGGAGCATATCTTCTAAAATTTGAATGGTACGTTCTGACTGTCCATCGGTCTAAGGATGGAAATCAGTACTAAACTTCAACATTGTACCCATAGCCTTCTGTAATCCTTTCCAAAACCTTGAGGTAAAGTGTGGGTCTCTGTCTGACACGATGCTTTCAAGTACACCATGTAATCTGACAATATTATCAACATACAGCTTAGCTAACCTCTCTAGGGTATACTGAGGTCGTATAGCTATGAAACGAGTTGTCTTAGTCAAACGATCTACAATCACCCAGACCGCATCAACTACTCAGGGAGTCAATGGTAACCCGGTGACGAAGTCCATAGTGATGCAATCCCATTTCCATGTCGGTTCTGGCAGTGGCTGTAACAATCCTACAGGTCTTTTCCTTTCAGCCTTTACCCACTGATAATTCAGGCATTGAGACACAAATTTAGCTATATCCGCTTTCATTCCTCTTCACCAATATGGTTTCTTTAGATCATGATATATCTTCGTGCTTCCAAGATATACCGAATAAGCGGTAGTGTGGGCTTCATTAATCTGTGTCTAATATCCAAGTCTTCATTTTCAGAAACACATACCCTTCCTTTGTATCTTAGAACCTTTTCAACGTCCAAGGTGAACTCAAGAGTAGTCCTACATTTTTTAAGGTCTTCTTGCACCGTTCTCAGATAAGGGTCTGATTTAATAGTTGTTTTCACTTCGTCTAATAGATCAGGTACAACCTTCAATGTAGCAAACATGTTTGAGAATAGATGAATAAACCCTTGGTTAGTTGATTTATTCGGAATATCAATCACGAACTGTTCTTGATTGTAATTAAATACTCTTCCTGTGACACATACTATAACATTTGCACTAACTTCTTCTTGGGATACTGTCATAGCTTTCCTGCTTAGTGTGTCAGCAACTACATTAACTTTTCTTGAATGATACTGGATATCACAATTATAATCCTTCAGTAATTCCAGCCATCTTCTCTACCTCATGTTCAACTCCTTCTGATTAAAAAGAAGAGTAAGACTCTTATTATCTGATTTAATCTGAAATTTCTCTCCATACAAATAATGTCTCCATATCTTGACAGCATGTACCACCGCTGCTAATTCTAAGTCATGAGTGGGATAGTTCTTCTCATGTGTCTTCAGTTGTCTTAAGGCTTATGTAATTACTTGTTCTCCTTGCATTAGCACACATTCCAAACCTAATCCAGATGCATCGGTGTATACAAGGTAAATGGTTGTCCTGGGATTGAAATAGTCAAGATGGGAGCTGATATCAATCTAGCCTTCAATGTTAGGAAACACTCTTCACATTTGTCGGTCCAAACAAACTTTTCTCCTTTCTTTGTCAAACTAGTGAGAAGTACAACGATTCTAGAGTAATCTTCCACGAATCGTCGATAGTACCCAGCTAAACCTAAGAAACTTTTGATTTCGGCAACATTCTTAGGTGCTTCCCATTTCACGATGACTTCAATCTTACTAGGATCCACTTTAATTCCTTCAGAGAATACAACATGGGCTAAGAAAGCGACTTCATTAAGTCAGAATTCACACTTAGTAAATTTTGCGTAAAACTTCTCTTTTCTTAGTCGCTGCAAAGCAGCTCTTAGATTTGTGATATGAGTTTCTTTGTCCTTGGAGTAGACTAGTATGTCATCAATAAATACAATAACTGACGTATCCAACATATCATGGAATACTCGATTCATAAGTTCCATAAAAGTTACAGGTGCATTAATCAATCCACAAGACATGACTAAAAATTAATAATGTCCATATCTAGTTCTGAATGTTGTCTTCGGAATATCACCTTCCGTAATCTTCAACTGATGGTATCCTGACCGAAGATCAATTTTGGAGAACACTTTGACACCTTACAACTGATTGAATAAGTCATAGATCCGAGGCAACGGGTATCGATTCTTGATTGTAAGCTTATTCAATTCCCGATAGTCTATACACAGTTGAATGCTACCGTCCTTTTTCATGAGCAATACTGGCGCTCCCCATGGTGATATGCTGGGTCTGATATAATCCTTGTCCAGTAATTTCTGTAACTGTACCTTCAGTTCCTTCAGTTCAGTAGGAGCCATTCTATAAGGTGCTTTCGATACTGGTGCAGCTCTAGGTATAAGATCTATAACGAACTCTGTCGCTCGGTCGGGTAGTAGTCCTGGTAGTTCCTCAGGAAATACATTTAGAAATTCATGCATAATTTCAATATCCTCCATTCGTGGTGCTTCCTTGGTGAGGTTGACCACAGATACTAGATACCCAATTCCTCTTTTCTCGAAGAATTTTCTAGCCTTTGATGCCGAGAGAATGAGTTTTCGTTTACGGGAAAATTTGGTTCCCGCAAAACTAAACTCTGCTCCTTCCTTGCCTTTAAATGTCAGATTCTTTTTCGTACATAATAAGTTTGTGGAGTATCGAGCTAACCAATCCATTCCCAAGATAACGTCAAAGTCTGCCATCTCGAGTTGGATTAAGGTTGCCTTCAAAATCTTCTTACCGATAAGAACTGGACATGGTCCATAACCTTTGTCTAGTTCCACTTCTAATCCCATAGGTGATCGTACAAGCAGTTTGCAGTCTAAAGGTCTGAGGGGTAGATTTAACTTCTTTCCAAAAGACACAGATATAAAAGCATGAGTAGCTCCAGAGTCAAAGAGTACTCTAGCGGGTAAGCCATTAATAGGTACGATATTTGTGATTTGATTTAATTTAGTCTACATGCTTACATAAGGTAGTACAAAATGAAAAGTTCAGGTTATACCTGTGACCACATTAGACGATGCGACAACATCCTCAAAAGTAACTGCATAAACTTTTCCTTGCTGTAACTGCTTCCTTGGCTTGGGACACTCACTTGAATAATGTGCTACTTGATCACAGTTGAAGCATTTAACTCCAGCATTACTTTGCTTTTGTAGAGGTGGGGCTGTTGGGGTAGTCTTGGCTGCAACATTGAAGCCTTGAGTACGAAAGGGTTTAAATGTGTCTTTGAGTTCCCTCCGTTGTATGAGTTTCCATTGGGCCTCTTTATACCTCTGTTCTGAGGAAAATAACTTTCCCTCTGGCTCAATTCCAGTACTCGAGCAATCTTTATAGCTTTATTATAAATTTTCTTTTCTAATCCCAATACATGCTCACGGATGCTTCCCCTAAGTCCCATAACGAACCTTCGGGTTTTGGTATTTTCCTCCTGCATGCTACAGGGAGCAAAGAAAAACAGTTCTTCATAACGCTGTTGATATGTGTCTACAGTCATCTGTCCCTGATACAGACTCAGAAACTCCTTGTCCATTTGATCTTTGAAACTCCTTGGAAAATACTTCTCGAAGAAAGCTTCTTTATAAATAACCCATGTCAGTTGGGCGTGCTTTGTTAACAGATAACTTCTAGTTGATTTCCACCAGTAGTGTGCATCACCTTTCAACATAAATGTGGCACATAATACCTTCTCTTCTTCATTTATCGTCATCATCATAAAGTTTCTTTCCATCTCATCGATCTAGTGAGCAGGCCACAATGGATCTGATGGTTTGCCTGTGAATTCCTTCAGCTTCAACTTCAGGAAACGCTCGATCAGTTTGGAGCGATCAAGCTGATACTGTGCATATGCCCCATACATAGGCGGCTGATACTGATAGTTACCTTGGTTGCGGTGCTTCAAGATTTGGTACTTGGCCTTGTACTGCTGGTGTTTGCGGTGCTTCAGGTATAGTGTTGCTACCACCAGGTGCAGTACTAGTTTGTCCTGCAGGTAGACTTGGTCGATAAAAGGATTCACGATGACACTTTTTTGACTGACCTTGATTGGGAGGCCATATGCAGGATGGGGATGAGAGATGTGCAGGTTAGTGACGAGGAGAGAAACGCTATGAGACGTCCCCTTACTTAGGTAGCGGCAGCAGAATGCAGAGGCGGCAGCAGCAGCAGTAGAGGTAGGAGCAGAGGCACACGGGAGTGATGATAAGGAGGATGATGATCAGATATACATGGATGTAGATGCCATACCTCCTCCATCACCACAGCATTCCACTGGAGCTGGTCCTTCTCGGGCTCCTTCTCACTTAGTTGGTCCTTTGCGCCCACCACCAGATGACATGATGGGGCTGCTACGTGAGATTCGGGAGGCTCAGCGTACCATAGATTAGAGGGTAGCAGATCTGGCAGCTAGTATCCAGGTGACTTAGACTCAGGTAGCCTGGCTTGCGAGAGTATATGCTGAGGACTACGACCGAGATCGTGAGACACCTCCTCCTCCAGCACCCCCAGCTTCATGATGCTGATTATTTCTTTTTTCTTTTTATATTACAGAGTTACTGTCCGGGTTGTGGACCGTACTCTGATTCGGATGTATCTTTTCTATATATAATATTGGTTTTCTATTTACATATGTGCATTATTCTCTTTCTTAGTTTATGTCTCATACAACACAGGTGCTTATGGTGTGTTTTTATTACAATTTTTAATTTATCCTAACTCAGTTCACGATCCTTATGGTAGTATTTTGGTTTAATAGAGCAGAGCCTGAGAGCTCTGATACCAAGTTGTCACACCCCAATTCTGGTCTAACCGGAATGGTGTGATGAACCGTCAATAAACCAATGGTTCAACCAAGATCTCGTATATGCCGTGCCCATTCGATTAAACCAGATACATCCCACAAGCAAAATCAGAGTAAATAAATGATAGCGGAAGTCTTTAATATTAATGAATTGAGAATCTGACAGTGATAGCATAATTAAGTATCCAATTGTCTCCAATGTACCTCAAGACAAGTAAAGTAAAATAATCAATTACATGTTCTAATAGTTAAACAACTAAGCTAATAAAAAACACATGAGTTGCACTCGTACGACGAAACATGCACATCTTCTTCAGCTTCCACTGCCATCATAGCCATGTGTCCATACGTCGGTGCATTCATATATTCTTCAACAGTAGGACCAGCATCAAGAACTAAAAATATTCGACGTCGAAAGGATGAGCACACATCACGGCTCAATGAGCAAACAAAACAATGCAATAAACATATGCATGCATTCAATTCATATCTTTGGTCTGATTTTTAAGTTTGCAATATGCTATAGAAAGGTTTGGTGGCCGCCGCACCTCTATAAACGAGTGTGTGAATCCGCCCAATGGATCAAACACCATTGTCGTCCCACATGCACCCACCATGGAATAGAGATAGAGTTAAAGTGTGCGAATCAAACACTGCCAATACTTCCCCTGATGCCCTACCCATACCAATATGTAAGCCCCTGTTGGCGAGGGCTTGCAAACTGAGCTCGCAACTAACCAATCCTAATGCTATACAGTGTATCCAAGGCCTCACCCTAGCATCCCTCAATACGTCCATAGAGATAGAGCTAAGGCCCTCGACAGAGTCAGAGACCACACGGTCTGAGACCACCTCCCTTGATGCCCTACAACATAATAGTTCTGCTAAGGTATTGGTGATACAATGATGTTAGTGGACAAGACTTGAGTAGAGATAGAGCTAGAGTCTGGTGACGAGGTCAAAGACCACCATACCACGTCCTCCCCCTGATGCTCCACTCACATCCAACACATCAACCACACACATACATTCACATGCCTATTCCTAGCATCATCATTATCATCATGTTATAAATAAACGGAATTAAATATGCATGAACAGTAATAGCAAGAATATTGGATGACATGTAAGATACACATTACAAGCATACACTTATAGAATCAATCATGGCATTGGACTCAATAAAAATAAACAATTTGTCATTATCCGATTAGTTTAGGTCTTGTTCCCTCACCTTTGATTGTTGGTTGTTCCTTTTTCCAAGCTTTGTAAATCACTTTTAGATCACTTGAAAACCTAATAAATTTATGGATTCTAAGTTAGAGTTCATATTCATTAATTAAAATGTTTAAATGTCCCATCTGGAATCAATTAAACTTCTAGAAGCTGAGTGGTCATAGGTGTGGCTGCACCTGTGGTCTCAGTTTCTGCGACTACAGGGTGTGTGGCCAATACGTGTGCGACTACACACATGCGACCACACCCTCCCTGGAAACTTCCCGAGGGCGTGTGGTCGACACATGAGCCTCGTGTAGTTGACCATACCTGCGACCACACGAGTGTTTGGTCGACTTTCATTCTCAATCTAATCCCTTTATGATTTGATTCTTTAAACTATCATTAGGGTCCTTCCTATGATTGATCTATGACCTTAATTTCGTATTTTTTCACAATTATCTACTCCAATCTACTCTTCATGGATTTCCTTTGAGTTTTCGTCTATAGGTCTCATGGTTAAGATCCTACTTTGAATCAATACTTCCTCCATGATCTATTCTAGGCATTCAACTAATGTAGGAGATGTTTTCATACATTAAACTTGCTGAAGAATCAAAGCTCTCTCTGAAATTCCTCCTCTTAGTCTTCCTCTTCAATTCTCCTTCTTTTCCTCCTCCTCCCTTTCTCTCTCTTTCAGTTTGAGTTCTAAAAGAATGAAAGAGACTAAGGGATGTCCTATATATAGAGGAAAACCTTCCATATAGAGTCTTACTTAGATTAGGAAAGAACCCTCTTCAGATTAGGACGGTTTCTTAATCGCGGAGTCAGTTTGACATCGTGCGGTCACACGTGGGGTCGCAGGATCAGTCGACCACACGTCCCAGACTCCTATGGTCTCACTATTTTGAGGTGTGGTCGACCACACCTGTTTAGTATGCAACCACATGTCTCAATTAGATGATTTATAGTTCGAATTACATACCTAGCCTTGTGGTTTCTTCACGCACTTGGTTTACTTGGTCCGACCATGATAGGAAGACCTGAGACAAGGTGGTAAGACCGAGTTAGTACGATACAGGTCTTACACAGTGGGTCCCACCCATAATTTCTCTCTCCTCTCTCTTTATAGTCTCTCTCCATTTTTCATGCTTCAGAAGATGCCCAACATTGTGTAACACTGCCTCTGCACTAGAATCACTATCATGCAATTAGAAATTCTACCACATCACCAGTGGAGCCCACATACACTCTCTCTCATCAAACTCAGTGTAAAATCTCATTCAACTCATTGCAAGTCATCTGAAACACATGTAGAACACTGTAGAACACACATACGAGGTTGCTCCATCTTTGCCACAACACTGACATTCTCTCTCCTACACTGACACTCTCTCTCCTCATTTCTTTGACTGTATGCTCACTATCACTCTGTCACATCTATCAAGTTGCCAACAATTACAACACAAAGTCCAACAGTAAGATGATGGAAATTAAAAGATGAGAATTGGCGGTTGTTATATGACATATTTACCACTATCACTAAATATATATATCGAAGATTTAGTAAGGGTAAATGTGTGTTATGTAGGGAGATTACCAAACCTAGTGACACTAATATTTCCTCTAAATGGAAATTGTCTTTGAGATTCCATTAGAATTCCCATAGATAATGATATTATAGTTTCCTTCTGAACTATAATTTAATATGTAGGCATCAGAATTCAAGGACCATGGTATTGTTTTATTACATTTACTCATTGATTAGTACATCATCATCCAGTGATTGTGATTGCTATCAGTTTTCATCAACATCAGCCTGTTTATACTTGAGGTAAGGCTTCTGAAGGTGGTATGATATATGTGGGGACAAATGATTCCATTACTTCAACTATTTTCATTATGAGTTTTAGCATATAGGCCACAACTATAATTCAGTCTTTGCTAACATTTTGTTGAGCTTTCATTGAGTTGTCAAAATTAGTTTCCGACAACACAGATCTTTCTGTTGCTCTACTCTATTGAGGTATGAAGTGGCGTATCACACACACTTTCCTGGAGGTGAATACAGTGGCGGATGTTTTGTCTCAATTTGCAGCTCGAAATCAGAGGTTGGAGTATTGATTGATTGCTCCAGTGTCTGTTCATCGGGATGTTGGGTGGGACGCTACGGAGCGTCCTTGTTATTGTTTTTTTGTAATTCTTGTTGTTTAGTCTTGATGGCATTGCTGAAGGATTATTTATTTATTTATTTTTTTAATCTTTAGCTTTTGCTTTGTAAGATACTGTTTTTCTCCCTTAGTTTTAATATAATTTGATTTTTAACAAAAAAAAAAAGCCTGCCTAATTCGGATATTAAATATAATTATAGGGTAAAAGATAGTCTCATCGGCAAATCAAGTACTTGACACTATAGTTTGCCAGCCAGCACCCTCGATCTCATGCCAAATCATTCCCCCCATTTATGAAGTTCCAATAATACCTCCTCTCGTAATCCCGACCCTTGACTTCTCTACTCCCCAGACTAGAGAACCTCTTCCTAATTATATACTATATACAAAAATATTGTAAAAAATTACACATTATTATATGATACTTTAGATTGGTCTGGGCTAAGACAAGGTCAATCAAGGCTAATCCAACCTGGCTTCAGGATCGAGCTGGGCTGGCCTGAGCCCGAGAGGGTTGGGCTTAGGCTGAGATATCACAACCAGACCTAGGGTTGGGTTGGGGTTTTAAAAAATCCCACCCAAACCCAACCCAACCCGATTGCACCCCAGATTCAGAGCAGAATGAAGTTGGAGTGAGATCATGACACAAATTAGTTTCTGCAAATGAAAACCTAGCTGCTTTGATTTTTACAAAAGATGACTGGAAGTGAAGACATACCTTAGCTCGCAGGTACATATTGTCATTCTGAAGTTCCATTTCCTGTATTGCATGTCGAATATCAAGTAACCATAACATTACATAAAGAGTTTGGTGAAGTCAGAGATTAAAGAATAAAAGAACAAAATGAAAAGGGTGCTTGAGGAGAAGGAAATCCTACCCTTTTCTGCATGTATTCGATTTCAGCGAACAATAGCTCATGCTAATGACAGACAGAAAATGTTAAAACTATCAGTTAACAATGTAATAGAGCATTGCACGACAAGACATGATGAGGATCCATGCAAAGGGAATATATATAGGCCATGCCTGAAATTCTAGCTCAATGGAATTTGAACTTCCTTCATGCTTCAAGTGCTTCTAGTACCATCATACGTACTACATGGCCAAACCAAAATAAAAGTCGAACCGAATTATAATCGGTTCTACATGGCCAAACCAAAACTGAATACTAAGATTTAATCAGTTCCGAATCATTTTTATGGCAATGTTGCAGAAAACCTTATAATTTTAGGGATCCCCTAGGCTTCTGGTTTCTCCAGTGAAGATGACAGCGACAATCTTGGAGAAGGGTATAGAAAAACATGAAATCTTTGGAAACAAAGGGAAATATGGTAAGTGTTGAACTGAAAATGGTCATAGAACCTTTCCTATTGATATTAGACCAACAACATCTGGTTCAGACAGTTGGTCTTCAGCTGATACCTGGGGAACTTTAACCGTTCAACGTGAAGCTATTCAAAAGGTATACATTTAATTGGGTTCTTATCAGTTAATCAGTTTGTTAATCGGTTTTCAATTCAAAACCGAAAATGAATCAATTTTCACTTAAAAACCATAAATGAATTTATTTTCATTATCTAAAACTAAAGAAAACCGGTAATATACAGTTCGGTTTAATTCAGTTTTAAATGATCGGTTTCAGTTAGATTTGATGGTTTTAATTTGGTCTAGTATTGACACCATTAGTATTTATAAAAAAAAATAAAATAAAACTTTAAACAATTTGGTTCTCCGGAGTTGCTATAGTGGTTTGATTGTTTGATACGATTCCAAGTTGGGACAAATATATAAATATGTACCCTGGTGGCCAGAGGTCCAAGTGATTCAAGTATGGGTAAGCAGTTCGAAGACACTGGCCTGAAGTAGTAGAGCTGAAATCAAATTAATTGAGGTGCTGTCCACTGGTTCACAGAAAAGCGATTCAGCACCCCTCTCTCTCTCTCTCTCTCTCTCTCTCTCTCTCTCTCTCCCTCTAATTTTAATGTTACCTTCTTAGATCTTATGCGAGTCATGCCTCGTTCAAGTCGGTTCTCCAGCTGCTTCAGCTCCTTGACAGTAAGAGAGCTGAGCGAATCACCCATCAAGTGCCTGCACAACATAGGAAAAAACAGTTCAGAGTTCTAGAAGTACTATGGAAAACATTCCTGCAGTTGAGAATTATGGTTCGGCTGTGCCTCTCAGAGGTGTAAGTCAGTTATTTTGGGCCAGGTGTTAAAAAGTTTTGGCCCAAGAATAGCCCATTTAAATTGTATGGGATATAAGATATTTGGGATTTTTATCAATTGAAATTATATCTGCTGTTTGTTGGGCTTGTATGTTAATTCTCCAGTGATGGTGTTTCTTAACCCTCAAGTTCATTGAGAAGAAATGGAGAAACAAGAAACAGGAAGAGATGCTCTGCAAACTACTCTGACTTCTTCTATTTCATATTGCTGGATATATTTTGACGGATAGAAATCCTCTCTTGCTGACCTGTGGACTACCAATGGTCGGATTTCAGATGACACATATACCGATGTATTAGTATGCGCGCCAGCTGAACTCCAGCCCTTAGATCAGCTGCAGTTCCCACCTGCCGCAGGAGATGATTTCGATCCTATTTTGATGTACACTTTTATAGTGTGTTTTCATTACAGGATAGGATGACATGTCTAGAACTATCTAGACCTCATGAGACTATTCTAACAGACTAATTGTCTTTTTTTTTATTGTCAACAATGGGCTGAACACCTAGGCCTGACCTATCTGGACTTGATGGGTCTGTCCTTATATCTCCCCACAAACTCTGGCTAGGATTAATCGTGTTAGTGGTTTTGTGAAAATATCCGCAAGCTGACATTGTGAAGAAACAAACTATGTGACAAGAAGACCAAGATCCACTTTTCCCAAAAATAATGAAAATCAATCTTTATGTGCTTGATACGAGCATGTAGAATTAGATAAACCGTCATATGTAAAGCGCTGATGTTATCACAATATAAAGTAGTTGGTCTTGGTTGAGGAACACCATATCACATAACAAGAATGAGAGCTAAGTGAGCTTAGCAGTTGTAGTAGCCATTGCTCGATATTCGGCCTCAGTACTAGAGTGGGTCACTGTGGCCTGTTTCTTTGCACTCCAAGAAATGCAATTGTAGCCTAGGATGGTACAGAATCTAGTAGTTGAGCGATGGGTGAAAGGACATCCAGCCCAATCGGCATCAGAAAAGGCAAACAGATCAAGAGAGCTTTGTCGAATGATATGAAGACCATATTCTAGGGTCCCTTTCTAGCATTGTATAATTTGCTTGACCATCATAAATGTGTTATTTTGGATGCATGCATGAATTGGCAAAGGAGATTTACTACAGAGGAGATATCTGGTTGTGTCATTGTGAGATATTGTAGTGACCCAACAATAGTCCAATAAAGAGTGACATCTGTGAAGTGTGCCAAATCATCACTTGGAGGGATTGATGCCGGACATAATGGTGTGGAGATCGACCGAACATCACCCAACTCGGCTCTTAATAAGTTATTTGTCGCATACTTGGTTTACTAAAGGAACAAACTGGAAGTTGTCATATTGACTGCTATGCCAAAAAATATTATAATGGGCCAAGATCCTTCATTGCAAAAGCCTTACTAACCGACTGTATAAAGGTATCCAATAACACAGAATCATTGCTGGTCAATATTATGTCGTCCACATAAAAGAAGCAATAGTAAGGGCTTTTTGTTGATTCGGTACACATATAAAGAAAGATCGAATGGCTACAGAAGAACCCGTATTCCAATAAGAACCCACTGAACTTGTCAAACCAGGTTCTGGGGCCTGTTTAAGACCATATAACAACCTTTGAAGCTTGCACACAAGATTAGGAGTAGTAATATCTGCGTAGCCTATGGTTGTTGCATATAAACTGGTGTGGTAAGATAACCATGAAGAAACACATTTGTAAAGTCTAATTGATGTGTAGGCCAACCTCGGACTATGGCTAATGTGAGAACCAAACCAATGGAAGCTGGCTTTATAACTGGGATAAAAGTGTCCATAAAATCGATCCCTTCTTTTTGAAAGTAACCCTTTGCTACTAGCCTAGCTTTAAGCCCTTCCAACGAGCCGTCGGATTTTAATTTGACTTTGTACACAATTTATAACGGATGAGATTCATGGAACCATCACGAGGTACCAAAATCAATGTGTGATTTATTTTCAAGGCGGCCATTTCCAAATCCATAGCAGCTTTCAACTCGAGATGAGCTAAGGCTTCTAAAATTGAGGCTCTCTTTGGTATGGTTTATATTTATGTTTATGAGTTATTTATGACAAATCATTTATGAGAATAAATTATGAATCAACAATAACCATTTAATACCACTAGACATAAATAAGTAATAATAGATTATCACAATGATGATAAACACCTTTTAACCTATTTGTAGATTTTAGATTATATTAATTTATTTTAAATATAAGTAAGTACCATAAATCATACCAAACAACTATATATGTCATAAAGTATTATATAATTAATTCTATAATACATACCAAAGAGATCCTGAGTTGGGCTCAAGGGGTAACACAGAAGCCTGTAAAGCATATTTCAAGTTGGGTTTGACAACACCTACTTGACTACGAGTCACCATTGGACGTGGTTCGCGTAGAGGGACTAGATTTGAACCAGTAATGTTGGAAGGGTCATTTTCTACAGAAACTGAATCATTTGAACTATCTGGACCTATCTAATCTTGGATCGGGTCATATTTTGAATTAACCACAACTAGATAATGATTCGCTGGGCCTAAATGTTGCCCTTTGGATTGTAATTGTTGGCAAAATTGACTTATTTTGAGGAGAGAGAGTATCTGTGGGCTCCACTGATGATGTGACAGTGATTCTAGTGCAACGGCAGTGTTACACAGTGTTGGGCACCTTCTGCAGCATGAAAATGGAGGGAGTCTGTAGAGAGAGCAAGAAGAGAGAGAAGACTGTAGAGAGAGAAAGAGGAGAGAGAGATTTGTGGGACCCACTGTGCCTAGGTGGCATGCCACCATGGTAACCAGGCTGGCCGAGGGTCGTGGCCGAGGGCCGTGGCACCATAGCAAGGCTGAGGGCATGGCACCATAGCAAGCAGCAAGGCCCGCAGGCCATGCAACAAGCCAGACGCAGCAAGGCCCATAGGCCATGCCGCAAGCTCGCAGCATCAAGGCCCGCAGGCCAGGCGCCGCAAGCAGGTGTTTGTTGAAAGTCCTAGAGAGAGAAAGCTTCTCTCGTTAGAGAGAAGCACCTCTCGGGAACAATTGTTCCTGCAGGGTTTGTTAACACAAATCCAAGTTACAGAGGCCATTAAAAAGTCATTCAGGGGTATTTTGGGCAGTTCGTAAAAGCAAAAATCCCATATCAACGGCCAAGATGAAACCACGTCTTCTTGATTCTAATCTCATGGTCGGAAAAAATGTGGGCTATCATGCTTCTCAGTCGGCGTTAGTTGATACTCCCGCGCAAGATATGATTGGTCAGACGCAACGTAAAGAAATGCGCCGCGTCACATGGGAGCAGCGCCATGATTCAGTGTGACGCATGCGCAATATAATGTTGGATCATATTCAGATCGTGCGGTTGCGGATGAGGTCGATCGCGCTTGACGCGATTGATGCAGATCCAGCGGCTTAATATAAATCCTGCCTTTTCTTTTCAAATCCAACGGCGGAATTCAACGATTCTCTGCGCAGCCAATCAGATCGCGACAGCTAAGCGGCGCGGCGCGGCTACGGTGTGGCGCAGGTGCGTGTTTATATAAGGAAAGATTCTCTTTCCTTATCTGTGATTCACCGAACTTTAAATTGCCATATCTTCTTAATCCGAGCTCCAAATCGGACCGTTCAAATTGCAGCTACTATATTTTTGGATTCTCTACCTATTGGGTGCTGTTGGGAGTCGTAAAAGTGTAGAAAAATACTGAAAAGTTTGCTTTGAAGCTATAGAGAGGGATTTTGCCAGTCTAGGTGTCCAGTGAGATGATTTATCACCATCTACCCATTCTCTGTGCATCAATGGATTGTTGAATCCCTGAGAGAGGTTGGTAGGCTGTTTATTGTTTATTCATGGTGATTGTGGAGGAGATGGGAAGTCTATGATCAAGACGAGCTCTATGGTTCAAGCTTCACTATCATTGAAGGCTGTTCAGAGTTTCTCAAAGCAGTGTGGAACGTCAAAAATTATTGCTGGCAATTCAAGAATATTGGTTGTGAGATTTTCTTATTCCCTATCTCTTTAAATAATTTTTATGCACTGTATGCTAGTATAGGTGAAAGAAAAATAGTAGAATACCTATCTAGCTTGTGGGTTTCATTGTAGGGCAATTCTTATAAGCCCCAAAATATTTTATTTGTGGTGTGTTCAGTGGGTGCTGGACACTGACTTTATGCCTGAATTCTGGCATTGTTACGCCCTCTCATTTTTATGCTGGGAAAATCTAGGGTTAGTATCCTTGTCTGTAAGAGACTAAAAGTTGAGTATTGAGTAAGTATGGAGCCCGTGGGGAATTACTCCGTGGATTAGCCATCACATACTGTGGTGGTGAACCACGTAATATCTTTGTGTTCTGTGTGTTTGCTTTCTGGTATATTTTGGAGTGTGTGGAATGATTTGCAGGATGGGTGTGTAAATCTGGTAGACCTGGCCACTGAGTGGTAGTGAGGTGGATTTGCATACGATTGTGTGTATTTACAAATCAGATATCCAACAGCTCTGGGCAGCATTGAATTTATAAGGAAAAAGTTTCAGACACTGATTCACCCCCCCTCTTAGTGTCATATCAAGTTCATCACTAAACACTGTTGGCTTGGGCCATATTATGAAAATACTTCAACTGGATGAGAATTCTCTGAGCCTAAATATTGCTGAAGTGGGCCATATTTTGAAATAACTTCAACAATAGCATTTTTAGTTGAGCTAAGGTTGTTTGTTATCGGGCTTGATATGGTGTTATTACTGACACTCAGTCTAGGAGCCACAGAGCAGGAGCCGAAGATGAGGTGGATGCAGCAGAAGTGGTGGTGTGATGAGATGAAAGTGAAGATGGTAGGATGACTGGAGTGGAAGAAGGTACATGATGGTGGGATGAGGATGATGTGCCGATTGAAGATGAGGATGATGGGATGAGGATGGTTGGGTGAGGAATATGTGTAGCTAAAGATGTGTCAGCTAGCACATTAAAAGATACAACCATAATATGAGGAGGAGATGAAACTGAAGATGGTAGGATGACTGGAGTTGAAGAAGTATAAGAGCCGCATTCCACTAGCCTGGTCTAACTATGTCATGTTAGGTCTTCTCATCATAACTGGCTCGAGCGAACCAATCGGATGAGAAGAACTACAAAACTAGGTATGGAAACTAGTCCTTCGTAGGTTGTCTAGTCAGACAAATGAATTTCTCTGATCTATGGGTTGGGCGACCAAACAGTCAACTGGTCAAGCCCAAAAATCGACTCCGAGTTTAGGAAAGTTTTCAAGTTTGAGTAGGACTACTTCCTAATTGGAACCCCACTCCCAATGGAAGTTTACCCTTTATATAAGTGACGTTTTTCTACTTATTCCCACTCTTTTGTGCAAACCCTATAATTGAGAGAGAGAGAGAGAGAGAGAGAGAGAGAGAGAGAGAGAGAGAGAGAGTTGGGAATAAGGCTTGGAGATGAAGAAGGCTTGGAGAAGAAGAAAGCTTTGGAGAAGGGAGAAGAAGCTCTACAGAGGAAGAGTTTGCCGTCGAATTTTAGCCCACTTTATTGAGGAACCAACGATAAGTCCCTTATCTCTGTAGAAGACTAGAACATATTAGGGTTTGGGATTTACAATCATAGTATTGGTAGATCAAACCCAACACCATGATTTCTTGACAGTTGTTATAGGATTTGCTAGCATAATCAAGGTTTTAGTAATTAGGGTTTATGGAGACCAAATCCTAGAATAATGTAACCATATAATGGTTTAGAATGGATCTCATTGAGAGCCGAAGAATTTACTCGGAAGGAGGATAGACTGAAAGATAGCCTAAAGGTTGTCCGATCCTGTTGACCGGTCAGACAAAGACCAGACAGGACAGGCGACCGGACACTTGGGAAGTGTCTCAGGCTTTGTCTGAATTGGTGACCGGTCGAGCCATGCACGACCCGACACGCGATTGGACAGTGTCCGGAAGGGTTATTACCAGACTGGATAGTGAATTCAATTACTGTAAATTAATGAAACGAAATCCTAATTAAGTTCTATTAATTGTTTAGGTTTTCAATCAATTCAAGATAGTCTCTAAAGCTTGGAAATGAACAAACATTACTCAACAGGTAAGGGACAAGACCAAAACTAATTGATTAATAACAAACTACTCTATTTTACTTTTCTTTATTTACCTGATTGCTGTATTTGGTGTTTGTGCATTAACATGTCATCCAATAACTGATATTTCTTGTTCATGCATATTTTATTAATAAATCCTTTATGCTGATGATGAATAGGATAGGCATGTGTTTGTATGTAGTTGGTGTGTTGAATGGAGGGAGATTATAGCATCAAACCATTTTCCACACTGACATCATCGTATCGCTATTACCTTAGTGGACTTAGTATGTCATAAGGAATTAGGAGGAGTGTACGGGGTGTGTGGCTATAGCTCTACCAGTGAACTCTAGTTCTATCTCTTTGCTGTATTGAAGGATGCTGGGATAAGACCTTGGATACACCTTGATGACATCTAGGATTGGCTAGTCACAAACCCAATTTACAAGCCCTCGCCAGTAGGGACATACGTACTGGTATGGAGTAGAGTATCAGGGAAAGTTAGTGGTGTGTGATCCATTAGGCTCTAGCTCTATCTCTATTCTGTAGTGAGTAATGTAGGGTGACAATGGAGTTGGTAGGTGCCCTTTCGTTGGGTGTGCTCACACTCATGTATGGAGGTGTGGTGGCCTTCTATCCTTACCATAGTACTTTGCAAACTTATACTAGACCAAAGAATTAAATGTACATCATACATTTGCTTGCTGCATTGTTTTGTTTCTCACTTAGCTAAGTTGTGAGCTCACCCCACGGTACCATTTTCTTTTTAGTTTCTAGTGATGTAGGTAATACCGTCGAGGACCTACATGAATGCGCCATTATATGGAGATGTGGTAGCTATGGACGTGGATGCAGTGGAGGACAGGCATGATTCATCATGTAAATGTCTTTATTGTGTTTATGCTTACCATAGAATTAAATGTACATCATACATTTGCTTGCTGCATTGTTTTTTTTCTCACTTAGCTAAGTTGTGAGCTCACCCCACGGTACCATTTTCTTTTTAGTTTCTGGAGATGTAGGTAATACCGTCGAGGACTACATGAATGCACCATCATATAGACATGTGGTAGCTATGGATGTGGATGCATTGGAGGACGGACATGATTCATCATGTGAATGTCTTTATTGTGTTTATGCAGGTTTACTTTCATAATTTGAGTTATGGAATTGTATTAAGATATTTAAATTATGTTTTGGTTAACATTAGATAAATGATTTATTTATTAATTATCATTAGATACTTAGTTCATTTAATAAAGTTTTCGCTATTATTTATTATCTTTGATTGTGTAGAATGTATGGTTTGATTATTGGTACGGTCTTATGTGATCCTGGCTTGAGCTATTGATTCTATGATGGTTTATTCACATTTCTGGTTTGACCAGAATTGGGGTGTGACAACTTGGTATCAGAGCTCAAAGGCTCTGCCTATCAAACCAATATACATTAACCAGTGTCTATGAACGAAGATAGGAGAAATTAAAAGCTTTAATACAAACAGATTATAAGCCTTGTATGTTGGTTGAGACAAAAACTAACAAGACCATAATGTATAGTATAAAAAGAAAAGAACTACATATATAAATAAACCAAACGAGTTCATATATAATAACAGGGTACGGTCCACAAGTCAGACAATTATCCTAGAACAAAACATATTAAATAAAAAAAATCCTATCAATGGATTGGTGACGGAGGAGGTGCAGGTATTGGCTCGTCACGATCATAGTCCTGCTCATAGGCAATACGAAGCCAATGAACCTGCTCATGAGTAACTCAGAGACTCTGTGTGAGATCCACCAAACGCTGGTCTATCCCTCGCTGAGCATCAAGAAGAGGCTGCAACCCGACCCCACCACCACCTAGATCAGGAATGAGTAATGAGAACCCAGCTGAACAGACGCCAAATAATGAAAATCATACTGGAGCAAATCCAGAGGCGACTGTCCAAGCCAACCAAAATAATATACCTGGAATACCTCCAAGGGACTTGGCTACAATTGTGACCAAATCTGGCCCGTCAAGTGCAAAGACAACGTCTAGCATTGAGAAAATTACGAGCTACATCGGGAACAAACATACCTACCACTGCCAATGTTACACCAACACCACAAGGCCAAAGTAATATGGCACTTGTTGGTAGTAACACCGTCCCTGCAGCTTAACCGCAATCACAACAATAGATTCATGTACTGAACACCCTAGGATTGTACCAAGGTGTATATCAAGGTGGTTACCCTTATCAGCCACTGATGTATGGGATGACTGCTCCATGGCAGAATGATCCGACAAGGATTGAGAAACGTTTTATGAAGTGAAGCCCCAGACATTTTCAGGCAAGGAATCAAATCCATTGTGGCCAGCACAGTGGATAGATGAACTAGAGAAGACTTTCTTAATGATGGTCATACCTGAAGAAGAAAAGGTATTGTGCACCACCTACATGCGGAGGGAGGATGCAAACCATTGGTAGAGATCCACTCGCACCTATCTACTGACCAAGTATACATAAGTGACTTGGGCCATATTCATGGAGGCTTTCTTTGAGAAGTATTTTCTGAGGAGCTTCAGAGATCAGATGGAGCGGGTATTTCTGACTCTGCACTAGGGCAGATGATCGGAGACGCTTACCAGTAGAAATATGAAGAACTATTCTTCTTCGCTCCTACCAGCATACAAGAAGAAGATATGAAGACTTGACGGTTCACCATGGGACTTAAGGGAAGCATTCATGAGCATGTGCTGGGTCTAAAGAAGAAAATTTACAATGAAGCGGTGCAGATTGCTCAAGTTCTAGAATCCAATCAAAAGGAGAGCTTCTTCACTCAAAACCATGAATTGAAATGACCTAACACTGATACATTAACTGGAGGGAACTCAAAGCCCTCCAGACCATTTAGGCCACAGACTACAACTAGATCGGCCAAGACTACTCCAGCTAATGCACAACAGGAAGTTGAACAGGTTGGGAATATAAAGTGCTACAACTGTAACCAAATGGGTATTATGCCAAGACATGCCCTTAGCCTACTGCAGCAAGGAAAAGTCTATGTTGTGACCTCAAAAGAAGCTGCTGCATTGCCTGACATGGTTACAAGTACTATAAGTACAGCTGGTGTAACCATCAAAGTTCTCTTTGACTCTAAGGCTACCCATTCTCTTGTATTTGTCTAGTTTGGAAAGAGATTGGACATACCCATCAAACCTTTAGATTAGAGTCTACTATTATGATCTCTTTTGGGACTAGAGGTAGTGTTAGAAGAATGTTATGAGCCGTGTTCGGTTCAAATTGATAGATGAGAATTGGATGCAAACCTAGTTCAACTCAAGATGGCAGACTTTGACATTATTTTGGGAAAAGATTGGTTGGTTCAATACTCAGCGAAGCCATTTTGGAGATGGACTGGTTGGCTCAACAACTAGTTTGCAAGCCCTCGCCAGTAGGGGCATACGTATTGGTATGGGGTAGAATATCAGGGGGAGTGCTAGCGGTGTGTGATCCGTTAGGCTCTAGCTCTATCTCTATTCTACAGTGAGTGATGTGGGGCAACAATGGAGTTGGTAGGTGCCTTTCTATTGGGTGTGCTCACACTCTCGTGTATGGAGGTGTGGTGGCTGTCTATCCTTACCATAGCACATTGTAAACTTATACCAGACCAAAGAATTGAATGTACATCATGCATTTGCTTACTGCATTGTTTTGTTTCTCACTAAATTAAGTTGTGAGCTCACCCCACGGTACTGTTTTCCTTTTAGTTTCTGATGATGCAGGTAATACCATTGAGGACTACATGAATGCGCCATCGTATGGACATGTAGCGGCTATAGACGTGCAAGCAATGGAGGACGAGCATGATTCGTCATGTGAATGTCTTTACTGTGTTTATGCTTAGGTTTACTTTCATAATTTGAGTTATGGAATTGTATTAAGGCATTAAAATTATGTTTTGATTAACATTGGATAAATGGTTTATTTATTAATTATCATTAGATACTCAGTTCCTTTAATAAAGTTTTTGCTATTATTTATTATCTTTGATTGTGTGGAATTACAGTTTGATTGTTGGCACGGTCTTATGTGATCCTGGCTTGAGCTGTTGGTTCTATGATGGTTCATTCACACTTTTGGTTCGACTAGAATCGAGGTGTGACAAGAAGGTACATGATGGTGGGATGAGGATGATGTGTCGGCTGAAGATAAGGATGAGGGATGAGGATGGTTGGGTGAGGAATATGTGTTGCTAAAGATGTGTTGGCTAGCACATTAAAAGGTATAACCGTAATATGAGGAGGAGATGATAATGGCATAGGTGTATCAAAAGAATAAATGTGAAGCTGGTTGTGCTGTAGGATAAAAGTTGATACATCTGGTGAGAATAAAAGTGAAGCTGGTTGTACTATAGGCTTCAGTGGGAAAACATCTTCATGAAAAACATGTCTAGAGGTGAAGAGTCGACCAGTAGCATAATGATAACACATGTAGCCTTTATGCATATCACTGTAACCGAAGAAGACACATGACAATGATGTGGACTGCAACTAATGTTTAGTATAAGATCGTAGACATGAGACACATTGGACACTGAAAACCCGAAACACTAAATAATGTGTCTTCCCAACCAATACTGATAATGGATTGTCCATATCCAAAACTGTAGAAGGTAATCCGTGTATAATAATAAAGGCTACCTCTACCGATAACCAAATTGGTACATCAGCTTGAAACAGCATTACGAGAGCAAGTTCCACCAAATGCTTATGCTTTCGTTTTGCTATGCTGTTTTGTTCAGGTGTTGATGGACACGAGATGTGCAGAACAATACCGTATTTTTTTTAAATAGGATCGAAATTGAGAACCAGAAAAATTCTCCCCCACCTTAACACTGAAACACGTTAAGCTTCTGAGATAACTTTCTTTCAACCATTTTGTGGAAAGTAACAAATATATGGGCAATTCAGACTTATGCTTGAGTGGGTAAAACCATGTAAACCTCGTGAAGTCATCCACAAAAATGACGTAGTAACAAAATATATGGGTACTAGTGACTGGGGAAGGTCCCCAAAGATCACAATGAACTCTGTCTAGAGAACACAAACTACGTTCAAATTTTGAAACAAAAGGTAGTTTATAGCTTTTGCTTAGCTGATAGCTTACACAACTAAGTTTATCCTTAGAACCAATGACAGAGATTAATCTTAGTTTGGTAATATGATTCAAGATTCTCAATTGAGGGTGTCCTAACCTTTGATGCAAAACAAATTTAGAAATTGAATGAAACCGATTTGAAAAGAAAATTTCCCACACTTCTACTGTAGGAGGTGAATCGGCTACTGAGGAAGTGCATAAATCTTTCTATGATTTTGTTGCTACTGAGGAAGAGCATGATTCTTTCTGTGAAGGTGCTTTATCAGCTAGCTCATACAGTCCTTTATACCTACTCCCCAATGCCAAGGTCCTCTTGGTATGGGTATCCTTAATAACAAAACCAAGATCATCAAATTCATAATAACATGGATAATCACATGTTAGTTTGGAAACTGATAATAGCTTTTTCTTTATTTTAGGAACCACTAAGACATCTGATAAGGGAAGAGAGGCAGTAGCAGTAGTGAGAGTGTCAGTGCCTATGTAAGACCCGCATCCAAAATTTTTGGCTAATTTGAATTTTTCCGCTTAACAAGTCTTCTAACCGACACCACTCTAGCATCTGCATTAGTATAAATGTGTATCGGATATTAGGCAAGATTTAAAACAAGTTTATAACATATAGGAACTATTAGTTCTTGGTTATAAGGTCGAACCAACCATTGCATGGCCAACTGACCAGTTAAGGCCGTGCGGTCGACTGGTATGATTGATGAAATGACCCCCATCAACTGCACGACTGTGATCAACCACTCGATCATAGAACTGGGCCCATTTATAGTTACTCTTATGGGCTTGATCCTGACCAGCATCCAATCACCATTGGTCATCACAAATTATGTGGGGCCTATCCCTGGGTGTGTTGGTGTGCCAATTGGCAACACCCAAACTCTTCTTATTACTCATACATTAGAACTAGGACTCTCAAGGTAGGAGTTGGACTCCAACTCCAACTCTTGATCTCTCCTCCAATTTAATCCCTTAAACCCTAATGTGTCGGAACTTTTACAAGTTTTGATGCACATTTTGGTGAGAGAGATTTGGGAGAAGGCTAAAGGAAGAACCTCCATTAAAGGTCCTCCCTTAAGCTTCTTGTTAAAGAATTAATAACACATCGTTAAGGTAAGCAATTTATTCCCATTTTATTACTTAGAACGACTAACCATTGATCTTATGAAGTAATTCCCAAGCTCTGATCTTGTGGAAATTGTTGTTCCCTTAGCCATTGACGACCATTATCATAGAATTGCATAACATTGGATAGATTTGTCTAACCGCCGAAAAGGTGAGATCTTTAATCACAATATGGGATTATACTATTGAATTAATGTAGGGAAGTAGTCCCCAATATAGTTCAAACTATTAAAGACCCTCTAGGAATACCCTTGATCACGTGCCAGAGAGATCGGATCGAAGCAAGTTCAGTCCGAGCTCACTAAGAACATACAATTGATGGATACCGTCGATGAAACGAGCTTGATCAACTGCATGACTATGATCCACCGTTCGATCACAGAATGGTGTAATATTTATTGAATTATTCACATTCGACTACTATGGACTCAGTAGACTCACCCAACACTTCAAGGTATATATTATGGACCTATTGGAATAGAAAATTCAGTTAGAATAACATCCTCAAGGGTATAGACATGTATGGTTGCAAAACCGAGATTCACAGTCGATAACCGTACATGTATACAAACTATGGGAATGAAATTCTTCCATAACCAGTGACTTTACAACATGGTGAACCTTCTTTAGATGTGATCCCAATGAGGTGTAAGCCTTTGAATTGTAAATAAGCCAAAAGCCATCGATAGGTCGATGAAGAGTGTCTGATCGACTGCATGGATTGATCGACCAATCCTATCGACCGCTCATCTTATAGAATGAGTATCATGGTTGATTCTTCAACCATTGATCATAAAACTTGACTAATTTATCCTAGGACATATTCCTAAGACTAATGAGGTTACCCTGGGCCAATTAAAAGGACAAAACAATTTAAAGTATTAATCATATACCAATTGCAACTAAGTAAAACTGACGTGGGAAACAAGGGAAGGTACTCTGTTAATGTTAGAGTAGTAATTAGTTCATCATCACAGGTGAGGGGGTCAGCTTGTTTTATTTTTGTATTTTCCATGTGCATTTTGTGATTGTGATTATGATTGGATTACTGTGTGATAATATGCCATCCAATATCTGTGAAATCTGTTCATGCATCCTTGCGTACTTTCTGTATTAGATTGATAACATATAGAATGTGTGATAACATGATTGTTTGTTATATTCTTGTATCCTAGTGGATCCAGATGGCTGGAATGGGATGGTTCATCTTGGTCCATTAAGCTGGGATACGAGTACTGCATTAATAATGCTCATGGTTTAGGTTTCAACATCCCGTGATTGGCAACCCTTGTCAATAGGAGTTTAGGTATTGACATATACTTATTTAAAGGGACTGGCCATTGAAGGGAGTGAACTGGATATGGGTCAGTAGCCAGTAGCCTTCCTGTAGGGAGTAAACCTAGGGATGCGTCGCACTCTAAGTGCTTTTCCTCAAGGACTGGGCCTGTTACCCAATGATGGGAGGTACCTTAGGGATTGGGCACGTTACCTAGCAAAGGGTTAAGGCTTAGTTTTGTCAATGCCAAGATGAAACCTATGATGGGGGAATGCTATAGGTGCCAAGGTGTAATCCTTGGGTTGTTATCTTCATTCTTTAAGTAAAGGTTCACACGTGGAGTGAACAATTGTGGATAATTTACTTACCCATGCTTGAGTGTTGATGCCTGAAGTTTTTGGTGTGATGCGAAATAACGCATGTTTGTTCCCAAACTAGAGCCTTAATAAAATATTCATGCATTTTGTGTGTTTGTGTTTGCTGATTTTCTCACTGAGCGTGTGGTTTGTGATGAACTTGATATGACACTGAGAGGGGGGGTGAATCAATGTCTGAAACTTTTTCCTGATTATTTACTGCTGCCCAGAGCTGATGGAGATATATTCTTTTACACACAAACAAGCGTATGCAAATCTACCTCGCTACCACTCAGTGGCCAGGTCTACTAGATTTGCACACCCATCCTGCAAGCCATTCTACGCACTCCAAAATATATAGGAAAATAAAGACAGTCCACAACACAGGATATACGTGGTTCACCAACACATGTGTGATGGCTAGTCCACGGAGTAATGCCCAACGGGCTCCGTATATACTCAATACACTTCTTTTTGCTGTCTACACAGCAAGGAGTACATACACCCAATTTACCCAGCATAAAGCTAGGAGGGCACACGTGTGCCAGGAATTCAGGTATCAAGTACCAGTGTTCAGCACACGCTGCACACCACGCTTAACCTGCACCCACAGGAAGCAAATAACAATTTTTTATAGGCTTATAAATTTGCCTTACAGTTTTCCCCCACTAGCTAGGTATTCAACAATTTGCACTTACGCTAGCATACAATAAATTGAAAGCATAAATAGACAAGGGAATTGAAAAATCTCACAAACTATGCTTTCGAATGGCCAATAATCTCTCTGAAGCTTCACACTGCTCTTAGGTACTTTCCAACAGTCTTCAATGTTGATAGAGATCGATTCACAGAACACACCTTGCTCATAGGCTTCAAATCTCTTCCACACAACCCATAATCACCATGAATATGAAAATAAAAGCTCTACTGACCTCTCACAGGGATTTAGCACTCCATTGATGCACAGAGAAGAGGTAGTTGGTGATTGATCACTCCCATAGGGCACGAAACCCTAAAAAACCTTCTCTCTTCCTTCAAAATGCTCTTTTTAATTTTTCTCTAGGTTTTCATGACTCCCAACGGTGCCCAATAGATAGAGCATCCAAAAATATGGAAACTGCAACTTGAACAGACTGATTTGGAGCTCGGATGAAGAAGTTATGGCAATTTGAAGTTTGGCCAATCATAGATATGGAAAGAGAATCTTTCCTTTTATAACCGCGCACCCACGCCGTACCGTAGCCGCGCCGCCGATGCGCTGTCACGTTATTATTGATCGATCAAAGAATCTCTGATAACCACCGCTGGATCGAACAAAAAAAGGCGGGATCGATTTTGAGCCATTGGATCTGAATAATTCATGTCACCTTAAATCGGCGCTGATAGATGTCGTTAGATCTGGATCTTCGCGCCGCTGTACCGAAAGCGCTCCACATTGAATCAAGAACTAATACAATAGATCGAAGCCCATTATAATATAATGCAACCGGCCAATCAAAGCCCGCGCGACATAATCTTGACGCTGCCGCCGCACTGCACTCGAACCCGCCTTGATCTGGGCCATTAGACGCGGATCAGAGCATCGTGGCTTCAATCTGGCCGCTGATCTTGCATCTTCTCCTCTTTTTATGCCGAAATTGCCCCTAAACAACTTGTGAAATGCCGAAATTGCCCCTAAACAACTTGTGAAATGACTTTTTCGAGCGATCCGATAGAAACTGCGATATCTCTCTCATCCGACGTCGGAATTGAGTGATTAAAGTTGCGTTGGAAAGATAACTCGACGCTCTACATCTTTCCACTGTCGAATTTCCATGAACCTACTACGGGACCCATCAAAAATAGGCTCAAAGTTAAAACTCTGTCAAACCTTGGAATTTGAACCCGAAACTTTGTGTGCATGCATACCAAGTGTCGTGGGCTGCCGTGTTGACATGTCACCTTGCCACCACACTTGTGGGTCCCACTCACATTTTTTTCTCTCTCCTCTTTCTCTCTCTTTTGATTCTCTCTTCAATGCCACAACACCAGAAACATGACAAACATGAACATGATCAAAAAAGCTTCAGGAATACTGTCACATCATCAGAAACTTGGCCACATAACTAGAAATTGTGCCACATCACCAGTGGGGTCCACATATAATCTCTTGCATCAAATTCAATGTAGAATACCATTTAACTCGCTGCAAGCCATCTGAAACACATGTAGAACACTATAGAACACATATGCAAAGTTACCACATCTGTGCCACTGCACTGACACTCTCTCTCCTATACTGACACTCTCTCTCCTCATTTCTCTGACTGAATGCTCACAAACAATGTCACATCAGCCAAGTTGCCAACAATGACAACATAAAGTCCAACAATCTCCCCCTTTGAAATTGTTGGCAACTCACTCTGCACATGAGATCTTTCTCCCCCTTTGACAACAAATACAAAGGGATATGCCACATAGGAGTGCCCACCACATAACAACATCACCAGACTCTCCCTGAGTCCAACATAAGGAGATGAAGGATAACAAACATATGCATACACCATTGAACACATAAATACCATAAGACTCCCCCTGAGTCTATCATCGGGAGCAAAAGGATATAGCAAATACACACTGCTCCCCCTCACTTCAAGCACCTCACTGCTTGGTGAGCATGGTCATGTATGAATCTTCGACACTCTCTATCAGAGTGTATAAATTCCTTGAGGTTCTCTGTCCTGAAGCCACAATCTTGCCACTGTCAACTCTTTTGATCTCACATCCCTGTTTATTGAAGATCACTTCATGCCCTCTGTCACAAATCTGACTGATGCTGATAACGTTGTGCTTGAGTCCTGACACATAAAACACATCATGGAGTTTCACCTTTCCATTGTTGATGCTGATAGAACCCTTTCCAGTTACCTTGGCCCCTTCATTGTTTCCAAACTTCACTGTACCTCCCTCATATTGCTGAAGCTACTGAAACATTTTCTTATCACCTGTCATGTGACTAGAACATCCACTGTCAAGTATCCAAGGAGATGGCTTGTCTTGTGTCTTGAACGTTGTCTCGAAGCATGCAACACCATCACTTTCTTCTTCTACTAAATCTACATTGATTTTCTTTTTCCACACTTTTCTAACAACTGGTGGAGTCTTTTTATTCATTCTCTGCTTGACCTTTCTTTGGCTATTCTCCCTTTGTTGTGTCACTTTTTGCTGAGGTGGCATGAATGAAAAAATTATTCTGCATTCTCTTGCAATATGCCCATAGTTATGACAATTGTAGCACTCAACAAAATTTTCTTCAAGGGAAGCAAACTGATTTCTACTTTCAAATCTGACTTCTCTCATGTTGATTTTGCAGGTAGCTATCTTGTGACCATAAGTGTTGCATTTATAACAATATCCCTGAAAATAAGATTTTGGCCTAGAAGGTGCCATGTACCTCATCTGTCTCTGTGGTGCATTGGGATAATTTCTTCTATAGAAGTTACTGTGCTTCACTCTCTTACCTTGTCTTGCATTAGTAGTCTGTGGAATAGGAACATGATTTTCTTCTTGAACATAAATCATAGGAGCTTTACCCTTTCCACTCTCTTTCACAAAAGAGATGGGACCTTTCTTCTTTGAGTTGACATTGTTAGAATTTATAATTCCATCTAGCTTGCTGCTACTAGGGTGCACTGGAGTGTTTCTTGACTCATCAGGTTGATTTAACTTTTAATGTATTTCAAGCTCTTCTTTTTCATATTCAGTCAATTTTACTTTCAATTGAATAAATTCCTTCTCAAGCTCTTCAAATTTACTCATCACATGAGCTTGTATTTCAAGTTGAGCTCTCAAACCTGCATTCTCAATCATTAATTTGGAGTGGCCTGTAGATACCTGTTCAAGCTGAGTCTTGAGACTGTCAATAATTTTCTTGGACTCTACATCTTGAACTCTCAAGTCTTGAATCAACTGTTTCTACTTTTTAAGTTCTCTTGAGACAAACTTGTTATTCTTTCGTTCCTTATTAAGTTCCTTCATAGATGCTTGAAACTCTACCTCAAAATTTATTTCACCTTCTTCGTCGCTGCTTGAGCTTGATTTTTCATTTTTGTTCTCTTTTCGTTCTTCAAGGAAAACCATGAACAAAGTCTCACTACATTCACCCTTGGAAGTATCATCTGAGTTATCATATGAAGTGTCACTGTTTCTCTTGGAAATAAAGCTTTTTCTTTTAGGCTTGCTCTTCTTGAAGCTTTTGGCCTTGTAACTGTCATTGCTGTCATCTTCATCATCACTATCAAATTTATTCCTCTTTGGACATTTTGCAGCAAAGTGTCCAACCTTACCACAATTGAAGCACTTGAATGGGAGTTTGTTCTTGTACCTCCCTATACCCTTCTTCAATTTTCTAGTAAAGTGAGCTGTGACTTCATCTTCACTTTCTTCTTCATCTGGATTTTTAGAAATTTTTATCTTCTTCATGGCTTTGAAAGCAACTTGCTTATTAACAAAGGTTTCTGGATCTATTTTCATCTCAAAAGCTGTTAAGGCTCCATGAATCTCATCAATAGTCACCTGTTCTAAATCCTTGGTCTCTTCAAGAGCTGATACTTTTGACTCAAATTTAGGAGTAAGAGACCTTAAGATTTTTTTTGACAAATAATATGACCTTTTAGGTCCTCACCAAGTCCTCTAATGGAATTAACCACTTCATTAACCCTGTTCATGTACTCGTCAATGGTCTCATCTTCATACATCTTCAGGTTCTCAAACTGACCTCTGAATATTTGTAGCTTGACTGTCTTGATCATCTTATCTCCTTCATATATGTTGATCAATCTATCCCAGACCTCTTTTACTGTCTTGCAGTCCATTACTTTAGCCAGTTCACTATTTGTCAGTCCCCCTTGAATAGCATTTAAAGCCTTTCTATTGTTTTCAAAAATTTTCTTGTCTACTACAGTGGGAGCATTTGTATCATGAGGAGTGTAGCCATTCTCAATAGAAGCCCATACATCAAACCCAAGAGACCCAATGTAGATCTCTATTTTTCTCTTCCAAAATATAAATTATATCCCATCGAACAATGGGGACCTGTTAAAACCTTCTCCTGGTGCCATATCTTAATTCTGATCTTCTCAGTTGCTGATTAAGCGGTCACTGAGCCTGGCGCTCTGATACCAATTGATGAAATTGATATGACACTAAGAGGGGGGTTAATCAGTGTCTGAAACTTTTTTCTGATTATTTACTGCTGCCCAGAGCTGATGGAGATATATTCTTTTACACACACACAAGCGTATGCAAATCTACCTCGCTACCACTCAGTGGCCAGGTCTACCAGATTTGCACACCCATCCTGTAAGCCATTCCACGCACTCCAAAATATATAAGAAAATAAAGACAATCCACAACACAGGATATACGTGGTTCACCAACACAGTGTGTGATGGCTAGTCCACGGAGTAATGCCTAACGGGCTCCGTATATACTCAATATAATTTTTTTTACTGTCTACACAGCAGGGAGTACATACACCCAATTTACCCAGCATAAAACTAGGAGGGCACACATGTGCCAGGAATTCAGGTATCAAGTACCAGTGTTCAGCACACGCTGCACACCACGCTTAACCCGCACCCACGGGAAGCAAATAATAATTTTTTTATAGGCTTATAAATTTGCCTTATAGTTTTCCCCCAGTAGTTTTTATTCAACAATTTGCACCTACGCTAGCATACAATAAATTGAAAGCATAAATAGATAAGGGAATTGAAAAATCTCACAAACTATGCTTTCGAATGGCCAACAATCTCTCTAAAGCTTCACACTGCTCTCAGGTACTTTCCAACAGTGTTCAATGTTGATAGAAATCGATTCACAGAACACACCTTGCTCATAGGCTTCAAATCTCTTCCACACAACCCATAATCACCATGAATATGAAAATAAAAGCTATACTGACCTCTCAAAGGGATTTAGCACTCCATTGATGCACAGAGAAGAGGTAGTTGGTGATTGATCACTCCCACAGGGCACGAAACCCTAAAAAACCTTCTCTCTTCCTTCAAAATGCTCTTTTTAATTTTTCTCTAGGTTTTCATGACTCCCAACAGTGCCCAATAGATAGAGCATCCAAAAATATGGAAACTGCAACTTGAACAGACTGATTTGGAGCTCGGATGAAGAAGTTATGGCAATTTGAAGTTCGACCAATCACAGATAAGGAAAGAGAATCTTTCCTTTTATAACCGCGCACCCGTGCCGCACCGTAGCCGCGCTGTCGCGATATTATTGGTCGATCAAAGAATCTCTGATAACCACCGCTGGATCGAACAGAAAAAGGTGGGATCAATTTTGAGCCGTTGGATCTGAATAATTCACGTCACCTTAAATCGGCGCTGATAGATGCCGTTAGATCTGGATCTTCGCGCCGCTGTACCGAAAGTGCGCCACATTGAATCAAGAACTAATACAATAGATCGCGGCCCATTATAATATAATGCAACAGGCCAATCAAAGCCCGCGCGACAGAATCTTGACGCTGTCGCCGCACTGCACTCGTACCCGCCTTGATTTGTGCCATTAGATGCTGATCTGAGCATCGTGGCTTCAATCTGGCTGCTGATCTTGCATTTTCTCCTCTTTTTATGCCGAAATTGCCCCTAAAGAACTTGTGAAATGCCGAAATTGCCCCTAAACAACTTGTGAAATGACTTTTTCGAGCGATCCGATAGAAACTGCGATATCTCTCTCATCCGACGTCAGAATTGAGTGATTCAAGTTGCGTTGGAAAGATAACTCGACGCTCTACATCATTTCACTGTCGAATTTCCATGAACCTACTGAGGGACCCACCAAAAATAGGCTCAAAGTTAAAACTCTGTTAAACCTTAGAAGTTGAACCCGAAACTTTGTGTGCATGCATACTAAGTGCCGGGGGTTGGCGTGTTGACATATCACCTTGCCACCACACCTGTGGGTCCCACTCACATTTTTTCTCTCTCCTCTTTCTCTCTCTTCTGATTCTCTCTTTTTTCTCTCTCTTGAATTTCTCTCTTCAATGCCACAACACCAGAAACATGAGAAACATGAACATGATCAGAAAAGCTTCAGGAATACTGTCGCATTATCAGAAACTTGGCCACATCACCAAAAACTGTGCCACATCACCAGTGGGGTCCATAAATAATCTCTTGCATCAAATTCAACGTAGAATATCATTTAACTCGCTGTAAGCCATCTGAAACACATGTAGAACACTGTATAACACACATACGAAGTTGCCACATCTATGCCACTGCACTGACACTCTCTCTCCTATACTAATACTCTCTCTCCTCATTTCTCTGACTGAATGCTCACAAACATTGTCACATCAGCCAAGTTGCCAACAATGACAATATAAAGTCCAACAGTTTGCTCACCCTGTTGTACATACATATTTTTATATTATTTTATTGAAAATAATATTGTTGAAATATTTAAGGATGAAGTATCTAAAGATGATTCACATGATTCTACGTGTGAGTGTGGTAACTGTTTCTATGGACCAGGGACATGGTTTGATCAATTTGAAGATTTCTTGATTTTGAAAGACTGGATTTTTATTTAGTTATAGCTTAGTTTAATTTTTGTTGTCTCTGGGCAAAGTTTTCACCTGTGATAGTTAACTTGAGTTTGAATATTAAACTACTTGGTATTATTTATTTTATGTCGGTTTACAGATATATAAACTTCTATGATGTATTTATCACATCTAGACATGGCTTTGAGTTTAATATAATAATTCTGCTATTTTATTTAATTTCTCTTATTTATTTACCATTATTCAGTATATGTGGTTGTGTTTGGTTGTGAGTATATGCACTACGAATGGATTCTGGTATGGATAAACTTGAATTGCGAGGAATCCATGGTCATACCAAAACATTGTGGTTTTAGGGTGTGATAACATATATTTGAAATAGGGAGACATGTACCGTTCCCAACCATTACCCTATCAGAACCATAATAACACTTGATCTTGAGACTCATAGCTATGTTGTGTTGTTAATTCTTGAGGGATATCTTCATCCTGGTAACTATTATCAAATCTGGATGAACAACGGAGTGTTGTGCGCCCCATTCTTTTGCAAATCAGGCATTGTATTGTAGACATAATCTGCTGATTTTGTTTAATAGAGGAGTATGTAATGACTACTTGACTGGAACTAGAATTTTGAGAATTAGCCAAAATTGATCCTTTGGTAGGATCTTTATTTTCTTTTGAGGATTATCTGGACAGATGAAAACCACATCCCTTTGAATTGAAACCTCCTCCTCTTCGTGAATTAGGAGCTATCCACCATGAATAAAAGGCAAGTTGTGAAGGATCAGAGTTGATATGGCTTTTGAGTCTTAGATCATGACTTTGTAAAAAAGGTATGAGGTCTATATAACTAGGGACTAGAGGCTTGAGCATGGTAGTAAAGTTTTCAAAAGATGGACCAAGGTTTGTAAGGAGATGAAATACTTTTCTTTGATCAGGGACAGGTTTACCTATCGCGCTCAACTGATCACATATTTTCTTGAATTCAACCAGAAAATCAGACAAGGTTGTAGTGTCATACTTTTTGAGAAAATGAAGTTTGGATAAGAGCTCAAACTTGTGCACCTTTGAGGCTTGAGCGAAAGCTGAAGCTAGTGTGCGCCACAAATCCCTTGAAGTCTTGATTCCCATGGCTAATTTAAGGATCTCTTCTGAGAGTGTCTCTATGATCCATGTCTTTACCAATTGATCTGTTCTGGTGTAGGACGTGTAGTTTGGATTAAGCTTTAATACCCCTTCTTTTTGTTTTTTTTTTTAAATTGAATTTGGCTCTAAAATTAGACATATGGCTTTGCGATTCCCTACATATCTATCATAGAGTCAATTGCCACCTTTTGTTAATACCAACAAAAAAAAAACACTAAAATGTCTATGTTTGTGGGAAGGCCTCCCTAATGAGTTCTTAAAAAAACCTTCTGCCTTTACAAAGATCTCACAAAAATTCTAAATCAAAGCAATTGAAGGCAATAAGGTACTACCTTTGACCTAGCGGTAAGGTCTCCAATTGCATAGGAGAGACTTAGGATTGAATCCCATCTTATGCGGGATGCTAGGTTGGGTGGGGATTACTTAAAAAAATAATAATAAAAAAAAATTGGAAGTAGAAACATTTCATTTTGAAAAAAAAAATGTAGTTATCCATCTAAGGGAATTTTGCAATCATGTATTGTTTCTCTTGTTTATCTGGAGAATTGAACCTCATTGCATGGCAAAAGATATAATATAGTGATTTTTTTTGGAAAAAGACAGTTACCTCCCCTGTAACTTACCTTAATGACAGTTGAACACCCAAGTTTTAGGAAAAGACAAACGGCCCCAATTTTTAACGGTGTTAAAGTTAAATTTTTTATGGACAACTCTACCCTCAACGTTTTATCGCTATTTTAAATCCTATTATTGTTAAAAGACCAATATAACTCTTTTGTACCCAACTAAAATAAATCGTGTAATGAATATAAATTGGAAGAAAATTGCCAGAGAGTCGCTAGTTGCCTTCTTCGTCGTTTTTAGATGGTTACAGAAGAACGCCGGATCTCCTTTTGGTTGAATGCTAACCGTTTCGGATTCTATCTGCAAATCGAAGGTTGATAATTACACCTTCTTCCGCAACGTTTCGTAACTTATATTTTCTGTAACTTATATTTTCTTATCGAAAATTTCTATTCCATCTCTTCGTTTTTCAGAAAGAGTAAAACCCCTGAATCTCCTCCTCTTATTACGCATCTGGTACTCTTTTGTTCTTAAATTTTCTTCATTTCTGCCCAATCTGAAAGATTGAATTTACAAATTTCCCCTAATTTCACTCACAGAAGGTTAGGTCTGAGATTCCCATTACCAATGGAAAAAGCTGATGCAGTTTTTCCTCCTAAGGAGAAGGAGGACGAAGACGACAACTGGGAAATGCCTGAAGGGAATATCCCTAACTGAAACCCTCTTCCTTCTTCTAACCTTGGATTAATATGTTTTGTTCTGTATTGGATTGTTAGGTTAAGGAAAGAGAGATTAATGGATTGGATTACTATAAACACTACTTCCATTTACTTTTGTAAGATTGTTTGATAATTTTTGTTTGTTTCCTCTGAGTGTTAACCATGGATAGAGGCAATGGTGGAATGGCCTGTCTGCCAATGAGATTTGACTTTTATTTTATGGCCAGCTATTAAGATTTGGTCTGAGTTTCTTTTCTTCCCTTTTGCTTTTCTATTCCACCCCTTCCCTTTTGCCCTTCCATTCTTTTCTTCCTTATTATTCTGCTATTATTTTCTATTCTCCTCTGGGTAGTGCTAGCAGCCCCTAGAATTTGAATTTGGGAAGAAGAGGTTGTAGAAAAGAAGATGATGGATTCCCTCAAGTACATTCAGCGGTAGAACAAGAAGTTGTTAGTCTTTGAAGAACCCCTTGGTCTCTCTTCCTCTGCAGGCTGCAAGTCTGCATCTCGAGTCCATCAAAGAGGAAGAGATCAAGAAGGTGCCAAAGAATGAAACAAATGGGGTAGCTTCTCCGTGATATGACGATGGCCATTGTTGAAACTTTCCAAGCATCACCACCACTCCTCTTGGAGAGATCCAACTTTAGCAACTTCTTTAGACAGCTCCAAAGCCTCAGATCTCATGGAGGCAAACACATGGGACACCTAAGTGGTTTAGAAGAGCAGCAGAAGCGGTACTTGCAGAGGTTCCATGCCAAGGGAGTTCTTTGGAAGCAATCGGAGGCTCATTCCTCCCCTGAAATGTCCTTCATTTTCTGTCTATCCCGTGGAGGAGACATCGAAGCCAATGGAAACTACCTTTTCACAGTGTCCCAGAAGGCCATGGGATCTGCCGTCGATGCCAGAGAGCTCAGGTGTTGGACCGTCAAGAGATTCTTGGAAGATCTTGCGTCTTCTAAAATTATTGGAAGACAAAGGCAATTCAAGGGTTTGAAAAAAGGAAAAAAATGTAAACTCGACTGTGGTGAGCAAGCGGGGAATCGAGGAATCGTTCGATTGGCAAATAGTAACCCTACCATATAGTAAGGGCAAAATAGATAGTTCATCTATTTAAAAGGGTAGTTTAGTCTTTAGAAAAATATATGACTCCCACTGTTACCATCTAATGGAATATTCCTAATGGCGTGGGTCTATTTGGATTTTAATAGTATGTTTAGGGGAGGTAGCTGTCCTTTTCAAAATCATTGGGGGTCAACTGTCATTAAGGTAAGTTATAGGGGAGGTAATTGTCTTTTTCCCTTTATTAAATTACTATATGAGCAAGCCCAACATGGAAAAATAGTAAAACAAGGCCATTATGCAAAGCTTATGAAACACATTCAAAACTTCAAAATACTCATCCATTTCCCCTTAGACATGCTGAGAAAAATGGCCACGAATGGTGGAATTTGAAGACAAAATATTCAGCAACTTCCCCTGGGACAAGCCAAGACAAATGGCTAAGAAGGGTGGAATTTGAAGACAATACTCAGCAACTTTCCCTTGAATAGGCCGAGACAAATGGTCGAGGAGGGTGGAATTCGAAGATAATAAAGACCTCGTTAGCTTGGTCAGCCGAGGCATCTTTCCAACCTGGGCTACTCGGCCACTTCCCCTCGGACAAGCTGAGGCAAACCCCAAAAAGGGTAGATTCAACAACTTTCAAGCTCAACACCTCGGATAGACCGAGACTGCTAGGATAAGCCCCTCGGCCTAGTAGCGACACATGGCCGAGCCGAGGGTATACTCAAGACGAGCATAAACAATCAAGTCCAAACCAAACCAATGTGGCCGACCATGACTGCTCAGTTAAGCCTCTTGGCCGAGTAGAGAGGCATGGCTGACCCGAGGGTAGATTCAAGACTAAGGCGCAAACACTTCCACTAGGCCGAGGTAGACCCAAGGAGGGTGGCATCAAGATCTTCAAGACTCGGTGCCCTAGAGGGTCGAGGCATCTTTTCTGACGTGGGTTGCTCGGCCATGTCACCTCAGACAAGCCAAGGCAGATCCAAGGAGGGTGGCATCAAGATCTTTAAGGCTTGATGTCTCAGAGGACTGAGGCATCTTGTCTAACGTGGGCTGCTCGGCCATGTCACCTCGGATAGGCCGAGGCAAACGCAAGGAAGGTGTAACCACGATTTTCAAGATTGATGCCCCTAGAAAGCCCAGGCATCTCGCCTGACGTGGGATGCTCGGCCATATCACCTCGGACAAGCCGATGCAGAAATAAGGAGGGTAGCATCAAGATCTTCAAGACTTGACACCTCAAAGGGCCTAGGCATCTCGCCCGACTATGGCTACTTGGTCACATCCCCTTAGACAAGCCAAGGTAGACTAGGTAGAGTAGACTCCAAGAATTTCAAGGCATGACAAATCATGGGCCTACACGTCTTGCCCGACCCTGGCTTCTCGTCGACATCCCTTCGGACAGGTTGAAGCAAACCAAGAAGGGTATACTAAGAATTTCAAAATCATGATAGAGTCGAGCCCAAGGGGCCTACCAGGACTGCTCGAACACGCCCCTAAGCAGATCCAAGACACATGGCCTACTCAAAGGCGAACTCAATGTAAGACAGAGCTGAGCCCAAAGTGGTTGACCAGGACCACTGGGATAAGCCCATAGCCCGAGCCAAAACACATGGCCGACCCAAGGAAAAAATCAAGATGAAGGCATACTTTATCGAGGTCTATCCAAAGTGACCAACTAGGATTGCTCAAACAAAGCCCTTTGGTTAGCCAAGGCACATGGCTGACCCAAGGGAAAAATCAAGACAAAGGCATACTTCATCGAGGCCGACCCAAAGTGGCCGACCAAGACTACTCGGACAAGCCCTTAGGCCTAGCCAAGACACAAGGGAAAAATCAAGACAAAGGCATACTTCATCGAGGCCGACACAAAGTGGCCAACCAGGATTTCTCGGACAAAGCCCTTTTGTCGAGCCAAGACACATGGCCGACCCAAGGGAAAAATCATGATAAAGGCATACTTCATAGAGGCTGAACCAAAGTGGCCTACTAGGACTACTCGAACAACCCCTTAGCCCGATCTAAAACACATGGCCGACCAAAGGGAAAAATCAAGACGAAGGCATACTTCATTGAGGCCGACCCAAAGTAGCCGACAAAGAATACTCGGACAAGCCCTTAGGCTGAGCCAAGACACATGGCCAACCCAAGGGAAAAATCAAGATGAAGGCATACTTTATCGAGGCTAACTCAAAGTGGCCAAACAGGACTACTTGGACAAACCCTTAAGCTGAGCCAAGACACATGGCCGACCCAAGGGAAAATCAAGACGAAGGCACACGTCATCGTGGCCGATACAAAGTGGCTAACCAGGACTGCTCAGACAAGCCCTTAGGCTGAGCCAAGACACATGGCCAACCCAAGGGAAAAATCAAGATGAAAGCATACTTCATTGAGGCCAACCCAAAGTGGCCGACTAGGACTACTCGGATAAGCCCTTTGGTCGAGCCAAGACACATAGCCGACCCAAGGGGAAAATAAAGACGAAGACACACTCATCAAGGCCGACCTAAAGTTGCTAACCAGGACTGCTTGGACAAGCCTTTAGGAGGAGCCAAGTCATATGGTTGACCCAAGGGCAAAACTAACAAATGGCCTCGGAGGCTAGTGTTAACTTCAAAACTTCAGACCATTCCCCTCGGACAAGCTAAGATAAATGGCCTCCGAGGCTAGTGTTAACTTCAAAACTTCAGACCATTCCCCTCGGATAAGCCAAGACAAATGGCCTCTAAGGCTAGTGTCAACATAAGGACCAAGATAAGACTTCGCCCCTCAGCAGAGTAGAGAAGACTAGCCTAAGGAGGGTAAAAGGAGGGGAACACCTGACCCCTAAATAATATTTCTTTTTTACTTACTCATTCGCCTCTTACAGACCCAAAAAGGCAAGGAGGCAACTATTAGGGGCAAATGCCAACCCTCGAATAGACATACGACGCGTGTAAAGTGACATATGACTTGTTAATGAAGCTTAAAAGCTCACCCATCAAATAACCATCCAACATGTGGACAACAAAGATAAAACCCGTCAACAAGGGTAAAAGAAGAAAGAAAAAGGATAAAAGTGGGGCATTACCGGCATTAACAAGGACAAAGATGAGATTACACACCGAAGCCCTACACGTGGTCAGCAATAATTGAGGCTATAAATACTCCAATCACTAGAAGTCAAGACACAACAATATTATATGAGTTTAGACCCACTTTGCTCTGATACCTTTCCATTTAGTCTTTGCCTTCGGCCAACTCAGCCTCGGATCGATACTTACCATAACCTTCCTACTCCGCTTAATATAAAAAAAAAGGGCATAACCCTAATTATTTGTGGCATAGAGTCCTGACTTAAGCATCGGAGAGATCACAGGGCACACAAGCCTGACCCCACCTTTCCCTGTTTTATCATCTACAGGTCTAACCCAGTGGAAGACTTAGGCGAGCAGATTCTAGAAGCAATAACATCATACACATGCATGTATAATAAAGTTAACAAGAACCAATAAACTTTATTTAATTTTTTTTTTTTGGGTTATAAATTGACCATTTTTGTAAGAAAGGAAAACTAACCATTACAACGTTCGGAGAACTTTGCTTCCTGCAAAATGTTATGCTTTTTTGCCTTGGGGTAGACATGGATATTGCGAATTGTTTCCATGTGCGTTGGCCAAATTTCAGCTTGAAACAAGTATGGGATGCGACTAATAATGTGTTTAAATTCTTATAAATTACAGGAATGCCATTTTCTTAACTATGAAATTATAGGTGTCTTTAGAATATGACACATTTTTTTAATTACCCTTTATCTTATTTTCAAAAGGTTTTTTTTTTAAGTCAAGGGTAAAATAGATTTTTCATAAACTTTTTAAAAGTAAAATATAATTAAGAGTTGTCATTGTCTCGCACATTTTCAACTATGCATATGAAATTACATGAATTACCCTCACTTAAAAAAAATGTGTTGTATTATGAGGGCAAAAAATAAATAAATAAATAAAGTGTCAAATTATTCGACACCTTATTGCAATCTTATATCACATGGCATCACTTTTAAGACACTTCCCTTAATTGTTACTTAAACTATCTAATGTAACAACTCTGAGTGAATAGTCACTCTATTCACATGGACCCACCCCCTCATTTGCCACATACAATGTTGGTGATGAAGATATTCACCAGTCCCGGTGACATGTAACGTGACCCTTATAAGAATATGCACAACTTCTTTTGATACAGACTAATATGGTAGTCATTAAACTATTAAGCTATTTTGTTTTAATAAAATTGTTGAAAATTGAAAATCTATATCTTGTTAGGATATCAAGAAGTCTTTATATTATTTATTATATTATAATTAAAAATCCATGCAAGTATGTGATTGAAAATCGCTTAATTATAATGGATTATTACCTGTTTGCATTCGTCAGGATTTGAATTTGCTGGCGCAGCTTTGTAGCTTCTTGTTGATAGTACTACAACCAATCCATGACCACAAGAAAGAAATAAGTAATCTGTATAGTATTTAATAACTATCATACCTTCTAACATATGTATTATTTACAAATTAATTTCTATGCAATGAAAGTAATAAAAGAGAAGGTAATTGTATTTGCATTATCTTCATAATATAGTTAAAATAATGTTCATCATAACTTGTATATTGAGTAAATTTTTTCATTTTTGTGTATTGTGGATATGGTAATGACATTATTTTCAATGGAGAATGATTAATTTTCTTTTTAAAGAAAATCAACGAATACCACAACTTTTGATTAGTACTGATCTCTTAAAAAGAATCTATACATAGTTGTCTATTTTAGTTCCATAAAATGAGTACTTTCTAGGTTACTTTAGATATATGAGTTGTTTGTTAAAGTATATATTTGGACTTTTATGTGCTAGAAAATAAATTTTCATTATAAGCAATGGAGAAAAAGTCATTACACAAAACATCTTGAAGGTTAATTAACCCCAAAATATGTTGTGGATCTAGCTTCACATACACAGATATCATTTGTATCTTATGAGCTATGTAAGCAGGTTCTTTTAGTATCTTATGAGTTATGTAAGTAGTTTGTATCAATTACGTGCAAAGCTAGGTAGTTTGAGAAGGTTATGTGAGAGGTTATATCATGAGAGTTATAATGAGTTTATGTGGTTAGTAGTGAGTTTGGTTAGGGGTTATTGAGTGTAGTTGAGTGTAGTTTCTTAGTGGGTTTTGTATTGTATGTGGCAAATAGAGTGTTTGTATTAAGTTTTTATAATCGTATATGTTGCTTATTTATATGTGAGTAAATAAAGTAATAGATAGACTTGATGATTGTAACAACAATGTGATTCTCTTGGAAGAGTCCACGGAGGCCACGTTTCCTCAGTAAAGCTAGAGGTCTTGGTTCTTCCATTGAGCCAATTATCAGTATCTAGTTATTTTAGGTATGCATGTATGTATCATGTAAAATGCAAGAGAATTGGATAAAAATTGTATGCTTTATTCATGGTGCATGGATGGTGGCATATATATATATATATATATATATATATATATATATATATATATATATATATATACACACACACATATGTGAGTAGACGTGTATCCCTTGACAGTGGGAATGATTACAACAAAATAAGAAAGAGAATGTGTTAGGGATAAGACCAGTAAAATAAATTAGGAAAGCGATGTGTTAGTAATGAAGATAGTGATGTGGCAGTGAGGTTGTCGAGAAATAGGATGGTTTGAGCTGGATCTCCTATCAATGAGTCCAGTATGCTCAATACTCTCCCTCAAGTTGGAGCATGAAGATCATGAACGCCTAACTTGGAAAGAAGGAAATGGAGCTGATCACAGCCAAAGGCTTGGTAAAGATATCAACAAGCTGCATGTGAGATAAAACGTGAGAGGTGGCAAGACAGCTGAATTGGATACGTTCGCAAACAATGTGATAATCGATATCTAGGTGTTTTGTCCGTTCATGGTATACAAGATTAGCCATGATGTGTATGGCCGCCTGGTTGTTGCAATAAAGGCACATGGGAATGGATTGGGGCACACCCAGATCATGCAGAAGGGCACGAAGCCAAATGAGTTCACATGTGGTGGTAGCCATGGACTAGTATTCAGCCTTAGCCAGGATTACGAAACAGTCTATTGCTTCCAAGATTTCTAGGATAATGGGCTTTTTCTTATAAATGAGATGTATCCGATAATAGAACACCATGTGGTTGGGCATGCGGCCCAGTTAGATTCACAGAAGGCGATAAGTTAGAGATTTTTTTATGGCAGAGAAAAATAAACCTGTGCAGGGAAAAGACTTAAGGTAACGCATGACACGCTACACAACATCAAAGTGTGATTGTTGGGGCATGAACATGAACTGACTAAGGCAATTGATGGAGTAAGTGATGTCTAGGTGGGTGATGGTCAGATATAAAGACATCCAATCAGTCAATGGTACTAGACAGGGTCGTCGAGAGCAGGCTCGGTGTCAGGATCAAGCCGGAGATTCTGTTCCATGGAAAATGAGAGCGATTTTTGCTGCAAAAGACCAATTTAAAGAGAATATCCAAAGTATATTTTTGTCGGTTGATGAAGATGCCAATAAAACTGTGAGCCACTTCAAACCCAAGGAAGTACTTTAAGGCCCCTAAATCCTTGAGCTAGAAGCAAAATTGTAGAAAAGATATGATAGCGGTGATGGCAGATCGATCATTGCCGGCAACGATGATGTCGTCGATGTACACAAGGACTGCAATGTACAAAGATGTCGTTGCTTTAACAAAAAGAGAGTAATCTACCAATGACTAATGAAAGCCAGCATCCTGAAGAGTGGTTGAGAGTAGCAAACCAGTTTCGCGAGGCCTACTTAAGACTATAGAGAGATTTCTAGAATTTACAGAACCGTGCCTCCCCTTATTTGGCATACCTTAGATGTAAGCGCATGTAAACATCCTCATGTAGGTCCCATGTAAGAAGGCATTATTAACATAGAGCTTATGTAGATGTCATCCCCGAGTAGTGGCTACTATGAGAAGTCTGCAGACGGTTACTAGTTCTGCAACTGAAGTGTATGGGTCAGTGTAATTGAGGCCCTCTTACTGAGAGTATCCCTTGGCAACAAGGCGAGACATATAGTGCCACCGTCATAGCGCTTGACCTCGTAAACCCATTTGCACCCGATGGGAGATTTACCTATAGAGAGAGGCTACAAAAGACCAAGTGTTACTCTGTTCAAGGGCTTTGATTTCAACTTCCATGCCATGGTGCCAGTGGGATGTTTAGAGGCGTCCTTAAAAGTGCAAGGCTCCTGGTCAGCAGAAATAGCAAATAAGAATGCATGGTAATGTGTAGAGAAATTACAGTAAGAGAGATAGTTAAAAGGGGGTTAGGGAATCATACCTAGCAACACTGGCAGATCAGAGCGGAAATGGAGGCGACATAGTAATGTAGGTGGGAGGGGAGAGAGTAGTGGTGGGTAGAGCAACAAGGTTGGGGTAAGGGGAGGGAAAAGCGGGTTATTGATGAAGAAGGGGGGTAGGAGGTAGGGAGGGGGATGGGGGTGGTGGGGAAATTGGTGAGACAGCTAGCAGTAGAGGGGGGGGGGGGGAGGCAAGGGATGGGGAGTTTCAAAATAAAAAAATCAAGAAGGGAGAGAGGAATGATAGAAGTAGGGGCAAGGGTGGGTTTGGGATGGTTGTAGAAAAGGTAGTCTCATAAACTATATTGTCCCTAGAAACAAAAAGACTGTTAGACTCAATGTCATAGATATGGTATCCCTTTTAGCCATAGGGATAACCAACAAAAATGCATCGAATGGCATGAGGGTCAAATTTTTGACAATCGGGTGCATGGTTGTGGGCATAACAAAGGCATCCAAATATGTGGAGGTGGGCGTAGGAAGGCACACTACCGAGGAAAAGTTAGCGGGGAGCTTTGCAGCCAAGGTTGGGAGTGGGATGTTGATTTATAAGGTAGGCAGCAATGAGCATAGACACCCCATATGCTAATCGGTAAATGCCCATAGAATCGTAAAGCTTGAGCAACCTTGAGAAAGTGGTGATGCTGGCGTTCGATGACGCCTTTTGTTGGGAGTACCCACACAAGAATGATAGTGAATAATGCCCTTAGAGGAAAAAAAAAAAGGACAATGGTTGGGAAAAAGTTTCCATGCCATTATCAGTGCGAATGGCAACCACTGTGGACTGGAATTGCATTTCCACTAAGGCACAAAAAGAGGTGAGAAGTCGATAGAACTCAGACTTATGGCTCATGAGATAAACCCAGACATTGCATGAATGATCATCTACAATTGTTAAAAAATAAAAAAACTCCAGTATGAGAAGTCATTACATAGCCCCCTCCTAAATGTCACAGTGTAATATTTGGAAAGGAGACAAGCACCATTTATTACTTAAGAGGAAGGGGAGACAGGTCTATTTTGCCAAGTGACAGACATCACAAGGGGAGGAGAAAGTTGGAGATGGATGCCCAAGCCGCTAATGTCATAAGATAGAGGATCCGTCATGGGTTACGAGTGAAGCCATGAGGAAAGAAACAGATGGCAGGAGGCAAAAGTGAAGTAATAGAACCCATCACGTAGGTAGATTTCCCACTCGAATCAGCTGCTTTGTTGAGAAGTCTTGGAGAACACAAAATGTTGAAAAAAAAATAATAATAGCACAATCCAAAGAGGCGGTGAGTTTGCTGATAGAAATTAAATTAAACTTAAAAAAGGGACATAGAGAACATTATTTAGGATGACATGTGGACATAGGTAGTGGACACCACTATGGGTGATGGGAACATTTTGGTCTAGTTTAGGAGCAGAAAGAGAAGTGGATTGAATAAGACCGAAAAGGTCGGAGGCCCCATTGTCTAACAACCAAGAAGATGAAAAGGATTGGGAATAGATAAACAAGAATGCATACTTGCTAAGTTGGCATTGGGTGTGGTAGTGTGAGACCCCAAAAGAGTAAGGAGTTGCTGAAACTAATTAGGGGTGATACTTGGTACAGTTGTGGTGCCGTAGAGAGGACGAGCCCAAGAACAGCTTATGGTTGACGCCCTTGCTTAGGATCATGATTTTGGTGTGGGGAACGCAATTGATGACCCAGGAGGTAGCCATGAAGGGGCCAACACATTGCACATATATGGCCATGAGCCTTACTATGATCACAATATGGGAGATTCCTATTGTGCCCCGTCGAAGGAGATTGAGATGTGCATGAAGGATAACGAATGGTAGCCACGTAAGAAAGCCCTTGTGGAAGGGAAATAGACCATGGTTGCTCTTCTTATAAAAGCAAGTAATAGGAACGATTAACATCAGGAAAGGTCCATGGTGAGGATTTAGGAACGGATGGAAGCATAACCAATGGAAAGTCCCATAAAAAATTGATAGACGCATTCTAGTTGAACGACTGCATGAAGTGCACCTTGTGCACCACAGGAGCAAGTGGGAATAGGAACATAGGAAGTCAGCTCATCCCATAGAACCTTAAGCTGAGTACAGTAGGCCGCAAGGAGGTTGCTACCTTGTTGGATCGTGGAAAGAGTGCGCTTGAGATGAAAAATATGAGAAGCATTATTGCGAGAGAAACGTTCTTCAAGCTCCTTCCAAACCGAGTGAGCCGTTTTAGCATAATTGACACTATTGGCAAGGTTATGAGTAAAGATATTCAAAACCCAAGAGAGTACCATGAAGTTGCAACGCTCCCAGATTTGAGGGTTTGAAAGGGGCAGCGGTGGGCTTCGAAAAAGTGTCGTCAATGAACATCATCTTATTCTTAGCATAAAGGGCCATGCAGACAACATGGCACCAAGTAGGGTAATTGTCACTGATTAGAGAAGTAGAGACCAAGAGGGTACTAGGATTATCAGAGTGATGAAGATAAGAACGTGACGATGGATTGAGGACAGATGATTCATTCAAGAGTCGAGAGGGAGGAACGTCCTCTGTAGCAGGGGTTGGGAAAGAACCAATGTTAGTGGGATCGATTACCATAGAGATAAGGAAAGTGAATTTAGAGTATGTGCTCTGATACCATGTAAAACACAAGAAAATTGGATAAAAATCGCATGCTTTGTTCATAGTGGATGGTGGCATATATATACATATGCGAGTAGATGTGTATCCCTTGATAGTAGGAATGATTACAACAAAATAAGAAAAAAATCTATTAGGAATAAGAACAATAAAATAAAATGAAAAAGTGATGTGTCAGTGATGAAGATTGTGATGTGGCAATGAGGTTGTTGAGAGACAGGATTGTGTGAGCTGGATCTCCTCTCAATATATCTAGTGGTATCAGAGCAAAGGCATCAAGACCAAAAATTTTAGGAAAGAGACTAGGTCACTTGGTTTATAAACGATGGTCTTAAGTGCTTATCCACTATTAAGGGCTAACAACGACTGAAGCAACTTGGGAAGATGAGGGCTATAACTAAAGACAACAATTTTCAATACGTGGAACTTGAGAACAAGTCCAGTTTTACGGGGTGTGGAGTTATTACATGCAAAGCTTGGTAGTTAGAGATGGTTATGTGAGAGGTTATCTTTATGAGAGTTATAAGGAGAATATGTGGTTAGGAATGGGTTCGGTTAAGAGTTATTGGGTGTAGTTAGGTTTAGTTGGTTAGTGGGTTTTGTGTTGTATTGTGGAAAATAGAATGCTTGTATTAAGTAATTATAACCGTATGTGTTGCTTAACTATATGGAAGTACTTAAATGAAGGAATTAGATAGATTTGAAGATTGAAACAACAATGTGATTCTCTTAAAAGAGTCCATGAAGGTCAGGCTTCTTCAATAAAGCCAGAGGTCTTGGTTCCCTCCATTGAGCCAATTATCATAATCAAATTATTTTATATACACATGTACGTATTAGCTTCATTATGTTATGTAGAAAATTAATAAAACATTTTCAATATTAGAGATTGAGGTAATGAAATATATTTGTATAATTATGAGATAAGACATCAAATTTGCATCATAATTCTAAGAAGATGTTCATTGTGCTTATAAATATGTATAAAGGATAAACCAAGGATGCTTGAAACATTATGGTACCATAATGTCCTTTCATAGACAATGTATAATTTTCTTTTTCAATTGGTTAGATTTATGAGTTGGTTAAGATTTTGTTTCATGCAATGACTTGAAAAGATGTTGGTGTGGATAGAAATTTCTTACTTGAGCATTTGCCTCCGCAACAGAGGTTACATTTGAATTATCTGCCGAGACCTTCTTGTACCTCTCTATTGTTGATTTTATACTGTAAGGTAGACAACATTAAACTACAAATATTAGAAAATTTCATACAAATAAATTCTAAAATTGAATAATCCTTAGAAAGAAAATATAATATGGCAAAAGTTTCTCTAGTCAGTACACCAAGTAATGGCCATCCAAATGGAGACACCTGATTCCACCAAGTACAATTGGATACTTGCTAGGAGATAGCCTACATAGATCACATGTCAATTTAAAATTCCAATTTCATTCTTTACCACCTTGTAATGGCATGCCCATAGTTGCCAAGGTGACCCAAGGCGTGGAAGAGGTACCTGGCGTACCCAAAGCATAGCCAAAGCATTCCCAAGGCGTTATAAGGGTACATCTTAATAAGATGATTGTTTATACAAAAGATGGGGGGGGGGGGGTTAGAACATCAATTTTTATTTAATACATATGCATTGATTCCATGCATTATGGTATACATATGTAATTTATACATATAATAAAAATGCTATAAAATTAGAATTAATTTAAAAATAAATAAATAAATAAATAAAACAAGGCATGATACAGTAAGGCGACCAACCACCTAGGGATTGAAAAACCACCTGGATGCCCAGGTGGTGCCACTGTTGCAGATAAATAATAAACATTACACCCTTGTTATTTCATGTGATAGTTTTAAATCATGATTACGTGTTGATTTCTCTCCTTTATCCAAGCTATTAGTAGCATTCGTTCATGTATAGCCTCTTAGGTAATTTATGTACATTGCATCTTGCATCCTAATGGTATTTTGTAAGGGTTTTATTTTATTTTATTTTAGTTCTTATGCCCTTATGCTGCCCCTACGGTCAGTGATTCTTCTCCGTCTCTTTATTCCTTAAAGGTGATGATATTTTTCAAAATGGGTTCTTTATCGTTTAATAAACAAAGTTAGTACGAGAAAGATTGGTTTAAACAAACAAATTGGGGTGCCTAACACCTTCCTCGGAACATACCTTGACCGCGTTCATAGTAACCTTAGATCTAGTTTGGCTTAATCCTTGGAGTCATATTATGGAATTAATTTCATGGGTCCTAGACTCCAATCTAGGTGGCGACTCCCTAAATATTTGATCCATGGTTCTCATAGTTGTATACCATATTAACGTCCAGGAATATTTGAACGGACTATAGAGAACACATTGAGACTTAAGGTCCACCTTCCGCATTGCCATCAACAGAGTAACAGACCTTAACAAGGGGGTAAAAAAGAGAATAAAGAACTGAATCTAAATCTAGGCCTTTCGTTCCTCTAGATCCCAACAAATCTCTGTTCTGACTGAGCTCGGAAGATCCTATGAAGACTCATATATCTGGGAGTTAGTATCATTTTTGGCAAGGAAATCAACTATAGGATTTGCTTCCCTATAGCAACAAGAGAGGGACCTCGAAACAAGTAATATTAACATTGCTAATAAGAACATTATGCTTTGTTCTTTTAATAATTCATGTTGGGCCAAGGGTTCCTTACCCTACCAGTTTGGAGAATGTCCTATGCCACATCATTCAAGTATGTGAGATGCCACATCAATCAAGTATGTGAGAATCATAACTTCGATATGGGGCCCAAAAGGTTAAAGAGGAGAGATATATTAATAACCTTTGTTGCAGAGGCAAACACTCAAGTAAGAAATTCTATCATAAAACATTGTTTAAGGGGTAGTCCATGTAACTTTTGTCAAGAGAGAGTAGTTTTGTATGGTAAACCAATTGTCAATGGGGTGTCTGACTAAATTTCCCTATAAAACAAATGTATAGCCAATCTTATGAAAATAAGAGACGAAACCTTAAATGACTATATAAACATTAAAGCTATATGCATCTTAATACTCTAAAATCTAAGGTTATATGCTTCTTAACACTAGTGTAAACGGAACGGATAACCGAACGGATATTATCATGTTCGTTTGATTGATATCCGAATCTGACGCCATGCTATCCAAATTAGAGTCTGAATCTGATTGTTTGAATTCGGATTCCTCTAAACAGATGTGAAATTCGAATAGAATTCAAATTTTTGATTATCCATTTACATATTTACTTAAGGCTCTCTTTGGCATAATTTATATTTATATTATGAGCTATTTATAATAAATCATTTATGAAAATAATATATAAGTAATGACCATTTAGTACCACTAGACATAAAGAAGTAATAATAGATCATCACAATAATGATAAACACCTTCTAACCTATTTGTAGATTTTAAATTATATTAATTTATTTTAAATATAAATAAAAATCATAAATCATATCAACCGACTACATATATCATTATGTATTATATAATTAATTTTACAATACATACCAAAGAGAACCTAAGGGAAGGGGGAAGTATATACCCAAACAAAAGAAAAAAGTGGAATCCAACACAGAAGAGGAGGGCATTCAAAAGGGTGATGAAGAGTCATAACTCGCTTCTTCATCTAGAATGATTTCTAGCTCTTGTGGAGTTTACCGAGACGTAACCCTAAACGGTTGTCCATGAAGTCCATGGAAGCAAGAGTTAACTTATTGCCACTATGTATAAATGTTTCACTAGCTATAACGATTTCATATCCTTCAATAACCGTCAGTGTTTCTTTATGTTCATCATAATTAGTGCTTTCCAAATTTTTATCCAAAAAAAATAATAATAATAATAAAATAAAAATAAAAAGTCTTCCATTACATTATATCATCATCTACTTTTACCCTGAGAGCAGCGATAGGTACTGCAGGTTCAAAAGAAGGACAAAGTTTAGAAGCTGCAAATGCGCTGAGTTCTCTCTCTTAGAGAGTTGGGATTACGTCAACTGGAGAGTATTTTAACGAGGAATCTAACTATCTAAACTAATGGAAGGTGGAAGACTGCAGGAAGCATGGGCCAGAATTCAGTTTTGGAAAAAGAGCAATCTGAGATGAATGAAGAGCACGCTACCCTAGAAAACAAAGATAGTAAGAAAGTAGGGGCGGAGAGCTCTCTACACATGTATATACTTCAGACGCAATGCTGCAAATTTCTGCAAGAGATTTGCTACTTCGGTTTTTTTTTTTTTTTCTGATAAAAATTTACCGAGTCGTGGGAAATCGAGAACTGCAGTTAGATATAAGGCAGGAAAATAAAAATATCCTAATTACCCAAACCTTCCATGATAATTTTAAATTCCTGATTTCAATAATTAATAATAGGTAAATTTTATCGTTACAAGGGTCCGTTGTTTGTTTGAACATCACATGGTAATCTATTGATGATATGTCTCCCTGCACCCTCATGCATGGGGTTGTAAAATAATCAGGGGTAGGGTAGTCATTTCATTCATAGTCTTACGTGATAGGGCATAGGGAACATTGCGGGGTAACATTCTTTTGCCCTTTAATTAAATACCCATTATGTATTGATATACATCTTATCTAAATCCATGCATGTGTACTAAGTAGTGCTCTAAACATTACTATGCACATATTCAAATCTGAATAATTTAGATTAAAAAAACTGTAAAAATGAATAACCCAGATTTCTCTTGTGATGTATGAAAACATTACATTCCATTATTAAATGAATAACTATCCTAATAATAATAATAATACTGGGATTATATTGTTAAAAATATAGCTCTCCACCTTATGTTCAATAATAATTTCATGGGCAAGCTGCAAGCCAAGACAAATTCTTAGAGAATCCGAAGAAACCTACTATTCATTGGGGAAAAGTTTTGCCCCCCCGAGGTAAATACCTGAAAGCCCATAAATGATGGGCGGAAGTTCAACATCAGGAAGGTAACAATGGGGCAAAATGATGAAAAGAAGATCTATAAAAATGCAAGAGAAGAAATACAGGCCTGATGAACCCTTCAGATTTTTTTGCCGATTACATGTTGGTTTTGAGTTCAACTTCATTAATGATACAATGGGAAATAACAAAAATATCCTTTTATCTTCAGATTTTTTTCTCTGCAGATTTGCATGTGGGGGTTTTGAGTTTTGACACTAGAAAGGGAAGGAACAGCTGGAAGAGAATCCCTACTCAGTGGTCTAAATTGGTGAAACTTAGAAAAGTAAAACAGCTGGCCAAGGAGAACGAGACGAGAGCAGAAGACAACAAAAACAAATCTTTATTAGTTTTCATTTTCTGGTTGAGGAGAAGTACTAAGTACGAAGTAAAAACTGCCGTTTCATGAATTTGTGTAGGTCTTTTACTAGAGACAGAAGGAACACAAATATCATACAGCAATGAAGTCCAGTCCTCTCCAAGCATTAACAGGTTAGAAAACCTAGAGGGAGAGAGAGAGAGATTACAATGGATGGGCGGAGGAAAGTTCAGAAGTAGGCAGGTTTGAAAAGCAAGGGACAAGAAGGAAGCAAATGAACTGAAAGAAACCGTGTATAGGAGGTACATTAAGAAAGGAAGTAGATGAAGAAGAAGAAGAAGAAGAAAGTTACAATAGTTGGACTAATAGAAATCAAAGTGGGTAAGTTAATGAAAGCAGGAACAAGGAAGAAAGTACATGTACCAGAGAAGGGAACCCTAGATCCATGCATCAATGATCCACCGAAGTATGAACACTCTCTCTCTCTCTCTCACTTTCTCTCTCTCTCTCTCTCTCTACCTTTCCTTTTATTTTCTATCCATCTCTGCTCTCTCTCCCCCTTCCCGTGGTGAAGCCAAGAGAATGTCTGTGAGCATTTATTGATTTAATTCAACATTTATTTCATATTAGTTTTCTTCTCATGCCACAACAGGAAAACAATTGAAACATGGAAAGAAATAAAAGTTATGTATTATTCCAAGTTAAAAAAAGGTCTAATACCTATGTTGAATCGAATGTCAAATGCATACAATGAAACTCTGAACTTCTCTTCCCCCCCCTTTTTTTTTCTTTTTTTTTTTTTTGGGAAACATTGAATTGGATTCAGAAGATCATCATGACTTCTGAATTTACTTTTTCCTTTCTTTGATTTGCTTTTGTTTTCAGCCCTATTGTCATGATCCCAAGTTCCAAAATATCGAAAAAAGGAAAAAATAAAAAAATTCGAGCTTTTTTATACTACATTCCATATATATAAACTCACATAAAAAAAATGCTAATCAAAACCACAAAGATGAATAATTGCACCCAAAAAATAAAGCACCCCCCTTCTTCTAAAAAATAAAAACCAAGAAAAAATTTTCCAAACTGGGGGATGGGTTTCAAGGATCTAATTATTTCGAGAGAAAGACTAGAAAGAAGTACCTGTTGTTACAGTATTCGTAGAGACGACCACGGCTTGAGAACACGATAAGAGCTACTTCAGCATCGCAGAGGACCGATAACTCATAAGCTTTCTTCAGAAGTCCATTCCTCCTCTTACAGAAGGTGACCTGCCGGTTTGTGGTGTTCTCAATCCTCTTGATTTCAATCTTTCCTCTCCCCATTTGATAGATCTCGTTCTTTTCCACCTGCTCCTTTGATAACCTGGAGAGATTTTTAAAGAAAAAAAAAAAAAAAAAAAAAGAAGAGAGAAATTTCCTGTCATCTTATGCGATTATTTAACGGTGGTAGATAAAAAGGGTTAATTTCATAATCTCTTATCTATGAGTAATTTCAACAGTGAATGAGTTAATGTTAGAGAACTTTGAATGCCGTCTCGTACATATATACTCTAACCTATATTTTTCACAATTTTTTATTTAAAAGACATTGTTTGTTTAAATATTAAAAAAAAGATTGTTTAAACTTTTATCAATCATATACATCAAAAGATGGAAGTGAAGAATAAGAGGGAAATTTAAGAATGCCTAAAGATATTATTAGCAAGGACTATGGACTCTAAAGGGAGGAAAAAAGAATAATAAAATAAAATGTAGATCAAACAGAAACTGTCTCTCCTTGAGACGGGTAAGATTATATACATTAATCCTTTTACAGACCTGCATGGTGGGAGCCTTTGCACTGGATACGTTCTTTTTGTAGATCAAACAAAAGAAGGGAATTTTTGAGGTAACCTGGAAGGATTTGATATAGCAACAAACAGCCAGAGAGAGAGAGAGAGAGAGAGATGGCCAGCAGTCGAAGCAAAACCTGAATTACACCTTTAATTTTCATCTAAAATGCAGCTTAAAAACTAGCTATATAAAAGCTGAAGATCATAGATCATGAGATAACTTATAAAGAAGTTCTCAACACAAGGTAAAGAATCCATTGATCTTCTCTGAACCATAAAGCTCAACGGAATCAGCTCAAGATAGGTGGACCAGAAAAATTAATGATAAAAGACGGGAGAAAAAGAGAGAGAGGGGTTGTTCTTGATGAGATTTTGAAAAACAAGCTGATGATCTGAATCTATCATCTGAAAAAGCAACTGATACCGAAGTCTTTCAACATGAAAACCCACCGTAAATTTAGCAGAAAACCAACAAAAAGAAGGGAAAAAAAGAAAGCAAAAAATCATATTTTCTCGTATCTGAACAGATCTAAGAGATGAGAAACCAAGTAAATATGGAATTAAAGTTTGTTTTATTGCTGCAAAAGGTCTTCAGAGAAGTCTGAAAAGAACTTAAAAAGGCAAAGAAAAAGAATGAAGGAATCTAAATCTCTCATTATACTACCCGAAAGAAGGGTTTGTAAGCGCTTTTCTTTTTGGGTTCGGCTCCGAAATCTCCGCTACTCTCTCCGATAATGTCTATCGCTCAGTCTGAGCATCAGCAGCTTTTGGAAATTTTGGGGTTCTCTCACTCTACGAAACCCTTCCTCCAATCCCAAACAAACAAAGCAACTGCATCCCTTCTCTCCTTTCTTTCTCTATTTATTTTCCAATCTCTCTTTCTCTGTGTGTATGCAGAGAAAGAAAACGACGTTCGAATAGCTTTTTCCAGGTCCAGCACATGAGACCTGCACGAAAGTATCTGTATTTTTATGGCATTTTTGTAATTCGCTAATTTCTAACATACAGTGAACTATTATTTAGTATTTATTACAGTTAAAATTCAGTCGTTTGTACTTCCTATAACTAAACTGCTCTTCGTTTTGGACAATTGTGGGTCGGGTCAAACCCATGTGAATGACCTGATCAATTTGCAAAGAAGAAATTAGAGAAGAAAACAGGGAAATTATTATTATTAATTTTTTTTTTGCTAAAGAACAATTTTATTGCATAGGAAAACAGGGAGGGGCTCTGATATTGATTTTACAGATATTAACTATCCACGGAGTGGAAATTGAACAAGCAACTATCTCTATATGAGTTGTGGTCTTCCTAGCAAGGGAGTGGGCTACCCTATTAGCCACCCTCGAAACAAACTGTAAACTGTAAACTATAAACTGCATAAAAAAAAAAATGATGGAGTTCCCTAAGAAGCCAAGGTTCTAATATCCTCAACCACCAACAAAACATAAACATCACCAATCTATGAAACACCATTTAGCAGATTAACCACTTCAAGAGAGTTCGACTCAATCACTATGTGGGAATATCCAAGCTTGCTGGCATTGTCTAATCCTTCACGAATGGCACGAGTCTCACCCAAGGCAACTGAAGAGAATAGCTCAGAGTGCAAAACTCCATACAAGGGAGAACAATTCTAATCTCATACAATAAATCCCCACCCGTTGCTGGAAGAATATTTTGAGAAAGCTCCATCTGTGATATTTGTTTTTTTTTTTTTTTTTTTGGGGGGGGGGGGGGACCAAGTGTCATTAGTGGTGCTCCTTAAATTGGCCCGATCATGATCAGCCCGAGGCGATTGAACAACCTCCCAAGATTCCTTTCATGCTCTTTCTAATTACACAATAATCTCCCTTGGACTAATCTCAACCTACTCAAAGTAAAAATCATTCTAAGTTTTCCACAATATCCAACACATAAATGCAACAAAAGAGAAAATCTGCTTCCCATTAGTTGGAGAAACGGGTTGAACTTTAAAAACCAACAAAAGCTAATGAGAAAAATTGATGCTCGAGCTTTGTGGGTAAACAAATGCCATTTTTAAGGCAAACTAATTTGTCCTAGAGAAAGAACAAAACAGAAGCATATGCTCAATGGTTTCTTCAGCAACACCACACCTTTCACAAATTAGGTCAACCAGAATTTGCCTTCTAGCAAGAGCATCACAAGCCGCAACACCATTAGCACAACATCTCCATAAGAATTCCCGAATTTTTGGGAGGGTCTTGCAGCTCTAAATTTTGCGCCAAAGATCTTTAGGAACCCGCTGCCAAGAGTCCCGATGAGAGGTGGATGGTTGAGAAGATAATGCCTCGATTTTAGATTTGCATAGCCTATGGTAAACAAATTTCCTTGTCAACTTACCATCTTTTGTAAATTTCCAAATCAATTTATCTTCTTCTTAAAAGAGGTGCAAAGTAATTTTTGTAATGGCCTCCACCTCAGTCGGCTGAAAAAGAGATGATAACAGATCCACTTTCCAAGAATGAAAGTTGCAATCAATAAGATCATACACAAATTGGATATCATTAGTAGCCGGTTTTGGAGAGACAATCTTATTTCCTTGAAAATGAGGAATCCACACATCCTCCCAAATTCGAATACTTTCTCCATTTCCAACCTTCCACATTAAAACCTTGATGGACTATAGCCTAAAGAAGCATGTAAAAAGTCGGAATGTGGAAAATAAATATCTTTCAAACATTTAACCCAAGTAGCCTCAGGATTCATCAAAACTCTCCATGCCAATTTTGCTAGAAGGACCTGATTCTCAAAAAGGAGTCTCTCAATCCAATCCTTCCGTTAGATTTTGATAGACATAGTCTATCCTAAGAAATCCAATGGAGGAGCCGATCAGACTTGCCATTATACTAGTACGTAAAAGGAAGCAGTAGCTTTCTTAAAGGAAGAAATATGATTTCAAGGCACCTTGAAATTGGAGCTAACATAGTTAGACATAGGAAGAACAATATTTTTTAAGAGAGTTTATCACCAACTTTGGAGAGAAGACTCGCATTCCAATTTTGCAATTTAAGTACACTCTTTTCAAGTTGTTCTTTAAACAGAACCTTCTTTGAAACTCCAAAGTTGGTTGGCAATTCAAGGTATTTTACTGGGCCATCACCATATGGTATCTTGAGAACCCTTGAAAACCATCACCAAAACTTCATGGGAGTATTTGGGCTAAAGATGAGACTTGATTTCATAAGATTGATCTGCTGCCCAGATGCTCTACAATAAATATCAAAGAACTCTTTTAATTGCAAATCCGTAGTCATATTAACAGGAGAAAAGAGTAAGCAATTGTCAACAAACAACAAATGAGTCAACGAGGAAGCTCGAATTTTAATACAAATGCCTCGAAGAAGCCCTTGTTGCTCCTTAATATTAATCACTGAGGAAAGTGCATTAGCACATAAAATAAACAGTGCTGAAGATAAAGGATCACCTTGGCTTAAACCACTGATTGGAACAAAGGAGCTTCACTTCACGCCATTTATAATCAAGGTGTAAGACACTGTGGTAATACATCCCATAATCAGTTTAACTAATTTGAATCAAAACCCAGCCTGAGTAGAATGCTCTTCACAAATGACCACTCCAAATGGTTATAAGCCTTCCACACATCAAGCTTGAGAGCAAGAAAACAGCATGTACCTCTTCTTCTCTTTTTAATATCATTAAAGGATTCATGGGCTAATAAAACGTTATCAAAGATCCTATGATCAAGGATAAACGCCGATTGGTTACCTGCAATAATATCTCCCAAGAAAAAGCGCAAATGACCCACCATAATCTTAGAAATAATCTTAATACAAACATTACATAAACTGATAGGTCGAAATTGATCAACAAAGTCTAGTTGCTTGACTTTTGGAATAAGGTAAAGATAAGTACGATTAAGAGCAGGAGGAATATAGCTAGTATTAAAGTAATCAGAGATGAACCTGAGGATATCTGTGCAAGTATTGGCCCAAAAATTTTGGAAGAACAGGGGCGGGAGACCCTCTGGTCCAGGAGACTTGAGCAGCGCATGGCTGAAAACCCCGATAGTTTCAGCTTAAAATTTTCATGGCAACCCATGGGGCTGATTGTCCCTAGCCACCATGGGGTTGTATGATTAAAAATACCCATCCTCAATAGAATACTTATTGTATTTTAATTATGTTTTTCTGTATTATTATTTTTATAGTAAAAAGTAAAGTTTCAAAATAAAGCTATTTTGGTTTTTTTCTTCTTATAGTATGTGGTTTGAGAGGGTATTGAGGTGGAGCTAGTGAGGTTGGATCCCAAGACCGCAAGTTGACCCAAGTATGGTTGGTTTCTTTTCTTAGTCCCACATGGGAAGTGAAAGAGGTTTTAGGGTACCCTATATATAGTTTTGGGAACTATAAATAAGGGAGTCAACGGACCGGTTTCGGTCCGGCTGAATCGATGTCGGGATTTATAAGCCCAGCCCAAAACATGTCCATTAAGAGTTCGGGCTGGGTTGGGCTGTACTGGACACAATAACTATCGGGCTAGTCCGGTGTTGGTTTGTTATCGGGTTGGGCTTATTGATGTGATTTCGGGCTGGTTTGGTCCGGACCAGGCTTATCAAACTTATCGAGCCTATTTTATATGTAAGATATATAGCCTATTTTATTATTTCTATCTATAAAATTAGCATCATTCTTTCTATATATATAATTCAGTAAATTGTAACAATTAACATACTCTTTTCAATTGTAGATTTATATAATCTTTCGGATCAAGAAGTGAACTATTACAGTGTAATATAATCTATCAAAATTTAAAACCATTAAAATTAAGAAACTGGGCCTGGATGGACCTTACTGGTGTTCGGGTCAGGTATTATTGGTTCGGGCTAGTTTAGGCTTCTTAATGGATCGACCAGGTCTGGTTTCAGTCTGGGCTGAAACGGTATCGGGCTTTACAAGCCGAGACCAAAACCTATCCATTAAGGTTCGGTCCGGGCTGGGTTCGGGTTATATCGGGCTGGCTCGGTCTGTGCTACCGGGCCGAGCCCATTTTTACACCCTTAACTATAAAGGATAGGGTAATTTGGAGGGAAGTCTCCCTCCTCCCTTGTGTATGGGTCGGTTCCGGGTTGCTTTTCACACACGCGCGCAAGAGCCGAGCCTAGCCTTGCCGTGCCGAGCCGGCCAGCAGGTTGTGTCGTGGCGTGGTACTGTGCAGGTGTGGGTCAACTCAAGATATATTTTTTAGAGTTGGTTTATCTTTTGGTTTATGTTGGGTCGGATGCGGTTCATTCTGTGACCCAAACCAAACCGGATTCATTACTGAATAGATATGACTATTCAAAGGGACACACTCTTACCGAAGGGATTTGATTTGAACGCTTGGATTAAGATCAATCAATCCAAGCCGTTAAGATCGTAAGGACACATCCATTCAATGGAACAGATCTTTGGGAAAAGGTGCGATCTCAACGGTCAGCTTAGATTCAAATAATTCAAACCGTTAGATTGTAGAGGTGCATCTGTTCAATAGGACAGATCCTTTGGTAAGGAGTGTGATCTAATCCATCAGATTAGGATCTAACGATCTGAGCCATTGGAATGAAATGACACACTTAAATCTAAGGGTGCTTAGAAAAGGCATGTCCTACTCTATAAATAAGGTAGTAGGAGCCCTCCATTAGGTTTGAATTTTTTATGAAACTAATGCTCTCTCTCACTCTCTCTCTCTCTCTCTCTCTCTCTCTCTCTCTCTAATAACCAATACAATATGCAGTCCCCCTGTCGATTTTTATTTTGATTTATCATATAAATTGATTTTTTCCATCATCGATATCTGCTTTTGCCTTAGTACCACTCCGAAGTACTCGAAGGGGCGCATTAAACCAATGCAAGTTTAATACGAGAAGCCAAGAAGCTGCTTTATCTTGGAGTCAGATTTACGTCAAAACCCAGTTGCACCATTGGGGGAAAATTCTGTCTTTAGGACAGTATCGCTTGTGATACGACTCAGCGTCAAACTTTTTTTTTTTTTTTTTTGTTGCAGTGCGGTCTTCATCATCGGAACAAGTTATTTCTCAAATAAGGTACGACATTAAATTTTACAATAATACTCCTCATTAGACAGAGAAGATATGCATTCTCGCATAGCAGATTGGGATGATGAGGATGCATTCATAAATGAGATGACAACATTAGTAGTAAGCTAATTTCCAAGTTCTTTGGCTTCCTTGATAATAGTCGTTTGGGTTGCATGAAGATATGAAACTTTTGGCTAACCTGGTTTTTGGTCATCACCCAAACCAACAAAATGAAGCACTGAAGCATCAGAAAAGCCAACAGGTGTCATAATGGCAGGGCTAGCTGGAGTAAATGAAGCAGAGGGATAAACATATGGTGGTTGTGATGAATATGCCTATCAGACAAACAAGGTGCTAGATTGAGAATAGCAGTAGCCAAATATGGATTTCTTGTCAAGTAATTATTATCATAGCTTGTTGATATTGCGTGAGGGGATAGTGTGAAGGCCTATGGTCGCTATAAGGTATCATTAAGGTATTTTGATAGTGTACACCATGCATTGGAGGACGATCAATCGCATGGGTGGAAGGTAAATAATTGTAATCCCCGAGCGGTAGAGAGGGGTATGGGATACCTACAGTACATTCAGAACCAACATCAAATTCAGCTTGCACACCCATGTAACTGCTAGCTGGGTTAATATGGTTGGCTGAAAAAGAGTTGAGAACCTAAGGTAGTGATATGGCACCGGAATGCAATTCAACTGAGGTGGAAGAAATCGTGGGCGAATCTCCCTGCTCGAGGTGAACTGCACAGTCGTTGGAGTTTGGTTTTGCACTGTCGGTGTCACACCCCAATTCCGACTGAACCAAAAGTGTGAGTGAACCGACTCTAAACCACGGTTCACATCAGGATCTCTATAGTCCGTGTCAACCAATCATTCCCAAGCAGTTTAACTTAATCAGAGAATAATACATAGCAGCGGAATAAAAGATAAATGAACTGAGTTCTATGTGGTAATTAAATAAATACTCAAATTATTCCATCGTTCAAAAAAAATTAAATAATAATTATTACATTGTATTAAAAGAAAATAAACCATCACTGAAGGAAAACACAGAATGAGCACTCGCATGATGCATCATGCTCGTCCTCTACTGTCTGTGTATCCAGGGCAACCACCGTACTGTAAGCTGGGGCAGTCATAAAGTCTTCCACAGTATACCCTGCATCAAGATCTGAAAAAGAAATAGAATATATTCGGGTGAGCTCACAACTCAGCTCAGTAAGTACAAGACCAATGCAACACACAAAATACATGAGATAACATTACAATTTGGGTCAGGTATAACTTGTAAAATGCTATGGTAAGGTTTGGCGGCCACCGCACCTCCATACACGAGAGTGTGAGCACACCCAACAGTCAGACACCTACCATACTACTGCTATTGCCCCACATCACTCACTCCGGTATAGAGATAGGGCTTGAGTCTGGCAGACAGGATGAACCATAATCCCACGTCCTCCCCCTGATATCCTACACCGTACCAATGCCTAAACCCCTACTGGCAAGGGCTTGCAAGTAGGTTCCATTTCTAACCAGTCCTATATGTCAATACAGTATCTATGGCCTTATCCTAGCACGACTCCCTACGACATAGAGATAGGGCTCGAGTCTGGCGGGCAGGGTGAACCACAATCCACGTCCTCCCCCTGATACCCTATTCGCACCAAGTCTGCTAAGGTAGATGGCGATACGAAAAAGGTGTTAGTTGTGGATATATCCAGGGCTCTACTCCCCTTCACATTCCACACACCAACTAAAAACATACACATGCCTAATATCCAACAACCTAGCATACGAAATGCATGAATGGATACTAGCAAAAGAAAAAACTACATGGCATGTGAAATGCACAGAAATCAAGTAATAAATTCAATTACAATTTAGTCACAAAGGTTTACTGTTAATTAGTTATTTAGGGTTTGGGGTCTTGTCCCTTACCTGTCGCGTGATAACAATTCCGTACAGCGTCACAGGATCTACTCACGCTGTCTACAAGTCCTACATAGTCATACCCATAAGTTAGAATTCATTTATTAAGGTCACCGCTGGTCAGAACCATGTTTGGTCAAGCAAACAAGGCTCGGAAGGCATACCAGTCTCAGTATACCGGTCTCAGTAGAGTGAGACCGGTATGTGCAACCGGTATATACCGGTCGCGGTACAATGTGCCTGCGGTATATACCGCATGCCCATACCGCAGGACCTTGTGTCCAACCGGTATGTTCCGCGGTTTGGATCCGAGAACCCGATCTCGGATCTCCCTTCCTCGTCGGTCATCGACTTGGTTTCTAGGGTTTCTCCTAACCCACTCTAAGGTCCAAATATTCTATTGGCCTTCTAGGTTTCGACTATAACGCCGTATCATACCAGATTAGATCTAAACGAGAAAACTAGGCTTTCATGAAAGTCCTAGGATTTTGGATCGTTGCACCGCTTCACGGCTCCGATCCGAAGTCCTATCATACTAAGAGGATTGAGCACTTACCAGCGGTGTTTGTCGATTGGCGTCATGCTCCTCCAACGGAAATCCTCTTCTTGAGCGGTCTCCTCCCTCCTTGCTCCTTCTCAGATCTCTTCCAGACGGCTAGGGTTTTGAGAAGGATCAAAGGAGGTTTAAGGGGTCTATTAATAGTGGGAGACCGTTCTAGGAAGGTTTCCCACGGTTAGAACCTTCCAAAATTCTGATTCGGAGTGTGGGACCCGCTGGAGTCCGTCTCCAGCCGAAAATACACATACCGGTCGCACATACCTGACTGAGTCAGACCGGTATACTCAGACCGGTATGTAAACTTTACAGCTTTACACAGGTTCTCGTACCTGAAATTATGTGGTTCGTCACCAGGCTTCGTCTTCCAATCGATCCAATTATGATTGGAAGACCTGTCACCATATAAACCCATGGGATAAACCCATGGGTTAGACCGGATTTTCAGAACACGGTTCTTACAGTCGGTGACCATCGTTGGCTACTGCTAGTACTGAGAGAGAAGAAATGAGCATCCTCCAATAGCTTCTTAGTAGGTGCAATACCTTAAGATCTGATAAAAATCTACATGTTGGGAGCATTGAACAATGTGATTCACTAGAGCAGGCATGTTGATCCATGTGCTGCTTACGAAGGAGCAGTTTATAGAGGTATTCATTTATACAGAACCAGAACAACCCGATCCTCCTCATACTTCCTCTTGATAATGAAAGAAGTTCGTAAAGCATCCGATAAAGCCCATATAATATGAGCTCGTATATAAAAAACTTTCTTCCCAAATGTGGAACCCTCAATAACCATAATGTGAGTAGGATGGCCAATCTTCTCGACCAGCTTTGGTACCATAGTGTCCATGATAAGATCAAGGAGGACTCCACGCAATTGAATCCAAACTAGGAAATGATCAAAACACCATCGTCTATTTGTATTCCATCTTTCCAAAATGAGCCGATTCCTCGTTCCAAACATTCTGAAGGTCTATCTCATGCATGAACCCAAGATAAAAACATCCCGGCTAAAACTCGAAACGTGCACCCTAATTTTAGTGTTCCAAGCCATAAGAAGTCTCTCCGTAACCGCCTGACGAAGATAATTCTTGGTAGTGATAACTTTGCCAACCAAAATCAAGTGCTCAAGGAAACGGAGTGCAAGATCTTCATCCTCATCAACCACAAAAGTATCCTCAACTGCCACCTTAGGCCCTTCACCAGTACTTGTATTACTGGGGGAACAGGGAGACGAACCCTGAGGGGGGTTAGTCAATTTGTCAGCTCCCAACATCAGATGTTTGGATCCCTGGTTAGGATCCATGTTGACCAAACTAAAAGGCGCAACGTAGGAACCACCACCACAGTAAAACCAGAGCACTAGTCAAAACCACAGCAATGAACACCCAAGAAAATCATGTACAGTGCAGTAAAAAACAAATCATGCCAAAGCGGAGCGAACAAACCACACCAAAACAGAGCAAAAAAAAAAAAACATGCCGAAGCGGGGACAACGAATCTAGTAATATTGAAAGCAGGGAAATAGATATCAGCACTGTTTTTCCTGGAATCCGCACTCTGTCTATTGCAATAAGATAATCTACTAGAGATACATGGACAAGGTGAACAAAAGAGGGTTGGACTCGGGGCCTATGAGTGCTCCGATGCTTAAGTCAGTATTCAAACAACAAGCTGTAGACAACTCAATTGTTTCCAAGTGCTTCATATGTGAGCATCTTTTCTTGCATTGTGATCTTTCTGTGACTTTATGGAATAAATTTGCAAATTTTTTAATATCCATTGGTTGGGGTTCAACTCAGTAGAAGTTCTATTCTCTTGGTGGAAACAAAAAACAAAAATTTGCCGACATGTTGTCTCAACTAATAAAATGGATTTTTTTTTGTGAGAATATTTATATAAAAATCTGAATTTTTTTTTATTTTTTTTTGTTAACGATGTATATCTAGATCTTCGGCCTGACTAGTCCCGTGGGCTCATACAAAACCCACAATCTCATGGATTGGGTCATTCCAGTTTTGAATGAGAAGCATTCAACTTGCACCTAAAACTAGAAAGAAATAACACTTTACACCCCTCGTGTGAACGGTTCCAAGATAATAAAATGAGTCGAACTCAGAACCTTCCACTTCCATTAGGTGTAGGCTCCATACCAACTGAGCTATCACCTTGAGGTTATTTTTCAAATTCAAATACTTTCGGAATCTCTTTGATCCACTGCTGATGGCAATGCCGAAGATCAATAGAGGAAAAAATGGTTTTAATTTGTTTCCCACGAATTCGTGATGGTTTATATACACGTTCCATTTTTTTCATTCTTATTAATTAATTCTTTACTAATCTTTAGTATATATATATATATATATATATATATATATATATATATATATATCCAATCGAACTATCCTAGAGATGCTTGGAAAGATCAAGGTCCACATGGCCTAAGTAGGTGGACCCGGAAATTTAGATTAATCTTCTTCCCGAGTCAAGTTAGGTTGATGTCTTCTAACTTTTACGCTAGTTTAATGGCTCAGCCCGAGACTTTCCACTAAGAATTGAGAATTCTAATCTAAGTAACTTTCTAAGATGGTTTCTAAGGTTTTTGTTCCTTTACTTCGGTTGATGTTTTTTTGGAAAGATTGATGCCTCAAACGCATTCATTTAATTGTTTGCTTATGACAGACTTTGTTAGTTGTAGAATGAAGTGAAATTTCATTGGTAAAGTAAAATGAGGCAAGTGAACAAAAGTTAGTTACTTTAAATTTAAAAAAATAAATAAATTACAAGATTATAAATAAATAAATTAATTAATTAAAAAAAAAACGACTGTGCCAAAATAGACAAAAACAGCGAGAAATCAGCACATTCTTCACATCTTATATTTTGTATGTTGAGATCTCAATCATGTTTCTAATACTATTTTACATTAATTTTACTTTGAACTAAATATTTTATTTTATTTTAATTATTTCATTTTATTAATAAAATATTTATTTTATTCTTAACCAGATAGAGCGTTAGTAGAAAAAAACTAAGACAGTGCATCCAATTTCACTTGTTATTGCAACCGTAAATCATTCATACCAAAATTCAACGGACATTAGAAAAAAATAGAAATTTGTCAACCCAAAAAAGAAAAAAAAAAAAGAAAAAAATAGGAATTTTAACTGAAATGTCTCCTTAAAATACAAAGAGTAATACATGTCCATTTTCACCCCTTTCCAATTCTCATAGGATGAATGGGAAGAAACCTTATGTGCTGGGTGCTTGCACCAGAGGAGGACGAAGAGATTGAACATCAAGTGAGGCTTGTCGTTTATCCCTTGAACCTCTTACATATAGTGGGTCCCTGATACTAATATACATCCAATAACTTCAGGTGCAGTTATATACATGGCAACCACTGGAGGGTAGTTTTGAAATTTGAAATTAGAAATTGCCTGACATGGCTCAATGGAGGAGTTAAATAAGTAGCTGTCTTCCATTTAAGAGTTCGTCTGAGTGAGGATGTCATAACTCATAAGCCATGCTTCATTGAAACTTCCTCTCTTCCTATATTTAACTTAACTTAAATTCCAAGCTTCATTTGGCTAAGAAAGTCTTAAGTAGTAACTTGGTTTCCACTGAAGACTTAACTGGAGTGAAAGCCAGATTTGAAGTGATGTTGTTTTTATTCGTTCTTGGTGTCCCTTTGGAAGCTCAGTCTCAAAATCTAGTATTTGAATGTATACCACTTAAGATATCAAGTAGATAAGATATCAGCTTGAACAGATGTTCCAACTAACTGTAAAATTTCGTTTTAGAGGTCAATGTTAATTTCCTTCAAAAACAAAATTTAACTTTCAACATTTTAATAAGATTGGGATAATATTGAAAAAGTTTTGGATGAGAAGTAATAAGATTTATGGATATGAATAATCAAAAGAGAACAGTATTGTTTTGTTTCGTATCCTTCAACGATGGCGTGTTGCTTCACAATTTCTTGCTACTATCCAGTGGAAAATTACTTACAGCTTTAGCTGCTAACCTTGTTACTGATCAGTGATCATCTTGCAAAAGCGACAGAGCTTTCTTAAGATTAACAAATAGGGATGTTAGTCTTCCTGTTTCAGCGTGGTTTGAAATTTCTTGGGCCGCTCAGTGTACAGCGAGATATCATATCTATTAGGGTCTTGGTGTTTTCGGTTACTCTATTAATGGCAGTGCGGGTGGAGGTTTTGTTGATCCCTAGATCCTGTAGGTTTTTTTATTTTTTTGTCTCTCTTTTTTTTTATTAATATATTCATTTGTTGATAATTAGTTTAAAAAAAAAAAGAAAAAAAAAAAAAAGAGAATATCTTCATTCGTAACTTTTAAAGGTTTTATTGGATATTTAAAATATTTTAGAGTTTAGATTATCTTTGGATAGAATATATTTATTTAAATCAATTGTTAAGTTTTCTTTTTTCCAAAGATCTAGAGTGTGGCTCGTTTATTTATTTTATTTTTAGCTGTATCTGCTGTATGGGAATTTCTAAACGGTTTTGACGTACATTTTTTTAGTTTGAATAATTCATTATTTCCTGACCTTTAATTAGCATAAATATATATATATATATATATATATATATATATATATATATATATATATATATATATATATATATATATATATATATATATATATATATATATATATATTGAGTTTTGTGAAAACTAAATTGATATTTTAAGAAAAAATAATATGGAGATGGCTAGGTGTTTTAATCTAGCAAGGAGAAGTAGGAAATTACGGCTTACCAGGGAAATGAAATGGAAACTGCCTATAAGTGGATGGTACAAATTAAAAGTAGACTAACGTTCACTTGGCAACCCCAGGTGATTCAGGTGCAGCGGAGTAATCCGAGATAGCTCTGATATGTTTATAATTTCTTTTGTTATGTACATCGGAGATGAGACAAATTACAAGGCAAAAATGATTGCAACATAGAAAGGAATTAAGGAGGCTCTATCAAGAGGATACAGATAGATATGGTTAGAATGTGACGCGAAATCTATGGTTACAGAACTGTTATCCAAAAATATCCCATGGTTTGGATTGCAAATATGGTTGACTGTGGTGGAGCAGCTTCAGAATAAGTCACTCAGAGTAGTTTACCCATTGTTTTAAAGATGCAAACATGGTTGAAGATGACTTAGCCAAATGGGCCCAACTGAAAGTAGATCAGAGTCTTGGACATTTTGGCCAAATTTCATAGCCAGAGAGTCAGTGTGGGACTTTTCTAGTCGTCCACGTTATAGATTTCTTTAAATGGCCTTCAATTAGGTTCTGTAGATGACAATGTCGAAGGTGGAATTTTACTAACAGAAGATCTGTAACCTCTCCTTTACTTTTTATTTCTAATATACTTACTGACTTCTAGAAAAAAAAAATAGTATGATATGAATATTGATTGTTGAAGTGTTTATATATTTTTTGGGGAAAATGATGTATGAGCTTCCGTTGTGTAATAGAATTTTTCACGTTAGTACATTCTTGACGTTGAATCTTCCTTTTCACATCTCAATTGTTCGATCTGTCGGCAACCCACTTCTCCACCACAATTGCACTCTCCCTCCTTCTCTTGCTCCCGTTTGTTGGGTTGGTGTCTTGTATTATGTGGGGTCCACGTAATTATAAGGGGTAGTATTTGTATTAGGGTATGAGTCTATTACATATACGGGGTAAACTTATAATTGTGATGGGATTAAGATTTTTAGGTTTTCCTATATATTGTCTCTGTGTGGGAAAACCTAGGTAAGGTCTGAGCAAATGAGGACACTGTATCAGATGGAGATAATTGTAGAGAGTTTTCTTGGTAATAAAGAATCTCTGTTTCTCTGTGGTGGAGGTAGACATTCCGGTTTGGGTGTTAAACCACAACAAATCCTGTGTTCTGTGTTTGCTTGATCTTCGTTTCTTTCTTGTGGTTACGCGTTCATTCCTAACAACTGGTATCAGAGTCAGGTTCGACAGATCAGTCATAGATCTAGAAGAGATGAGAGGTGCATAAAATTGTATCGAGAAGAAAGAAGTTTTTCTCTAAAGAACTGAAATAAGAGGAGTTCAGCCAGATCGACTAGAAAGAAACAGTAAACCCAAAAGAATGTATCGTACGGTTTTGTTATTTTATTCTTTTGTCATCATTACTCTCAAAAGGTGTTTCACGGTTTGACTTGAAGAAAAAAAATTTTTGAAAAAGTAAAAGAGAAAAAAGAAAAAGAGTAATATTCTTTTCTTGAGGTGTTTTTCAACTCTTTATCAAAACCAAGAAAGGAGAGAGAAAGGCGAAGAAAAAAAAAAGAGTTTGACTTGCTTTGTAAAGTACGGTGGTGAAAAAAAAACTCTATAATCGTACGTTGTATCATCCAAAGAGAAGAGGGAAAACATAAATGTTGTTGTCCCAAGGGTTTTTGGGTGCTATAGTTTCATTGGAAGACATGGATCGGATAGATTCGGTGTCTTTGATATCGATCGAGCAATCTTGTGTAAGATCAATAGTGATTGAAACTCTTGAAAGTTGATAGCAGACACAGAAGGTAAAGATCGAGTTAATAGAATGACAACGAAGGATTCAAACTTCTCCATAGAACCCTTTAAAGGGCATAATGATTTCACCTTATGGCAACAACTGGTGAAGAATATTCTTACGCGGGAGGGGACTGTTAAGGCTCTCAAGAAGAAATCCGACAAACCAGAAAAATTAACAGATGATGAGTGACTAGAGTTGAGGGATCTAGCAAATAGTACGATTCAGTTGTTTCTGGCGGATAATACTCTTCGTGAGGTCATTGATTTGGAGGATCCAAAAGAAGTTTGGACGAAGTTTGAGAGCAGGTACAAATCCAAGTCGTTGACAAATCGATTGTTTTTGAAGTAACAATTATATGACTTTCCTTTATTAGATGGAGTGAAATTTGAGGTGCATATTGATGAGTTCAATAGGATTCTGACGGAGTTGTCTGCTCTTGATGTGAAGATCGAAGAGGAGGACAAGACACTTATCTTGTTGGCCTCATTGCCTTATTTATTTGATTACATTGTGACTACACTGTTGTTTGGTAAGGATACTTTCAAACTTGACGATGTTATTGCTGTTTTGCTAATGAATGAAATACGACGAAAAAATAGTAACGAGGAGATGTCAGATGAGGGTAATGTCTTAGTTACAGTTGGTGGTCAGGATAGAGAAAGATCAAATGTGAGATAGGAATATGATAAAAATAGAAATTACTCTAAATCACAAGATCGTAAAATAATTTATTATTATTATGATGAGAAATATCATATAAAATAGAATTGATGGCTTCTCATGCAGTGATAATGAAATTGATGACTTCTCAGGCATCAAGAGGCTTTTCAGGTAGAACCTCAAAGTTTCACTCTTCTCAATTTCTCGCACACCGGGACTTGAGGGTGGCCGACCTTTGATTCAACAATAAAACAGGGTTTCTAACTTTTTGTGGTTTAGACTGACAAAATAATTTTTCGGCCAGTATGATGATGATCATGGTTCACCACTTTCGGACCACTGGGAAGGTGGGCCCTGGGTGACCCAACAAAATTAACAGATAGAGAAAATAGGAAATACAGCATCATAGCCACTGTTGTGAACACGTCATGATTATCTTCTATACCTAGAGAACCAAAATATAGAGAACTTCTCCGTCATTACTGGGGTCCTCTAATTGTACAACTCTGGAGATTCTGATTTTCAGCTACCAGCCATCTAAGGGGAGAAAACACCAGTGTTTTTTTCCCAATTGGATGGTTCCATATTAGATCATGTGTGTGTTGATTACAAAAGAGAGAGAGGGCAACGTACATGGAGCCCGTGTTGATTACAAAAGAGAGAGAGGGCAACGTACATGAAGCACGGTTGATCTATGTAAGTCCACATCTACATAAGAATAATCCATCTGCATGTTCTTGTATCTTCGTTGGAATTCAATTACTCTCTATATCCAGTAGGTCCTTTACTCTTGAAGTGGATATTCCATACCATATCGATAATGATGAGATCCCATGAAAAATATATGTACATGCAAAATGTGTTGATTCGAATCCACGAAGATCCAAGTCATGATTTCTGTGGTGTACGTATGTTACAATTCACCCACACGTTTGGAAGATCACCGTACAGTTAGACAATCTGGATTCTCCCAGTGGATCCTTAACACCCAAGGTTACATTATAGAACGTAGAGAGCCTTTCCTCAATGAACCAGCACGAAGGAAACAATAGCCTCCAAAATAAAATGAGAAAGATGAAAAAATGATGATGATAAATAGCCTCCAAAATAAAATGAGAAGATGAAAAAATGAAGATGATGTTACCAGATTCAAAAACCATAATGTGGTTTCCCTTTGCATTTATTGCTCCATTGTGATGGTCCCAGAAAATGAAATAATGCCACCCAATTGATTGATGGAGCAATTGAATTCCTTTCCATTCGTTAGTAGTAAGAGAGATGGAGTCAATTTCGAATGTGGGTCTATAAATGGAAAAGATGTAGACATGAGCCATTAGATACCTTTGATGGATCAAGTTCAATATTCCCTAGGTCCTTTCACATCTCCTATGAATAAGATATACTTTCTGATAATTAATCTAGGGTAATTTGGTAAATACAAATTGAATATAGTATTCATCTCATTTATTCATGTACCCTTGAGTTGTTATTTTTATTTATTTTTTTTTGTTAAAAATCAGCTAAAAAAAAAAAAGATCCTATGATGGAAAAGAATTTATAGAATTTACAGGATTAACGTCCATGCATCTCTAGGCGGAACAAACAAAAAACTACCAAACATAAATGGGTTTGAGACTCCACCTTCAGTAGTGCCGTCTTCAGAGAAATCAAACCAACACGAGAAAAGGAAAGAAAGAAAAAGAAAGAAGAAGACAAAACGATGAGAAACGATACTGAGTAAAGGTGTCAAAAATGAGCCCGGCCCGGTAGCACGGACCGAGCCAGCTCAATATAACCCGAACTCAACCCGGACCGAACCTTAATGGACAGGTTTCGGTCTCGGCTTGTAAAGCCTGATACCGTTTCAGCCCAAACCGAAACCAGACTGGATTAGTCCGTTAAAAAACCCGAACTAGCCCGAATCAATAATACCTAAATCGAACACCGGTAAGGTCCATTCGGGCCCAGTTTCTTAATTTTAATGGTTTTAAATTTTGATGGATTATATTACACTGTTATAGTTCACTTCTTGATCGGAAAGATTATATGAATCTATTGTTGAAAAGAGTATGTTAATTGTTACAATTTACTGAATTACATGCATATAGAATGAATGATGCTAATTTTATAGATAGAAATAATAAAATAGACTATATATCTTACATATAAAATAGGCCTGATAAGCTTGATAAGCCCGGTCCTGACCGAACCAGCCCGAAATCACCTCAATAAACCCAACCCGATAACAAACCGACACCGGACTAGCCCGATAGTTATTGTGTCCAGCGCAGCCCAACCCAGTCCGAACTCTTAATGGACATGTTTTGGGCTGGGCTTATAAAACCCGACACGATTTAACCCGGACCGAAACCGGGCCGGACCGGTCCGTTGACACCCTTAATACTGAGGCTGCCGTCAGACATCCCATGACACATCAATAAGATAAAAACTAAAAAAAAATTAATTGATCGAGCTTCTCTTGTAACTTTAACTTATGGATGTCAACAGATTTGCATCAGTTTTGGACCTTTTGTTCGGAATGAATTAACAATCAAGCAAAGAAGGCACCATGAAAATACCCAAGCCAAACCTTGCCCGTTAGGTTATTAAATGTGGAAAAAATCAGGCCTAAACCAAACGTGGTGGTAAAATATAGTTCAGATGTGTTGGTAAAGATGCAATCCCTGGTTGCAATTACCTCCTACTATAGAATGCCTAATTGAAATACTGCTTGTTTCGAGGCAATAGTAATATGCAGGGAAGACAAACCCAAGATATTATTATATCAGATAAATATTATAAAAGTCTCTCAACATTATTTTGTGTTCTAAAGACCAGTAAAGAATTAATTAATAAAAAATAATTGTACAAGAAAATAGCGAATTTGACCCCATTAATGAACAACAAGCTACAGCAAACAAGCGAAATCAAGATAGGGACTGAGCTCCATTTCAAGCATTGCCATCGGCAGAGATCAGGCATACAAAGAGAAGAAACTAACTAATAGAAATGGAATCAAGATCTGCCTTACGATTTCCAAGTTGACCGATTTTATTCGATTTCTTAACCTGATTTACTTAGTTGCTTTTCGGTTTATTTATTCAGTTTTTTATTAGTTAATCGACAATTTAACGGTTCTAAACCACAATCGAACCGATTAACTATGTGTAAAACCAAAAATAATCCGATTAATTTCGGTTCAATTTGAATCGATTTTTTTACTGGCCGTTACACAAGAGGAGAGCTTAACCGCTCAACATAGATCACCGCTGGTCATCGATATGTGTCTCACTACATCGAATCGTAAGAAAGGTCATGTTTTTTGCCCTAGGATAAAGTGGTGGAGCTTAAAAAGAACTATCTTGAAAGTTTTTACTGATAATATGGTCAAATAAGGAAAATAGGACTTTGAGGGAAACTAATACAATGTGGAATAAAATGACTGCTTGTATTAAGAAAGTTGCTAAATATGTCCTAGGTGTATCGGAAAGAAAACAATATTCCCCTAGTACGTCTTGGTGGTGGGATGATGAGGTTCAAGCAACCATTAAAACTAACAAAGATAGTTTTAAGACAAGACAAAATACTAAGGATACAAGAGATTTAAAAATGTATAAACTTGCTAGAAATGAACTAAAAAAACTAGGGGAAAAGTAAGGAAAAATAAATATGAAAACCTTTATAACAATCTTAGCATAAAGGAAGGAGAAAAATAAATCTATAAAATAGCTAAGATGAGGGAAAGGAAGAGTAGATATTTAGATCATGTTAGATGTATTAAAAGTGTAGATGGAAGAGTTCTAGTAAGGGCCGAAGATATTAAATAGAAATGGAACGATTATTTCTACATCTTATTAAATGAAAATAGTTCGAGTAATAGTGTCCCAGAAGGCTACATTATCCACCATGACATTACAAGTCGTAAATATTTGTACAAAATTAAGGTTACAGAAGTAAAAGAAGCTTTAATGATGATGAATGTAGGCAAAGCATTAGGCCCAAATGAGGTCCCAATGGAAGTTTGTAAGAGCCTAGGAATATATGAAGTATCTTGACTAACTAAGTTGTTCAATTTATTTATGAGCACAAAGAAAATGATAGATGAATAGAGGAGAAGCGGTTTCGATTTATAAAAATAAAGGTGATATTCAAAGCTGAATAACTATAAAAGCATAAAACTAATGAGTCATACTATGAAACTATGAGAGTAAGTTATTGAAACTCTCATGAAACAAGAAACTACTATTACTAGGTATATCTACGATAAAAGCTATTTACTTGCTTAGAAGACCCATGGAAAGATTTAGAGAAGGCAAGAGGGACCTCCACATAGTCTTTATGACCTTGAAAAAACTTACGGCAGAGTTTTTAGAGAGTTAATTTAACAAGTATTTGAGAAAAGAAATATTTCAAGCAAATATGTGGATATAGTCAAGGATATATGTATGGTAAAATGGTGACTAGTGTGAGAACTATGGGGGAGGGGGGTCAAGGTAGTAAAATTTCCCAGTTACAATTGGGTTACATCAAGGATCAGCTTTAAATCCTTATTTGTTTGCCTTCATTATGGATGATTTAATCAGAGACATTCAAGATGAAGTTTATTGGTGCGTGCTTTTTGATGATGATATTGTTTTGGTGAATGAGACCAAAACATAGATTAATGCCAAGTTGAAACTATGGAGATCAACATTGGAATCAAAGTATTTTAAAATAAGTAAAACAAAGACAAAGTATATAGTATATAACTTTAGTCACATAAGGACGGATAATGAGGTGGTGAAAATTGATGAGAGGAAGATAACAAAGTTATTATTTTACGTATCTAGGTTCAATCATAAATAAAGAAGGTGATATAGATAATGATGTTTCACAGAAGATTAAAATAAGATGGATGAAGTGGAGAGGTGAAACTAGAATGTTATGTGATCAATATATTCCTTCAAAACTTCAAAGAAAATTTTATATGACAGTCATTTAACCAGTTATGGTGTATGGTGAGGACAAAGGTAGGCCTCACACCAAACAAAGGAAAAAAATGGATACTCACGTTTCATTAGTCTTCAGAGAGATTGAGCTCTCCGTCTAGGATTGCACGCAAAACACTCCTATAAAGTGGGAGCCTTTAATCAAGATGAATATCACACTTCTGATATGAAAGCATCTAATGATGCTAGAGAGAAGACTAGCTATCTCTAGTTATTTATCCAGTTGGACAGTTAAGAAGCATCATATAGATAAACTTAGTGTAACTGAGATGAGAATGTTGAGATGGATGTGTGACAAACTAGGAAGGATAAGGTAAGGATGTAAGATAATATGGGTTTAATTAATTATTTAGTCAGTAGTTTAGTGGGAGTCTAACATACAGGTAGACTATTCTAATTTAGTTATGAGACGAACCAAACTAATTCACTGTGGGAATGAACCAGGGTTGGGTTGGTATTATGAATACCATGATTAGGGTCCCCACAACTATTGGCTTTTATCTCTTTGTTGCTCCCTTACGCACAGAAGCAAAAAGGGATCCCAAGAGGTTGTGGAAGTCTCTAGTCGAGGCATTCAAAGCTATAGAAAATGATCGAAAATCAATCTACAGTAAATGGTATGTACTCTATCATCTCTTTTAATGCTCATTGTATTCTAGTAATCTATATAGTGGATCCATTAGGGTTCCTGGGAAATCCTATGGAAAAACCCTAACTAGAAATAACAAATTCTAACAATTGATATCAGAGCCACCCACACAGACCTAGGATCGTAGGTAAGTGATGATTAAACACTGTATCAGAGATTAGATTGAAAAGGGGAGAAATTTTTCTCCCCAATTCTTCGTATGAAACTGTCAAAGTTTAGAACCCTTCGAAAATTTTTTTGGGAGTGAAACTCAAAATAAATTATGCCAGTTTGTAGTACTTTGAAAGACAAGTTTGCTAACATAAAGCTTTTCATCGGTTGTGGCCGGATGTTCCCTCACACGTTGCCTGAAAAAGGGGGTGTGATCCACGCATCGACGATTGATTTGATAATAAAAAAAAAATTTATCGGCCGAGTCAACCCGCCAAAGAATTGAAAACCCTAACCGATTGGTGTCGGGTTGACTCGAGGCGAGTTATACCCTGACTGACTAGTCTAGGCCCGAGAAACCCAAGCTCGAGCAAGCTTAGGCCCAAGTTTTAGGTCCAGTCCAGGCCAGCCCGACCAGTCCAAATCAGCCCAGGACCAGCCAGTCAAGAACCACCTAGATCAACCAGTCCTTAACCAAATAACTCGGCCAGCCAGAACCCGCCAAGGCTAACCCGTAGACCCAAAAAAAATACTGGCAAGCAGGTCAACTAGAATACTGACCCATATGACCAAATGGGTCGACCCACTTTATTACTAGGAAACCCGACTATTTGACCCAAAAAGTTGATCCGGATATCTGGGTGGTTGAACCAGTTAAACTGTATTGGTCGACCTGGTTAGTTCAATTTACCTCAGACCATGGATTCAACTTGGCCCAATCTAAGGTCTTGTTTGTTTGCCTTGTTTAAACAATAAACCCGATAATCAAAGCTTTGGGCCACTGGGTTGACCCGGATGCCCATTTGGTTAGTCCAGGAAGATCCAGTTTGGTCAATCCAAGCCATCTCAATTTGGTTCAAACCGTTGTTCGTCCTGGTCCAGGGCCTAAAGGCTTGTTTGCCTTGCAGTTTTTAAACTATATTCACAATCCAGACCTAAACTAGGATTGTGGGAGCTTGGAAGGTTGGATTGACCTTCGATTTGTTCCGTTGGCCTTGTTTTTCAAGAAATTATTAGACTTGGTGAAAAGTCTAACAATTGAGAAAAATGTTTTCCAAATTAATGCTCTTTTGGAGCCCATTTTACAATGTTTCTATCAATTTTTCTTAATATTCTTATATCATATTGATTGTTAAGCTAAAGTGCATATTTATTTGAATATTTAATTGCATTTTAAAAACATTCATGATTATATATATCCCATTAATGCTACAGATTGAGATTTATTCATATCATGATGGAATTTGGTGGATCCCACCAAAGTGGTATACCTTGTTTTGTCATGATGTGTTCAAATTCAAGCTACTGTGTTTGTAGATGCTTTAAAGAATGACAGTGTTCACCCAAATGTGGCATTGTCCAAGTTTATTCAAGTTATGATTTATACATATTGTGTAAGGAATAGATGGGACCACCAAAGTAGCAAACTCAATTCTATCATGATACTCAAATCTAATATTTATGCATTTATAGACACAATAAAGAAGGACAGTGTTGACCCAAAAGGTGTCATTGTTAAGTGTTTTACTTTTGTGAAAGCAGCAAGGAGTAGCATTGTCCAAACTTCCCGCAATGTGATTGGCTAGGGGACTCCAAAGAGTCCGACCCCTTGTGGGCTCATTTAAAATGAGCCCATCCAACCTTAGGATTGGATCCAAGAGTGTGGGAAATCGTTCTATCAAAAATGTATATTAATGAAAAATGTGCGATTGGGTATATGTATGCATAGGATGGATGACTCGACGGACGGTCCACCTGGGTATCCCGAATGTGGGATGTGAGTGAGATTTAGTGTACCCCCGTGTGTGGGGAGTTGAGGCATTTGGCCTTTCCTAAGTGTTGTCATGTGTGTCCATGGCTCGTCAATCCATGGAACTACGCTTGACCTAATTCTAGAGAGACAGAGGTCTCGAGGGATACGTAGGCTGTGGGGGAGTTTGGTCTCTCCACGCTCGATCAAATTGAGGTAAGTTCCATGCATTATGGGATTACTTCGCCGAGGGGACTTCATTGTGATAGGGAGTACCTCAACACTGAGATGGGTCCCACTATTGTGGGGACATCTCTCACCATTGGATGTGTTCCATGATTATAGGAGCATCCATCACTTCGGATGCGTTCCATGATTATGGGAGCGACCATTGCTTGGGATGTGTTCCAACATTTTTGGAGCGTCCCTTCTCTTGCACACACTTGATACGTACACACCCGTTCGAACTACGTTTGGCCTGATTCTCGCCGCACAGGGATACGTAGGCGGTATGGGATTTTCCCAGACCTCGGTCATATGTTATATATCTTTTTTTCCTTTCTTTTGATGTATGATTAAGCTATTCTTTGAATTCTTCGATTCATTTTGTAATTATTTTCTTGTTTAATTTGTTTAATTTCAGCTTGTACCATGCATAGTTAGCAAAGAATCAGAAATGAACTCAGGATTCCCCTTTCTACCTTGTAATGTATTTAGATAGCCCTAAGTGTTCATAAACTGTAGGAATGGATAGGATTTAGGGAGATCGGTTCAACTGGGCGAGTTAGGTGCCTAACACATTCCCAACTCGTAATTTGACACTTATCCGCCTTTGGTGAGACGAGATAGCCGTTCCATTTGCGCGAGTCATTAGTGTCACACCCCAATTCTGATCCAACCAGAACGGTGTGAGTGAACCGTCATTGAACCAACGGTTCACACCAGGATCTCGAATAGGCCGTGTCCACCCATACAAACCAATTACACATAACCACAATCAGAATATAAGTATACAGCGGAAGACTTTAAATAAAATGAACTGAGTATCTATTGATAATTTAAATAAATATCCCATTATTCAAATTCAAAGATAAAATAATAATCTATTACATCCCTTTAATATCAAATGAAAATAACTGAAATAAATAAAACAAATCACAGGTACACGCAGAAAGGGCACTCGCATGAAGCGTCATGCTCGTCCTGTCCTGCCTGTACATCCAACGCCGCAGCACCACCATACGCCGGAGCGTTTACGTAATCGTCCACAGTATAACCTGCATCCAGATCTAAAACAAGATGTGCACAAAGGGTGAGCTCACAACACAGCTCAGTAAGACAATCAGACAATTTCACCATATTATGCATGAGTAACAATCAATTTTATGCTGTGGTCTGGTTTTAAGTTTGCAATGTGCTATAGAAAGGTTTGGTGGCCCCCGCACCTCTATACACGAGTGTGTGGCGTCGCACACACCTCCCCACGATACCCTATCCGCAACTAACCCACTAGGATAGAAACAATACGCAGGTAGACCCTATCCCAACATAACTCCCTACGGCATAGAGATAGAGCTAAAGCATCGTGGACAAGCCAGCGTCGACTCGGAATCCTCAGTACCACCCAACGATGGCCGGGACAATATCAATATCGGAGACCACCGTACCACAATCTTCCCCTGATACCCCACCCGTACCAAGCACGTTAAGATAGAATACTACAAAAGGTGCCAGTGTGAAGAGCGATCCCAGGCCCATGCCCCACTCCACACACCAACGAAAACAATCACATGCCTAACAATCACATCCTATGAATGCATGAACAATAATAATAATAACTGAAAGTAAAGGATGGCATGTGAATATGCACAAACATCACATCATAGATATTCAATGATTAACAACGATTTACTGTCCATTAATTATTAGGTTTAGGTCAGATTCCCTTACCTGACGCTCGTTCGATTACTTGCTCCACGTCACAAGATCCAAACGATAAGTCACAACGTCCTACATAATATTAGGGTTTCATTAGAATATATTATTTAAGGTTTCATGTTGGTCGGAAACCAACAGAGATCACAACTACCCTCACGGCCGACCGGTGGCATGTACCGGTCGCAGCTCTATGGGAAAGACGCGACCGGTATGGTCAGCCGGTCCCCACAAACAACCTCCCGAGAGGTAGTGGTCGCAACATACCGGTCGCACTATGTGCAACCGGTATAGTCGACCGGTATGTCTCCGGAAGACCATACATGGGTTCTTCGACTGCCGTCGACCATCCTCCATGGATTTTCAGGGTTTCTCCTATCCATTCTAAGTCTAGGCTTTGAGTTAGAGTTATCCCCAACTCATTCAAGTCTCGTTTTGATGAATATCATCTCGAAACTCGAACCTAGGGTTTGACGGGAACTTAGGGCTTATTGGCCAATTTAGGGTTTTAGATCAATACCTACTTTGCATGGTATTGATCCACCCACACAACTAACATAGGGTAAGAAGATGGATTCAAACACTTACCGTTGACAGGCGTAGCGTGAGCTTCGTCAAACGGTAATGGCGGCACCTCCTTCTTCTTCCTAGCTCCTTCTCCTTTCCAAGCTCTTTCTCTTCTCTAGGGTTTGTGAGAGACAATGGAAAGGATTTGAGGGGTTTAAGGGTGTATTTATAGGCTAAAAATAGGGTTTAGTAACCCTACTAGGATTAGGAAACTTCTAGGATTCGAAATCTGGAAAGCGGGACCCGTAGAGACCAATTTCCAAATTCCCCACATAGCCGTGCAGGCCATACCGGTCGACCGGTACCATCATCCGGTACCATCGACCGGTATACCTAAAATCAGGTATAATTGGTCGACTTCGGTCCGATTTCGCACTGTTTGTTATCCGCTTGCCCCGTCCCGCTCGGTGATGATCGAAAGACCGTCGCCGACACGAAACCAAGGTTAGACCGGGTTTTCAGAGTGCGGGTCTTACAACTCCACCACCCTTAAAAGAAATTTCATCCCAAAATTTGCATGTAGGTACTACAACTCCCCCACCCTTAAAAGAAATTTCGGCCTCGAAATTTGAACGTACCTTGATCGTCAAAAAGGTTAGGGTACTCCTTCCTCATCGCGCTCTCTTCTTCCCAAGTAATTTCCTCCACATTTTGGCTTCTCCAATGCACCTTCACATAATGGATATCCTTGGTTCGAAGTTGCTGAACTTTTCGGCTCGAGAGCATTACAGGCACCACTTCGAAAGTTAAGTCTTTAGTCAAGTCTGGAGGATCATCGCTCAAGATATGCGATGGATCTCTGACATACTTCTTCATAATGATACATGGAACACATTATGGACGCTAGACATAGATGGTGGTAGAGCCAATTGATATGCTACATTACCACGTCGATTTAATATCTCATATGGTCCCACATACACAGGGGGCATAGCTTCCCCTTCTTACCAAACCGTTTCAAACCTCGCACCGGTGACACCTTCAAGAATACTTTGTCACCCACTGCAAACTCCGGATCTCGACGTCGATTATCTGCATAGTGCTTCGTCGAACCCGAGCTGTCTTTACTCTCTCTTTGATATGATCAATCACTCGGCAAGTTTCTTCAACAAACTCCGGTCCTACAATTCTTCTTTCTCCCACTTCATTCCATAACAGAGGTGTACGACATTTTCTCCCATAGAGAGCTTCATATGGGGCCATCTGAATTGTAGCCTGATAACTATTGTTGTAAGAAAACTCGATAAGTGATAGCTTCTCATCCCAAGCTCCTTTGAAATCTAATGCACAAGCTCAAAGCATATCTTCCAAAATTTGAATGGTTCGTTCTGACTGTCCGTCCGTCTGAGGATGGAAAGCTTTATCAACATATAACTTGGCCAGATTCTCCATGGTATACCGAGGTCTGACCGCAATAAATCGAGCTGTCTTGGTTGAGTCGATCTACTATAACCCAAACCGCATCCACCGACCTTGGTGTCAAAGGTAAGCCCGTGACGAAATCCATAGTGATACAATCCCACTTCCATGCGGGTTCCGTAACGGCTGTAGTAAACCCGCGGGTCTTTGCCTTTCCGCTTTAACTTGTTGACAATTCGGACATTGGAGCACAAAACGAGCTATATCTCGCTTTCATACCCCTCCACCAATATAGTCTTCTTAGATCATGGTACATCTTGGTACTTCCCCGGATGTACCGAATATGGAGTGTAATGAGCTTCGGTCATAACTCGGCCTCTAATATCGCAGTCTTCGCTCTCGGGTATACATAACCGTCCGCGATACTTGAGTACTTTGTCCGATTCCAAGGTAAAGTCGGGATTGCATGTACCCTTCTCTAAGTCCTCCCGCACCGTCTTGAGATATGGATCCCGTAGGGATTGCTACCTTGACTTCATCAATTAGACTCGGCGAGATCTTCGTCGCGGCAAACATCATCGTAAACTTATGAATCAAGCCTTGCTCAACCGGATCTTCGCAGTTTCGATAATATGTTCTTCATCAATTTCCATCGAACTCGAGGCTGTAGCACACAATGCAGCGTTTGTACTCGGTCCCGCCTCAAGTTTCGATGCCCACTTTCCGCTTAAGGCGTCAGCCACCACATTTGCTTTACCGGATGGTACTGGATGTCGCAATCATAATCTTTTAACAATTCCAGCCATCTCCCTCTGTCTCATATTCGGATCCTTCCGAGTGAAGAGATAAGTTAAGCTCTTGTGATCCGACTTGATCCCGAAACTTCTCACCGTACAAATAGTGTCTCCAAGTCTTGATTGCATGAATAACCGCTGCTAGCTCCAAGTCATGCGTAGGATAGTTCTTCTCATGCTCTTTTAACTGTCTTGATGCGTAGCGATCACCATTCTCCTTGCATCGAACACACCCAATACCTAACCCCCGAAGCATCCGTATATAGAGTAAACGGTACGCTTGGTTCGGGGATGGTCATGATAGGTGCGAGACAAGTCTTGACTTCAAAGTCCGGAAGCACTTCTCACACTCATCTGTCCATATAAATTTCTCTCCCTTCTTGGTCAATCTGGTGAGTGGAACCGCGATCCCGGAGTAATCTTCCACGAATCTTCTATAATAACCAGCCAACCCAAGGAAACTACGAATCTCTGCAACAGATTTTGGTGCTTCCCATCCTACTATAGCAGCTATCTTGCTTGGATCAACCTTGATACCGTCTCCAGATACCACATGGCCCAAGAAAGCCACTTCCTTCAGCCAAAACTCGCACTTCTTGAATTTTGCATAAAGCCTCACATCCCTCAGCCGTTGTAGGGCTGCTCTCAAATGCGCTGTATGAGTCTCCATGTCCTTAGAGTAAATCAATATGTCGTCGATGAATACGATGACCGAAGTGTCCAACATGTCATGGAACACTCGGTTCATTAGTTCCATAAACGACGCTGGAGCATTGGTCAACCCGAAAGACATAACCAGAAACTCATAATGCCCATACCTTGTCCTGAAAGCAGTCTTCGGAATATCTCCGGCCTTGATCTTCAATTGGTGATACCCCGATCGGAGATCGATCTTTGAGAAAACCTTTGCACCTTGTAGCTGATCGAACAGATCATCAATCCTAGGTAAAGGATATCGATTCTTGATCGTCAACTTGTTTAGCTCATGATAGTCAATACATAGCCGTACACTTCCATCTTTCTTCTTGACAAACAACACAGGTGCTCCCCAAGGTGAAATACTAGGTCGTATGAAGCCCTTATCTAGCAATTCTTGTAATTGGGTTTTCAACTCCTTTAACTCGGTTGGGGCCATCCTGTATGGCGCTTTCGACACCGGAGCCGAACCTGGTATAAGGTCTATCACAAATTCTGTAGCCCCGTCCGGTGGTAAGCCCGGAAGATCTTCCGGAAATACATCCGGAAACTCCCGAACCACCTCTATGTCCTCCATCTTGAGTGACTCTCTGTGTGAGGTCGACTACAGATACGAGATAACCCACTCCCCCTTTCTCCAAGCATCTCTTAGTCTTTAGGGCGGAGAGGATCAACTTCCGCTTCCTAGATAGCTTAATTCCAGTGAAACTGTATTCTTTCCCCTCCTTGTCAGTAAGCATAAGCTTCCTTTCACCACATAAAAGGACGGCCGAATGATGGCCTAGCCAATCCATTCCTAAAATGACATCAAAATCTGCCATCTCAAGTATTACTAGGCTTGCTTCTAAGTCTCGGCCCTCGATACTTACAGTACATGGTCCATAATACTTGGTCAAAGCCACTTCGACTCCTAGTGGAGAGCGAACTATCAAGCTTGGGTTCAGTTGCTTGATTGGTAACTCCATTCGCTTCCCAAACGAAACAGAAACAAAGGAGTGCGTGGCCCCGAGTCAAATAATACTCGGCGGGTAAACCGGCTACATTTACAATTCCCGGAATATATTGCCCCTTAGTTCTATATGCTCATGCAACCGAAAGAATAAACCAAATAGTAAGGGATAAATTCGTACCAGGTTACCACATCGGGTGATGCGGCTGCCTCTTCGGTGGTGACCGCATAAACTCCGGCTTGCCTGGGGAGCTTGCTTCTTAGGTAGCGTGCAGTTCCTTGCAACATGTCCCAATTCTTGACAGTTATAACACTTAATATTCGGGTTGGGTCTGGCTAATTGTGGCACGGTGGTGCCAGGTTGTTTCTCGCAGTGCTGTAGCGATGCGCCCCCACTATGGGCGGAATGGTCTAGTATTACTGCCACCCGAGCTCTCTCCAAGAGATCTCTTCACTCCCCCTTCCGAGCGAAGAAGCTGTCCCTCCGACCGGACTCTATCACCCTCGCAACCTGCACCGCCTCGTTGTAGGTCTTCTTATCCGGAACCCCAAAAGATGCTCTCGATGCTTCCACGTAGTCCCATGGTGAACCTCACGTATCTTTGTCTCCTCTTCCCGCATACCGACCGGGTGCGAAGAAGAACAGCTCTTCGTACCTTTGCTGATATGCATCTACAGTCGACTGAGCCTGCTGCAGGTTGAGAAACTCTCTCTCCATTTGATCTCTGAAGCTCTTTGGGAAATATTTGTCGAAGAAAGCCGCTTTAAATACTTCCCAGTCCACTAGTGCGTATTGGTTCTCCAAATATGCCCGTGTGGAATTCCACCAAGCATTCGCGTCCTCTCTCAGCATGTGGGTGGCAAATAGAACCTTCTCCTCCTCCGTACACGTCATCAATCGGAAGTTCTTTTCCATTTCGAAAACCCACCGTGCTGGCCACAATGGTTTCCCCTGTCCCGCCGGTGAAACGATGACGGTTTCAACTTCAAGAACCCGTCCACGGACCTGCTAAGATCGTCTTGTCCCGGTGTATCTGCTCCGTACCATGGTGGTGGATACGGATACGCCCCTGGATACGCAGAAGGCGACGGAAACCGATGCGGTGGTGGTACATTCTGTGCTTGGGCCCTTGGCCTTGGGCTACTCTGCACCCGTTGGGTAGTGTTAACTCCTCCTGACTCGGGCGTATTACCAGCGGGGACAGAACCTGCTGACCTGAGCATCTTTAGTACCTCGCTCAGAAATTCCTTCTGTTGAGCTTGCATCTGATAGACCAAGTTTGTAACTATGGTCTCGGAATTCCTGTGAGGTGGTCCCGATAATTCTGTCGGTACTTCCGGGACCTGCTCCTCCTCCACTTCAGGGCTGGTTTCTCTAACCTGGTCCTGCTCAGCTTGCTCTTCTTCTAGGCCCTTTCTGGCCTGATGATGCTTTCGACCCCTTCGACCGTTTCCACCTGCCATCTCAGACTATTTATTTGGATCTGAGAAGAAGACATAACACGTGAGAATCATCAATAATAGTAGTGTTAGTCTTGAATAATGCAGGAAAATAGTCGAGAAGTAACATTTCGATTACACAATTTTGGGAATTTTTAATTAAATTTTCTGGCTCTTTTGGGGCGTACCGGTCGCAACATACCGGTCGCACACCTGTGGAAATATGCTGTGGCCGGTATAGTCGATCGGTCAAAAAATTCTGGCCGAGACATGCCGGTCGCATACCGGTATGTCTATGAGATTAAAATTCTGGCCGAGACATACCGGTCGCACACCTGGGTCGATACCGGTCGACCGGTATAGGCATAACCGTCGACCGGTATGCCCAAAATGGCTTTAAAATCGCGAAAAAGTGAGATTTTTCTCACTTTTCTTTTCTCTTTCTCTCCGGTGGCGATTCCTCTCTGCCCAACTGAGTTGCTACAGTCCGACCGGTACTTTTAGAAGCCGATTTCTCGCATTCCAAAGCTAGAACATCGTCTCCAGGTAGGTCTTCTCTCTCTCTCTCTCATATTTTTACAAGTTTTCCATATCGTCTTTATGTAGAAATTTAGGTTTTTCTTTGTTCGAGATGTTTTAACCGTAGGAACTCTTTTCCTTCGGCTTAGAAAGGGTTTAGGGACCCCCAAGAGCAAAAGCCCTCAACTAATTTGGGGTTCCACCGAACGGTTTTCCTAAAAAATCAAAATTTTCATCTTTTGACCTAGGTTTTCATGAAATTTCGAAATTTTTATAATTTTTCTTAATTCTTGAAATTTCTTGAAATTTCTTGTTATAATTGCTTGTGATTGGCTTATTGAGGAGTGTGGGGGTTACGTAAGTCCTCCTCCCCATGTTTTTGGGTGAGTTTGAGGCTTTTTCCCAATTTACTGTCGTTATGCTGCCGAAATTTTGAAAATTTCTAACTTCTATCTCATTTTCCTTTGTTTTTGCAGATTCTAAATGGCTCCAAGACGCAACCTCGGGAAACGCTCACATGGTTCTAGTTCTCGGGTTCCCTCTCCACCAGTCCCTCAGCTAGATGAGCTATGGTTTCGCTCCTTGGAAGCTCAGGCTCGGTTTCCCTGGTTTGATGATAAGAGTATTGTATCCGGGCGCCGGGTCAACGTGGAACAATTGCACCGGTTCAATGTAGAGACGGCTTTTGGCGCTCTAGGTTGGCTGCCGGTTATTTCCTACACAGAGACTACACGCCCTAACCTGGTCAAGCATTTTTATGCAAATTTGGAACTCGAAGGGGATGTCGAAGACCCGAACCAGTGTAGGGATCTACGCATCACCAGTTACGTCCGGGGTGTACATATCTCCTTCAACACCCACCAGTTGGCTGATCTGCTTGGGGTTCCCAATGATGGAGATTTGGTGTACTGCGCCCCCAAGGCGAAAGGTTACTTGACTGAAGATTTGCGCCGGGAGATAGCGCATCAGATACTCAACCCTGGGGCTCCTATGAAGGCAGCTAGCTTGAGACCTATACCCCGGGTCTACAGCCGCATCATCCAGAACGATATAGTGCCACAGTCACCTATTGTGTCCGCGCACGGAGAGCGGATCTCACTTCCTTACCTCATCATCTGGACTATGCATCGAGCGGCTATGGCCGATCGGGCCAGCAACCTTCCCTATGGCCGTCTCGTCACTTTCCTTCTTCGCCGTGCCGTGTGAGTTTCGGAGGAGAGGCAGCCGTCGAGGACTCCATGACCTTTGACAACGACCGGGATGCGATAAATAGGATGCGGATGGTTGATCTGCCCGTTAGTGATGACGAGTTGGAGGCTCGCCCTCGTCCACTTGGGAGAGTAGCGGCGGCGGCGGCGGCGGCCGCGGCCAATGCGGCCTATGCGGCGAGATGGGGGATGATGATGATGACGATGTAGTTGGGGAAGCACCGGTGCCTGCCCCACAGCCTCCACCTGTACCACCACCATCCGTTCCCACACCGGGCCATCTCAGCCCCCTCCCGACTCGGTGTTGAGTATGTTTCCCGAGATCGGGGACACCCGGAGGGTCATCCCGGAGTCTCGGCCGAGCGATGGGTCGGAGTTGGGAGGGCCTTTGGCTCGTGGTCTACGGGTGACTCAAGACCAGGTGCATTGGCTTAGGGTCGCATACGAGCGGGACTATGATATAGCTGACCCCATACCTCCCAGGCCTCCTACCCCATGATTTTCGATTTACTTTTCTTTTCATATAACTGTTTATATAACAGGGTAACTTTCCGATTTGTGGACTGTACCCTGTAGCACTATTACATTTGATACACTTTTCTTTTTAATGAAAGTTTCATGGTTTTTCCTAACTAGTATATGTGCACATATTAAGTTTCATATTTAGAATAGTACATTATTCTCTTTCTTAGTCCGTCTCAGGTATCAAACAATGCTTAGGGTGTGTTTGTATTAAGATTTTTAAACTTCCTAACTCAGTTCATCGACCCCATTATGTGTAGCATGGTTTGTTGGAACAGAGCCCGAAAGCTCTGATACCAAGTTGTCACACCCCAATTCTGATCCAACCAGAACGGTGTGAGTGAACCGTCATTGAACCAACGGTTCACACCAGGATCTCGAATAGGCCGTGTCCACCCATACAAACCAATTACACATAACCACAATCAGAATATAAGTATACAGCGGAAGACTTTAAATAGAATGAACTGAGTATCTATTGATAATTTAAATAAATATCCCATTATTCAAATTCAAAGATAAAATAATAATCTATTACATCCCTTTAATATCAAACGAAAATAACTGAAATAAATAAAACAAATCACAGGTACACGCAGAAAGGGCACTCGCATGAAGCGTCATGCTTGTCCTATCCTGCCTGTACATCCAACGCCGCAGCACCACCATACGTCGGAGCGTTTACGTAATCGTCCACAGTGTAACCTGTATCCAGATCTAAAACAAGATGTGCACAAAGGGTGAGCTCACAACACGCGCCGGTAAGATAATCAGACAATTTCACCATATTATGCATGAGTAACAATCAATTTTATGCTGTGGTCTGGTTTTAAGTTTGCAATGTGCTATAGAAAGGTTTGGTGGTCCCCGCACCTCTATACACGAGAGTGTGGCGTCGCACAGTAATCACACTACCACCAACCCACATGCACCCATCATGGAATAGAGATAGAGCTAAGGTATACCCGCACCTCCCCGATACTCTACCCATACCGGTACCTAAGCCCCTATCGGCCGGGGCTCGCAAACCCGGGCTCGCAACTAACCAATCCTATATGTCAACAATGTATGCTTTATCCCAGCCACGGCCGTCTACGGCATAGAGATAGAGCTAGAGCGTGCAGGCCGGGTCGGAGACCACCAAAACCTCACCTCCCCCTGATACCCTATCCGCAACTAACCCACTAGGATAGAAACAATACGCAGGTAGACCCTATCCCAACATAACTCCCTACGGCATAGAGATAGAGCTAAAGCATCGTGGACAAGCCAGCGTCGACTCGGAATCCTCAGTACCACCCAACGATGGCCGGGACAACATCAATATCGGAGACCACCGTACCACGATCTTCCCTGATACCCCACCCGTACCAAGCACGTTAAGATAGAATACTACAAAAGGTGCCAGTGTGAAGAGCGATCCCAGGCCCATGCCCCACTCCACACACCAACAAAAACAATCACATGCCTAACAATCACATCCTATGAATGCATGAACAATAATAATAATAACTGAAAGTAAAGGATGGCATGTGAATATGCACAAACATCACATCATAGATATTCAATGATTAACAACGATTTACTGTCCATTAATTATTAGGTTTAGGTCAGATTCCCTTACCTGACGCTCGTTCGATTACTTGCTCCACGTCACAAGATCCAAACGATAAGTCACAGCGTCCTACATAATATTAGGGTTTCATTAGAATATATTATTTAAGGTTTCATGTTGGTCGGAAACCAACAGAGATCACAACTACCCTCACAGAGCTGACCGGTGGCATGTACCGGTCGCAGCTCTGTGGGAAAGACTGGCGACCGGTATGGTCAGCCGGTCCCCCACAAACAACCTCCCGAGAGGTAGCGGTCGCAACATACCGGTCGCACTATGTGCAACCGGTATAGTCGACCGGTATGTCTCCGGAAGACCATACATGGGTTCTTCGACTGCCGTCGACCATCCTCCATGGATTTTTAGGGTTTCTCCTATCCATTCTAAGTCTAGGCTTTGAGTTAGAGTTATCCCCAACTCATTCAAGTCTCGTTTCGATGAATATCATCTCGAAACTCGAACCTAGGGTTTGACGGGAACTTAGGGCTTATTGGCCAATTTAGGGTTTTAGATCAATACCTACTTTGCATGGTATTGATCCACCCACACAACTAACATAGGGTAAAAATATGGATTCAAACACTTACCGTTGACAGGCGTAGCGTGAGCTTCGTCAAACGGTAATGGCGGCACCTCCTTCTTCTTCCTAGCTCCTTCTCCTTTCCAAGCTCTTTCTCTTCTCTAGGATTTGTGAGAGACAATGGAAAGGATTTGAGGGGTTTAAGGGTGTATTTATAGGCTAGAAATAGGGTTTAGTAACCCTACTAGGATTAGGAAACTTCTAGGATTCGAAATCAGGAAAGCGGGACCCGCAGAGACCAATTTCCAAATTCCCGCACATAGCTGTGCAGGCCATACCGGTCGACCGGTACCATCATCCAGTACCATCGACCGGTATACCTAAAATCAGGTATAATTGGTCGACTTCGGTCTGATTTCATACCTGTTTGTTATCTGCTTGCCCCGTCTGGCTCGGTGATGATCGGAAGACCTGTCACGACACGAAACCAAGGTTAGACCGGGTTTTCAGAGTGCGGGTCTTACAACTAGTGTCCTTCCATTGAGAAACATCATTTATAGGTCCTAGACCTTATCTAGGTGGCGACTCTAGTCTTCTTACCCTCCACTGGCATGAGTGGATAGGATTTGAAGGTAAGAACTTTTCAGATCTCAGTTTGAGTGTAATGAGGGTAGACAACTTTAACCACATGAAAACTCAATTTTAAAAATGAGGATAAATAAATTTCAAAAGATTTTTCCCGTGTCCTCACAGTGGTGACTCCGCTGGGGAATCATGCCAGACTCCAGATTGTAAATCCTTATCCCTTTCTCTTTATGCATAAATTTATATCTTGGGGCTTTAGGTTGTAGTTTGGTGTAGAAGTAGAAAACAATGGTTTTCAACCTTGATTGTGTTGGTGCATTGTATATATTACTGATTATTTTATGATATAGTGATATCATGGTTCTCAAGATACTGGTTACTATTGTTACAAACCTCGTGGTTAGCTAAAACGGGCTCCAGTGCATATTGAATGACCTGTTAGGCGAAGCCACAACCTTGGCCTGTACTCGTGGTTATGCGGGTATATAAAGGGATGTAGGTTTCTTTGACTCATCGTGCATACGGTGATAGACATTCTTATCCTTGTCAAGGTAGCCTTGTCGTATCCCATTATCACATTACTGACACTTGTATGCTTGATTCATCCCTGAACACCTAAGTGTTGTCTTTACCCAGTTTCACCTTGCTCAACGCGGGCGGTCACTGATGAAGCCATAACTCATTTGTTCAAGATTGAATCAAAATTCTTTGATATCCTGTGCGCGTCCTTTCAGACGGTAAATCCCTCCCAAATCCAATGATTCTGATGTGTTCATTTGGTCGGAGTTTCAGCCAGAGATATAGTCTGTTTCACAGATACCCACTTGCTGAAAACCAACCAAAGAATCGATCTGAATCACCAGAATTGGCGATGATTGACCTAATGGAGTTCTTACACAGGAGCTAACTTTGTCTGGTTGAGTCAGCTTTGATGCATGCATGTTCATTATTCTCGGTTCTCCCTATCTGTTAGAGTCCTGACCTTTGTTCCCCTGTTCCATATTTTCAGTCATCTTCAGGAGAGTTGAAACATAACATCCAGTTGGGTAAGGGATCCCACCTCTAGGAGACTACATAGAGTCCCCAGTTTTCAATCAACTCAGGGATATCCTAGAGAGTCGGTTAGTCGGGCAGAGGAAATGGAATATCATGAGATAGAAGATCGTCATGAGCCCCTAGAGGATCCAATCGCCATTTTGACCACCAGACTTACCAGTTTTGAGTGAACAGTTCACGCCATGGTAGGATTGGTCAAGAAAAACATGAGTATTGGGTTGCAATAAGCCTCCAATGCGGCAGCCTCACCTGAGGGGGGCAATGGTCCCACCACCCCCATGAATGCATCTCCTTCGCCCCAGATAATGATTTAGGAGCCTTCCCCCAGTAAGCTATCAGAAGTGGATAAACTGTTGGCCAGTTAAGCTGTCATGAGTCGGTTACACAATGTAGAGCATTTGCTTCGAGGATGTGAGGATAGTGATGTCCACCCACGCTGAAATGGACGGTAAATGATTTGGAGTCACCACCTAGATTAAGGTCTAGGACCTAAAATGTAGTCTCATCCTGAGATAAGACTTCTATTGACTCATGACCCAATGTATCGGCTTTGGTCCAACAGAGAATGGGTAAGCGTTCAAAGTACAGTTTGGGAAGGTGTTAGGCACTCAAAACTGCCCGATCCAAAAATCGGCCTCCTATGTGATTCTACTTTCCTTAGACTCTATGGTTCTGACTGTTCATGGTCAATGGATGATGACTAGGGCTCATGGGGGATCCTATGCCAAATTGCTGAGTTCTTCTAGCCTAAATTCAGCCAAACATGTTCTCAAAGTAAGAAAACAAACAAAATAATATACAATGAACCGAACCAAAGATGATTCGGTGATGGACTGAATCTGAGATGTCCAAAACATCTCAAATTGCCTACGTATTCCAATCCTGGAAATCAAGTCTAAAAACGTAGTTCGAAACAGAAAGTGATTAAGGTTTATGGATGTGGATTATGATTAAGCTTTCTTAGATTCAATTATTCAAGTTGAAGTTTATGCTTGATGATGATGGAGATTGAATCTAGAGATAGCCTAAATGGATCGAAGTGAACGAGGATATGAATATGGATATGGATATGGATATGGGGAACCTAAGGATACTAAGATGGGGCACCGTACTTGGAGAGTCCTCCAAGTTGCCTACGTATTCCAGAGGTCCTGGAAATCAGGTACAACGTAGTTCGTTTCATGGGTTGTACTCTCAGGGAGTAAGGTGTGGCTCTCAGGGAGTCAGATTTGTACTCTCAGGGAGTAGGGTGTGGCTCTCAGGGAGTCAGATTTGTACTCTCAGGGAGTAGGGTGCGGGATAGTCTCGCAAGACTAAGGTGCGTACTCGCAAGCACGACTTCAAGATAGAGCCTCGCTAGGCTAAGGGGGGTGCGTGCTCGCAAGCACGACATCAAGATAGAGCCTCGCAAGGCTATGGGAGCGTACTCGCAAGTACGACTTCGGTATTAAGCCTCGCAAGGCTAAGGGGGTGCATGCTCGCAAGCACGACTTCAAGATAGAGCCTCGCAAGGCTAAGGGTGCGTACTCGCAAGTACGACTTCGGGATTGAGCCTTGCAAGGCTAAGGGTGCGTACTCCCAAGTACGGCTTCAGTATTGAGCCTCGCAAGGCTAAGGGCGTGCATGCTCACAAGCTTCAAGATAGAGCCTCGCAAGGCTAAGGGTGCGTACTCGCAAGTACGACTTCATGATAGAGGGAGTTGGATTTGTACTCTCAGGGAGTAAGGTTGTACTCTCAGGGAGTAGGGTTGTACTCTCAGGGAGTTGGATTTTTACTCTCAGGGAGTTGGATTTGTACTCTTAGGGAGTAGGGTTTGTACTCTCAGGGAGTGATGTTTGTACTCTCAGGGAGTAGGGTTGTACTCTCAGGGAGTAAGGTTTGTACTCTCAGGGAGTAAGGCTTGTACTCTCAGGGAGTAAGGCTTGTACTCTCAGGAAGTAGGGTTTGTACTCTCAGGGAGTGATGTTTGTACTCTCAGGGAGTAGGGTTGTACTCTCAGGGAGTAAGGTTTGTACTCTCAGGGAGTAAGGCTTGTACTCTCAGGGAGTAGGGCTTGTACTCTCAGGGAGTGATGATTGTACTCTCAGGGAGTGATGATTGTACTCTCAGGGAGTAAGGTTTGTACTCTCAGGGAGTAAGGTTTGTACTCTCAGGGAGTAAGGCTTGTACTCTCAGGGAGTGATGATTGTACTCTCAGGGAGTGATGTATGAGGGCACATTGATTGATGTGTGGAACCGTAACTGGGAGTTTCCTAGACTACCTACGTATCTCAGGGTATTGACCTGAGAATCAGGATCCGCGTAGTTCGAAAAGGCACTGTTCATTGGGGGACCCACTTGGGTCAGAATATGGGCGGTCCAGCCGGACCGAATGATAATCCTAGATGATCTGTGGTTGGATTCAACACTACACCTATCTAGATTCTGCATCCTAGGGGAAATGAACTGAGGGGTAGGGATCGTCCTAAATTACCCTTGTCACTTACAACCCTGATTTTGGAATTGTTGGGCTAGGCTTCATGATTCTTGATTAAGAATTTTATCATTTTTCCATTATTACCCTTCCCATGAATGTGGGTGCCTACATGCACGTCCCCACACCTAGGAGTGTCTTCTATCAGTGTACATGCACGGCAGTTCGACTAGGGTGTAGCGAAAAGTAAGTTCTTGCCGACATAAACATCATTCAAGCATAGCATACATCAGCAGATCAGCATGGCAGTGTGCACAAAGCTAGCATTGTAAGCATTCCAAACATGGTAGTGCATAATATGACAGCGTAATCAAGGGAACATGATAGAGGCATGGATATAACAACATAGACAATATCAGATCCTCAATCTAACGGTTATATCTCTTCAAAAAATGATGATCATGACTAACACTTAGATTTCATCAAAACAGCCAAGATCAACGGCTCAGATCTCACATCAGGTTATAATCGTGATCAATGACTTATATCTCATCAAAATAGCTATGATCTATGGCTTAGATCTCCTATCAAAACATAATCATGATCAAACTAAGAAATCAGTGGCTCAGATCCGTCTAAATCAATTATGATCCAGATTCAACAGTTTATATCGCTCAAAATTCCCATGATGACAATCCAACGGTTCAAATCACTCAAGATCATAATCCAACCGTTCAGATTTATCAAAAATACTCATGATCAAGATTTAACGGTTTAGATTCACCAAAATCACTTACAATGACAATCCAACGGTTCAAATCAATTAAGACCATAAACCAACCATTCAGATTCATTTAAATCATTCCCAAAGATAATCTAATGGTTCAAATCACTCAAGATCATAATCCAACCGCTCAGATTGATTAAAAGCAATTCCAAAGACCATCTAACGGTTCAGATTGTCAAGATCACAATCCAACCATTCAGATGGATTAATATCACTTCCAAAGATAATCTAACGGTTTGAATTAATTAAAATCACATCAAAATTTTAGATCAATGGCTATGATCAACTCATGAAAATTATATGGTCATGATCAATTTTCATAAAATTCAGATCGTGTGGTTGGATGACCCACATTAAAATTCCCCTTATATGGTCAGACCAATTTCATAAAATTATCATCACATGGTCGGACCAATCACATTAAAATTCTCATTATATGGTCGGGCCAATTTCATGAAATTCTCAGTCATATGGTCAGATCAATTTCCATGATATAGATGGTTTTCAATGAGCATTAGATAGACATGATCAATGGTCAATATTAAAATACATCAACTTGCAAAGAATCAATGGACGATTTCTACAAGCATGTAATGATATCAGACAAAAAATATACAATGTTCAAAAAAAAAGAAAAAATGAATAATGTATATGCATAAAAAAAAAATCATACAGTAATGAAGCATGCATAACAACGAAGAACATGTACATGCAAACCAGAAGTTGAAACCACACTTAAATAAGCATGAGGTTCATTGTAAACCGAGAAGAAAAAAAGGAAGCTAACCTGGTTCGAAGTGTTGCCGATGGTTGTCACAACAGGTCGTGGGGATTGTCGAGGATCATCGCAAGGAGTTGCGAGGTGGTCGGGGAGTGACCGATAATGATCGCGGATGGTGTCGGAGGTAGTCGAAGATGGCGGCAAAAGGGATGTTAGGTGTTGCAATAGGAAGAAGAAGATGGGGAATGATGGTCGGACTGGGAAGTAAGGTTGCAGTGGGGTTTTTCCTTCAGACCAAACTTAGTTCAAAAAGTCTCTGTTACAGCCGAACCAGCAAAAAACCGAAAAACAGCAAGAAAAAGGCCTCCTTTCTGTTCGGCTGAAATGGAGTTTTTATAGGAGCTGGGGGGCTTGATGAAGAGGAGTAGAGTGAGGCTTGATGGACTGCCATAGGGATAGGGGATGCGGCTGTAGGGTGGCTGAGTTGAGAGCCGGTTTTCTGGGGAAGGTATGGATAGCCGGCGGAGAATAGATGTGAGATGGCTCCATAGCGGTATGGTTCTGCTGGTTCTGCTGGGTAAGTTGTTGGCTCAAGGTAACGGCTGAAGCCATTTTTTTTTTCTTTTTTTTTTTTTTTGCTGGGCAGGTATGTTCGGCCCCCCGTAAGGAGGAACCGAGTACATGGGGATGAGTTGCAGGTGAGCAACTCGATGGAGAAACTGTTGGCAGCATGGTGGGAGCAGGAGGTGGCGGTGATTCGGCTGGGTAGATATGCTGCTCGATGAAGGAGGAGGTGGCAGTATGGTTCTGCCGCTCCTCCTCCTGTTTTTTTTTTTTTTGTCTCTTTCTCTCCCTCTTTCTCTCTCTCTCCCTCTCTCTCTCTTCCTTCCTCTCTCTCTTCCCAGTCTCTCTCTCTTCCTCTCTCTCTCTCTCTCTTCCTCTCTCTCTCTCCCTCTCTCTCTTCCTTCCTCTCTCTCTCTCTCCCTCTCTCTCTCTTTGACCGAACATATATATAATATATATGTTCGGTTTTCTCCTTCTTCTCTTTTCCCATTCTCTCTCTCTCTTCCACTTTCTCTCTTCCCATTCTCTCTCCCTCTTCCTCTCTCTCTCTCTTGGTTATTGATTCAAATCCCACCCAATTCATATATAAAATAATATAATATATATGAGCATATATTATAATATATATAAGAGATATATATTATATAATATAAAATCATATATGTATATATATATATATATATATATATATATATATATATAATGCACATGGATTGACTTGACTCGGTCCAGACCGGTCTAGGCTGGGTAAGGCTAGACTGGTTGAGTTCGACGGGATTGGACTAAATTGGGTTTGAGCTGGGTTGGGCTGAGTAAGTATGGACTGGGTTGATTTCTCTCTCTATTATGAGTCTTCTCAGCTTGCAATTCCGCATGAAAATTTCGACGGCCTCTCTCTCAGATTTTCCACGTCCACTTTGAAGAGGACGAACAAAGGAGCACACTGGTGCTAGAATCGTCTGATTCGGACGTCAGATGAACAAAATATGAAGAATTGAAGCTTTGACGATAATTCGGCTAGCAACTTTGCATGGGACCCGCAGGCGGCTTCTGCCCAAAATTCTTTACGTCCACTTTGAAGAGGACGGACAATGGAGCACAGTGGCACTTGAATCGCCTGATTCGGACTTCGGATGATCAAGATATGAAGAATTGGAGTTTTGACGATAATCCGATCGACAACTTTGCATGGGATCCGCTGGCGGCTTCCGTCCAAAATTCTTCACGTCCACTTTGAAGAGGACAGGCAAGGGAGCACAGTGGCGCTTGAATCGTCGGATTTGGATGCCGAACGATCAAGATATGGTCGAATGAAGTCCGATCGATTTAAATCACGATAATTTGCCCAATAAATCCTTAATTTATGATAATTTACAGAAAAGCCCTTGGATTTAATAAGCCAATTTCAATCCGACTAAAATCGTGACATCTTCTTCGTTTGATATCGGAATTGAATGATTCTGGTATCATTTTGAAGGTATTTTCATGACCTTGTTGTAGGGCCCGCCAACATCAGCTTTGAAATCACCACTTATCGTCCAAACCTTGAATTGACCCGCAACCTTTTTGAATATGCCCATCAAGACTCTTGTTCATGGCTGGGGATGGCAAAAATGGGGTGCTTACAGATACCCCTCTTTACCCGAGATTGTATCAATTGAGGGTAAAGACAAAGAAGCACATTTTTGCCACTCATAACGGAGAGAGACGAAACCTTCTTGAACATGTGGGTCATCTGTACCTCAGCACTGAATAGCCACTTTCAACAAACTTGGGCACATGCTTTACTATCACCATTTGGAGAAGGAGACAAGTTGATCCCCCTTAGGAAAAAAAAAATTATCTTCAGCAAGTTCTTTATGCCAACTCCACTCTCTCGAGGCCTTATCCATCATGGCCATTCTGTCTGACGAGTAGAAGTTCTTAAACACTCACTAGAACGACTTAGAAAAAATCCTGAATCACAACAGAATTGGTAGGGGAATCATTGGAACTTTTTTTTTTTTTTTTTTAATCTTATAGACACATTGAAAACCTTAATGAGTTGTGCATGAAATGTGTGTATATGTATGACCTTGTCTGGAGCTAAGTTTCTAAGTCACAAGTCAGGTGAGAGAAATGAAGGCCAAATTTGGCTGATATGAAGCTATCCAGATGAGATTCCCATCAGGAGGATCTTTTGGTTGTTTATGTGGAATGATCGATCTCTCCGAGGAGATACCACTTTATGGGCTTATAGAATGAAGGGCTCTTTGGAACCTTTGGACGCCGTTGAATGTAATGAACGATAGATAAGAGTTCTAGCCAGATTATCATTATAATTGTTTTTCGGAATGATACGCCCACTAGGGTTGATATCAAGAGATATGAAAGATGGGCTCAATATGCGACTCTTGGGAAATCCGTTGGATAGATGAACGGATGAAAGAGTTCAGCCGAAAAGCGGGAAGTTCTTCCTTTAATAATGACAAGATGATGGAACCAATCCTGAGTGGTGGGGTGTAATAAATAACCTCTTTAGAGAATCCAGCCCAAACCTGTCGTGAAGTTCATCCAAAACGGTCGACTTTCATGACCAACTGCACCCGACTTTCGTAACCAACTGCACCCTCGTCTTTTTTTTTTTTTTTTTTTTGGAGGGTGAAGAGGTCAAACATGATACCGCTTCAACTGATCGAGGTTAGTCAGATATTGTAGCTCTTCACCGTCCAGATTTATCAATCGAATTGCCTTTCCTGGTAAAATTTCCTTCACTATGAATGGCTCGCTCTAGTTCGGACGAATCTTACCCCTAGGGTCATGGATAGACGCTCTTTGTCCCTTTAATACAAGATCTCCTACCATCAGGTGATGAAATCTGACCTTCTTGTTGAAAGTGGCGGCCATTCTCTGTTGGTATTTCTTTGCATTATCGGCTGTTTTCATCCTCCTTTCGTCAATAAGGCTCAACTCTTCATAACGGGATCGAAGACCTTCAGCCTCAGGGATTCGAGAATCCATTAGGATCCTCAAGGATGGTACTTCCATTCTACCGGGAGTACTGCCTCCATATCATATGCCAGAGAATATGGTGTGGCTTCAGTAGAAGTCCTGATAGAAGTTCTGTAGGCCCATAGTGCATATGGTAACTTATCTGCCCAGTCAGTGTGTAACTCTACCATTTTCTGGAGGATGATCTTGATGTTCTTGTTAGCGGCCTCTACTGCTCCATTAGTTTGTGGCCGGTAAGGGAAAGAACGGTGCCTTTGGATACTGAAATTCTTGCACAATTCTTGTACCTTTCCTCCGAAGTGTTGACCCTGATCTGAGATTAGAGCATGAGGCATCCAGTGCCGACAGATGATATGCTCTTGAAGGAACTTGGCCACCTTATTCGCAGTGAGCTTGGCGTATGATTGAGCCTCCACCCACTTGGTAAAGTAGTCGATGGCTACTAAAATGAACTCATGCCCAGTTGATGCCTTTGGGTGAATCTTTCCGATCACATCTATACCCCAAGTTGAAGATGGCCAGGGCGAACTAAGAGTGTGTAATTTTGTATATGTATTAGATTGCCAAAGATTTGGCATTTATGACACTTCTTCACAAATTCCGCGCAGTCTGCTTCCTTTGTATTCCAATAATACCCCATTCTTAGAATATTCTTTGTAAGCATCCTGGCATTCAGTATGAGGCCCACAGACTCCTTAATGTATCTTCTCAATGAGGGTTTATGCTTGCTCTTCGTCGACAAAGTCCAATTATACCCCATCATAGGATCTTTTATAAAGGATATCTTCACAGGGGATGAACTGCGTAGCATATCGCCTTAATGACTTCTTTTCTCTCGTTGTTGCTTCTGCAGGGTATATTCCTTCAAGGTCTACCATCAGCTGTTAGGGCATTGACTTCTATATATGCTGGCTGTCTTCTTCTTTCGATCACCAAGGGCCTTGTGCATTCGATAGGATCATCACCGATCATTGAAGCCAAAGTGGCCAATGCATCGGCATAATTTTTTTTTTGTGTCCCTTGGAGAATAGTCGAACTTGATCTTTGTAAAACTCTTGAGCCAAATTGATTGTATACTGCTGATACAGTATCAATTTTTCATCTTTGGTTTTTTTTCAATCCCTTCTGACTTGGTAGACAATGATGGACAAGTTCTCACAAACCTTCAACTTCTTGATGTTGATCGTAAGGGCTACTCTAAGTCTCGTGATGCAAGCTCTGTACTCCGCAGTATTGCTTGTACACTTGAATTTTAATCAAAGCGAGAATGACACAAACTCTCCTTTTGGATCTATTAGTCATACCCCAGCTCCACGCCTTCTATGGTTGACTGTGTCATCGACTAGGATATCTACCTTTGGCAATGAAAGAAATCATCATTAGGACTAGCCTTATTCAAATTCTTGTAATCAACACATACTCTCAATCAGCCATCCTTCTTATGCACAGTAACTTCATTGGCCAACTATTCAGGGTATTTTGATACTTCCAAGAATCTGACATTGAACTGCTTCTTGACATCATACTCAGTCTTTAAAGTCTGCTCAGGTTTCAACCAACTCAACTTCTGTTTATGCAGCTTTACCTTAGGGATCAAGGGTATCTTGTGCTATACCACTTCTGGGTTTATGCTTGTCATATCTTCATAAGACCATGCAAATTCCTCTTGGAATCCCTTCAATAATTCTGTCAAATGGGCTATCTCCTCTTCTGTCAAGGTTATACCAATATTGATCTCTTGTAATTGCTCCTCCGTGCCGTGATTGACCATCTTGAAATCCTCGCCAGCAGGTTGGGCTTTCTTCTCTTTCGAGGCTTTGATGGATTGCAAAATTTTAAGATATGGTTTATTATTCTTATCATCATTAAAGTTAGAGTTAGGAAACAAGAGATTGGGAGAAGTGGACACAGCAAAATTGAAAAAAAAAAATTCTTTATTAACGCTTGAAAACAGAGGTACATAAGAGGAGGTTCCAAATGGAACGAAGTCAACACTATCAAAAGATTCAACCTATTTAAGGACTCGTAGACTTTGGGCCCAGACATGGCCATACTATAGTGATTACATGACAAACTCTTCATAAAAAAACTTCAGTTTGGGGATCATTCCATTGATAGGGAGTATGAATTGTTGTGGATCAGGATCTCCATCTTGGTCTTCCCCAGTGAGCATTAGAACTTGGTCATCGTCGAACAGATTGTCAATGTCGATCGCCTTTGTTTATGACTTTTGTTCCTTGCTCAGCCTTCGAATCTTGATTTCTTCCATCTCTATCTAGCCAATGGTGCAGTCGAAGAAAAACTCAAAAATCGGGTTCTTGTCTTTGGAGGTTTCTATCCAGCCATGGTTCAGAGAAACCACATAAATGCAATGTCCTCTCATTCTTTAACGAAGTTCCCATTGAGTGTATTCAAGTATGGAGTGATCTGCTCATCCTCATCTATGCTGCCAATTGTGCTTGATAGACTGGTTCATCCGTCCTCATATGGTTGCTATCTTCTGTGACTCTTGTCTGCTGCCTTCATTGGACCTTTCCTCTCAAGCTTTCAAAATGCTTCATTTTCTCTCCTCTGCTTCTCCTCTATCAGTTTCAGATCTTGGTTGGTGGGGACATACCCCAGTCTAAACCTGAGGGATTTGATTCTGTGATTGCCATGATGTTGCTGTTGACTTGGAATCCTCTGAGATTGATATCTTGGGCTGCATTCCCTTCTGATCCCTTATCATTCTGCCCCATCGTCACCTTGTACTGAGAGACTTCTGAAAAGTATACCCCCTGCCCAAGCCGCACTTCTTGGATTGAGACCTTGTTCATTTGGTCACCAGATGTGACGCTTCCATTGATTTCAGCTTGGACTGTCTCAATTAGAACCCATGCCTCCCCCCATTGACTGTGTGATGGGGAAGGGGAGGACCATTTTTCATTGATTTCTGTCTAGCTCGGATCTCAATTTCTCCTGCATCTATCAGGTCTTGTATAGCATGCCTCAGAGCGTTACAATTTTCAGTATGGTGACCATGTTGGTTATGATATTTGCAGAATAGATCCATTCGAAACTTCAGTGGAAGTGGACATGGCAGAGGATGAGGTGTGAGTACCTTCAATTTTCTAGCCTGTACCAATACTTTCAGAGCCCTATTTTTGGTCATGCCCAAATCTGTAAACTGCCTTCTATTTTCCAACCTTTGTGGAGCAGGAGTGTGGTTCTGATTCCTTGAGATCGATAGATTAGCATTAATGTTGGCAGTCTGTGCCACTGACTGATTCCTTCTAGGAGGGAAAGCTCTTTGGCAGATTATCTGATCACCCCATGCCTTCATAGCTCTTAGCAATTCCTCTGATCTGTTCAGTCTATCCCTGGAAGGGACATCCTCTTCATTCAGCTTTCGGAATGTGGGAGCTTTTTGAATGATCAAAGGTTTCTGATACACAATCTCCTCTGTGTCTTCTAATACAGGTTCTGAGAAACACTGTGGTACAACTTGCTTAGAGGTACTCAATCCTTGTGGGTGTACCAAATTCATTCTCTCAATGGTTGACGCTTGGACTTGCAATTGCATCAGTAGGTTCTGAATCATGGTAGCCATCACTTCTATGATATCAACTACCCTCTCAATTCTGGCATCTGTAGCTCTTGGAACCTGATTTGGTCCGTCACCCATTGCTTCAACTGGTATGGACAAGGTAGGGCCAATAGGTTCAGGTGTAAACACTCTAGACAATTTCACAATAATGGAATCCCAGACCTATAGAGTAGAAATGGTAATGGTTTAGGTTAACCTTTAAGTAGATATCGGGACAGGCCAAAGCTGACAAGTGTTAAGACTCTTGGAATGGAGATAGGACAGAGATGAATTAACATGCACAAATAGAGCTGACTCAACCATACAAATGTTAGCTCTCTTATGAAACCCCTTAAACAAACATTATTTGCGTCAATTTAATTGCTTTGAATGATCACGTGATCGAGCTTGGGCCTCTTGACCCAAAACGGGTCAGTGGGGTGACAAGGTCCAACCACTTGGTTTATCAAAAACAAAGAAATTGAAACGAATATGCTCATCCTTAAACTTTCATAAGAGATAAGTTAGCAAAAGGCGGTTCATGACTGAACAAACTGGTAAACTCCCATTCGATCATAATATCCATGCCATGATAGAGATTTTTTGATCATTTTTAAGACTTGATGTATCAACAATGAAAGGTTCGACACATGAATCCTCAAGTGTGAATCCGAATATGTTGATAAATCGAGAATTAAAACGGGCAGAACTTCGACGTCATAGGCACAAATGTTGTAATTGAGTTGGAATTTACATAGTCAGTTCAGGGATGAACAAAAAAATAACATGCATGTGGCTCACTCTGTTTAGGACTAGCAAAGGCTACCTTGACGAGGAGGAGTAGACCTATTCCCGTCTACACGGTGAATCATGGGCCCCTCGATTCCTTTTGATATACCATTTTACAAAATGTCAAACGACCTAGAGAAGTATAACGCCTCCCCGGGCGGATCCGAGAAACAAACGTCAGAGGCTCTCCACAGTCGAGACTTTTACAAGGTACGTGTCAAGGTTGTGCTTTTCACCTAGCGGGAGATCCCATATTCATGAGGACCCGGGTCGGCTAATAGCACGATGTGTGACTGAACCCAAACCCCCCAAAACAATATGTACAATCATAAATATAGTAGCCCTAGATCTAGCATCCAATGTCAGTCAATCAATGTAAGAAAAGTGAATCAGGAGTCTGAACGTGGAATCCCCAGTGGAGTCGCCACTGTGAGGATAGTGATGTCCACCCACGCTGAAATGGACGGTGAATGATTTGGAGTCGCCACCTAGATTAAGGTCTAGGACCTAAAATGTAGTCTCATCCTGAGATAAGACTTCTATTGACTCATGACCCAATGTATCGGCTTTGGTCCAACAGAGAACGGGTAAGCGTTCAAAGTACAGTTTGGGAAGGTGTTAGGCACCCAAAACTGCCCGATCTAAAAATCGGCCTCCTATGTGATTCTACTTTCCTTAGACTCTATGGTTCTGACTGTTCATGGTCAATGGATGATGACTAGGGCTCATGGGGGATCCTATGCCAAATTGCTGAGTTCTTCTAGCCTAAATTCAGCCAAACATGTTCTCAAAGTAAGAAAACAAACAAAATAATATACAATGAATCGAACCAAAGATGGTTCGGTGATGGATTGAATCTGAGATGTCCAAAACATCTCAAATTGCCTACGTATTCCAATCCTGGAAATCAAGTCCAAAAACGTAGTTCGAAACAGAAAGTGATTAAGGTTTATGGATGTGGATTATGATTAAGCTTTCTTAGATTCAATTATGTTAGTCCCAGGTTGACACTGAGAGGGGGGGGGGGTGAATCAGTGGCCACTAAAACTTTTTCACTAAACGATTTGCCCTGATGCTATGAATACTGCTGCTAAGAGCCGTTGATCAAAAAAGCGCTATCTGCCTTGAGCTGATTTCTTGAGACCTTCTCGCAGACAATCTATCAAACACATTTCGTGCACACACCCACCACCCACCCACGGTATCCATACCGGGGCTTGGTCTACCAAGTGTGTACCACACGGACTTCTATTCCACAATCACAATCACACGCATGGGACACACAATATAACGTGGTTCACCAATCACACATTGTGATGGCTACTCCACGGGGCAATACCCTAACCAGGGTTTCGTATATACCTGATACACAACAGAAATGCTACGGTTGCACCTACAACCCTGATGCTACAACATCAACCGCATTCACAGCTACAACTGTGCTCGAGGCACCTACCCCAACTCCAGTCAAGCACCCACTTGACAGGTTATACAAAATGGATATCATAAATCATTACAAACCCTTCCCATATATCTTTGATACAATAAGTAGGATTTGTGTGCGTGATTACCTTCCCGGCGTGATCACAGAAGGATTAGTTCTCATCAAATGGATGTTCCAAGCTCTCCAGTAGTGATAGATACGCCGTCAATGGAATGGACCTTCGGCCTTCTTCTAACGCATCTCGCACACCATCGGTCACATCAAAATGTCACTCATACTCACACTTCACTCCAAACTGCTCAAATACCCATGTGTATCAGAAGGAAAAAGGTGAAGAGAGGTTTGCTCTTCAAAGAAAGCTCCAAAACACCATTTCCCCCAAAACCCGCAGTTCTTTCCTTCAAAACCTTGATTTTTTCATTTCAGCAGATTCTACTCGGAGAGAGAAAGCCGTGAGTTTTTGAATCGCCTCAATCGGAGCTCGGACGGCCAAGATATGGCCAAAAGAAGTTCGGCCAGTGAGATTATTCCAAATGGAATCTCCGGCCTTGATTCGTGCTCCGCGACGCACCATAGCGACGCCAGGTCGGCGCAACGTACATCGTTGTCGTCCGTTGATTGGCGGAGAGAATCTTCGTAATCTGACCGTTGGATGGGTCGGAGAGTGGCGGGATCTTCTCGGATCCGTCCGATTGGCTTCATCGCGTCAGGTGCAATCGGAAGCCTCCTTAGCCTTCAGATGCGCATCTTATGCGCATGTGCATCATGCATGCGCTCCACCGAATCAGGGATCCACTCCCGTGTGACGCAAACCACCATTTAATCTTGCTTCCAGCCACTCAGAAGGCTCGCGATGGAATCTTTGCGCGAATCTGACGCTATACCAGCTGCTGCGTGGCCCCGCCGTGCATGGCCCCGCCGGCGTCGTCTTCGCTGGCGGCTTGCTTGTGGCATGGCCCCGGCATCGGCAAGGCCTGCTGGCCGGTGCCGCGGGCCGACCGCTTGGCCCGGGCTGGCTGCCATCTTGGCCACGCCACAAGGTGGGACCCACCCGGTCCCCACCCATTCTCTCTCCTCTTTCTCTCTCTTCCATTTTCTCTCTCTTCTTTCTCTCTCTTCTTTCTCTCCCTTCTTTCTCTCCACTTCAGATGGACTTTTTCATCAATTAAGCTTCATTCTCTTTGGCTGCTTGACTGACGGAGAGTCCTACAGATACTCTCTCTCCTCCAAATCACTTTCTCTGCTTGGGTTGCCAACAATGACAACACTAACTGCACAGACTGGACAGGGTGTCAACAAATTATTCAAGTTGAAGTTTATGCTTGATGATGATGGAGATTGAATCTAGAGATAGCCTAAATGGATCGAAGTGAACGAGGATATGAATATGGATATGGATATGGATATGGGGAACCTAAGGATACTAAGATGGGGCACTGTACTTGGAGAGTCCTCCAAATTGCCTACGTATTCCAGAGGTCCTGGAAATCAGGTACAACGTAGTTCGTTTCATGGGTTGTACTCTCAGGGAGTAAGGTGTGGCACTCAGGGAGTCAGATTTGTACCCTCAGGGAGTAGGGTGTGGCTCTCAAGGAGTCAGATTTGTACTCTCAGGGAGTAGGGTGTGGGATAGTCACGCAAGACTAAGGTGTGTACTCGCAAGCACGACTTCAAGATAGAGCCTCACAAGGCTATGGGTGCGTACTCGCAAGTACGACTTCGGTATTAAGCCTCGCAAGGCTAAGGGGGTGCATGCTCGCAAGCATGACTTCAAGATAGAGCCTCGCAAGGCTAAGGGTGCGTACTCTCAAGTATGACTTCGGGATTGAGCCTCACAAGGCTAAGGGTGCGTACTCGCAAGTACGGCTTCGGTATTGAGCTTCGCAAGGCTAAGGGGGTGCATGCTCGCAAGCACGACTTCAAGATAGAGCCTCGCAAGGCTAAGGGTGCGTACTCGCAAGCACGACTTCGAGATTGAGCCTCGCAAGGCTAAGGGTGCGTACTCGCAAGTACGACTTCATGATAGAGGGAGTTGGATTTGTACTCTCAGGGAGTAAGGTTGTACTCTCAGGGAGTAAGGTTGTACTCTCAGGGAGTTGGATTTGTACTCTCAGGGAGTTGGATTTGTACTCTCAGGGAGTAGGGTTTGTACTCTCAGGGAGTGATGTTTGTACTCTCAGGGAGTAGGGTTGTACTCTCAGGGAGTAAGGTTTGTACTCTCAGGGAGTAAGGCTTGTACTCTCAGGGAGTAGGGTTTGGACTCTCAGGGAGTGATGTTTGTACTCTCAGGGAGTAGGGTTGTACTCTCAGGGAGTAGGGTTGTACTCTCAGGGAGTAAGGTTTGTACTCTCAGGGAGTAAGGCTTGTACTCTCAGGGAGTAAGGCTTGTACTCTCAGGGAGTGATGATTGTACTCTCAGGGAGTGATGATTGTACTCTCAGGGAGTAAGGTTTGTACTCTCAGGGAGTAAGGTTTGTACTCTCAGGGAGTAAGGTTTGTACTCTCAGGGAGTAAGGCTTGTACTCTCAGGGAGTGATGATTGTACTCTCAGGGAGTGATGTATGAGGGCACATTGATTGATGTGTGGAACCGTATCTAGGAGTTTCCCAGACTACCTACGTAACTCAGGGTATTGACCTGAGAATCAGGATCCGCGTAGTTCGAAAAGGCACTGTTCATTGGGTGACCCACTTGGGTCAGAATATGGGCGGTCCAGCCGGACCGAATGATAATCCTAGATGATCTGTGGTTGGATTCAACACTACACCTATCAAGATTCTGCATCCTAGGGGAAATGAACTGAGGGGTAGGGATCGTCCTAAACTACCCTTGTCACTTACAACCCTGATTTTGGAATTGTTGGGCTAGGCTTTATGATTCTTGATTAAGAATTTTATCATTTTTCTATTATTACCCTTCCCATGAATGTGGGTGCCTACATGCACGTCCCCACACCTAGGAGTGTCTTCTATCAGTGTACATGCACGGCAGTTCGACTAGGGTGTAGCGAAAAGTAAGTTCTTGCCGACATAAACATCATTCAAGCATAGCATACAACAGCAGATCAGCATGGCAGTGTGCACAAAGCTAACATTGTAAGCATTCCAAACATGGTAGTGCATAATATGACAGCGTAATCAAGGGAACATGATAGAGGCATGGATATAACAACATAGACAATATCAGATCCTCAATCTAATTGTTATATCTCTTCAAAAAATGATGATGATGACTAACACTTAGATTTCATCAAAACAGCCAAGATCAACGGCTCATATCTCACATCAGGTTATAATCATGTTCAATGACTTATATCTCATCAAAATAGCTATGATCTGTGACTTAGATCTCCTATCAAAACATAATCATGATCAGACTAAGAAATCAGTGGCTCAGATCCGTTTAAATCAATTATGATCCAGATTCAACAGTTTATATCGCTCAAAATTCCCATGATGACAATCCAACGGTTCAAATCACTCAAGATCATAATCCAACCGTTCAGATTTATCAAAAACACTCATGATCAAGATTTAACGGTTTAGATTCACCAAAATCACTTACAATGACAATCCAACGGTTCAAATTACTTAAGATCATAATCCAACCATTCAGATTCATTTAAATCATTCCCAAAGATAATCTAACGGTTCAAATCACTCAAGATCATAATCCAACCGCTGAGATTGATTAAAAGCAATTCCAAAGACCATCTAACGGTTCAGATTGTCAAGATCACAATCCAACCATTCAGATGGATTAATATCACTTCCAAAGATAATCTAACGATTTGAATTAATTAAAATCACATCAAAATTTAGATCAATGGCTATGATCAACTCATGAAAATTATATGGTCATGATCAATTCTCATAAAATTCAGATCGTGTGGTTGGATCACCCACATTAAAATTCCCCTTATATGGTCGGACCAATTTCATAAAATTATCATCACATGGTCGGACCAATCACATTAAAATTCTCATTATATGGTCGGGCCAATTTCATGAAATTCTCAATCATATGGTCAGATCAATTTCCATGATATAGATGGTTTTCAATGAGCATTAGATAGACATGATCAATGGTCAATATTAAAATACATCAACTTGCAAAGAATCAATGGACGATTTCTACAAGCATGTAATGATATCAGACAAAAAATATACAATGTTCAAAAAAAGAAAAAATGAATAATGTATATGCATAAAAAAAAACCATACAGTAATGAAGCATGCATAATAACGAAGAACATGTACATGCAAACCAGAAGTTGAAACCACACTTAAATAAGCATGAGGTTCATTGTAAACCGAGAAGAAAAAAGGAAGCTAACCTGGTTCGAAGTGTTGCCGATGGTCGTCACAGCAGGTCGTGGGGATTGTCGAGGATCATCGCAAGGAGTTGCGAGGTGGTCGGGGAGTGACCGATAATGATCGCGGATGGTGTCGGAGGTAGTTGAAGATGGCGGCAAAAGGGATGTTAGGTGTTGCAATAGGAAGAAGAAGATGGGGAATGATGGTCGGACTGGGAAGTAAGGTTGCAGTGGGGTTTTTCCTTCAGACCAAACTTAGTTCAAAATGTCTCTATTATAGCCGAACCAGCAAAAAACCGAAAAACAACAAGAAAAAGGCCTCCTTTCTGTTCGGCTGAAATGGAGTTTTTATAGGAGCTAGGGGGCTTGATGAAGAGGAGTAGAGTGAGGCTTGATGGACTGCCATAGGGATAGGGGATGCGGCTGTAGGGTGGCTGAGTTGAGAGCCGATTTTCTGGGGAAGGTATGGATAGCCGGCGGAGAATAGATGTGAGATGGCTCCATAGCGGTATGGTTCTGCTGGTTCTGCTGGGTAAGTTGTTGGCTCAAGGTAACGGCTGAAGCCGTTTTTTTTTTTTTTTTTTTTTTTGCTGGGCAGGTATGTTCGGCCCCCTGTAAGGAGGAACCGAGTACATGGGGATGAGTTGCAGGTGAGCAACTCGATGGAGAAACTGTTGGCAGCATGGTGGGAGCAGGAGATGGCGGTGATTCGGCTGGGTAGATATGCTGCTCGATGAAGGAGGAGGTGGCAGTATGGTTCTGCCGCTCCTCCTCCTGTTTTTTTTTTTCCGTGTCTCTTTCTCTCTCTCTCCCTCTTTCTCTCTTCCTTCCTCTCTCTCTTCCCATTCTCTCTCTCTCTTCCTCTCTCTCTCTCTCTCTCTCTCTCTCTCTCTTCCTTCCTCTCTCTCTCTCTCCCTCTCTCTCTTTTGACCGAACATATATATAATATATATATGTTCGGTTTTCTCCTTCTCTTTTTCCATTCTCTCTCTCTCTTCCACTCTCTCTCTTCCCATTCTCTCTCCCTCTTCCTCTCTCTCTCTTGGTTATTGATTCAAATCCCACCCAATTCATATATAAAATAATATAATATATATGAGCATATATTATAATATATATAAGAGATATATATTATATAATATAAAATCATATATATATATATATATATATTATATAAATATATAATATAATATATAAATATATATATATATATATATATAATAAATCATATATATATATATATATATATATATAATGCACATGGATTGACTTGACTCGGTCCAGACCGGTCTAGGCTGGGTAAGGCTGGACTGGTTGAGTTCGACGGGGTTGGACTAAATTGGGCTTGAGCTGGGTTGGGCTGAGTAAGTATGGACTGGGTTGATTTCTCTCTATTATGAGTCTTCTCAGCTTGCAATTCCGCATGAAAATTTCGACGGGCTCTCTCTCAGATTTTCCACGTCTACTTTGAAGAGGACGGACAAAGGAGCATACTGGTGCTAGAATCGTCTGATTCGGACGTCAGATGAACAAAATATGAAGAATTGAAGCTTTGACGATAATTCGGCTAGCAACTTTGCATGGGACCCGCAGGCGGCTTCTGCCCAAAATTCTTTACGTCCACTTTGAAGAGGACGGACAATGGAGCACAGTGGCACTTGAATCGCCTGATTCAGACTTCGGATGATCAAGATATGAAGAATTGGATTTTTGACGATAATCCGACCGACAACTTTGCATGGGATCCGCTGGCGGCTTCCGTCCAAAATTCTTCACGTCCACTTTGAAGAGGACAGGCAAGGGAGCACAGTGGCGCTTGAATCGTCAGATTTGGATGTCGAACGATCAAGATATGGTCGAATGAAGTCCGATCGATTTAAATCACGATAATTTGCCCAATAAATCCTTAATTTATGATAATTTACAGAAAAGCCCTTGGATTTAATAAGCCAATTTCAATCCGACTAAAATCGCAACATCTTCTTCGTTTGATATCGGAATTGAATGATTCTGGTATCATTTCGAAGGTATTTTCATGACCTTGCTGTAGGGCCCGCCAACATTAGCTTTGAAATCACCACTTATCGTCCAAACCTTGAATTGACCCGCAACCCTTCTGAATATGCCCATCAAGACTCTTGTTCATGGCTGGGGATGGCAAAAATGGGGTGCTTACAGTGGAATGAAAGGAATGGAAGATCAGATTATAGACGCTGAGGGAGTGAATTACTTCCCAGAGGCCAAGCTGCCAGATAAATTCAAATGGCCTCTAGAGAAATTTGACGGGTCGGGTTGCCCCACCACCCATCTTAGATCATTTACTGGTATCTTGAGGATAGGGAAAGGGTTCACAGATGAGCAATTGGGCCAAGCATTTCAGTTCTCTTTATCTGGTGGGGCTCACAAATGATTTTTGCACTTGAAACCTTCCCAAATCAAGTCCTGGGTAGACATTACAACTGCTTTTGTGGAACATTATTCTTATAACACTGAAGTGGAAACCCACATAAGGCAGTTAGAAACAATCATGTAGTTGCCCAGAGAAGGATTCACTGCTTACTTGGCTAGGTTCAGGGCCATTGCTGCGCAAATCTGGAACAGACCTTCTGAGAGAGAGCAAGTCACCATGATGATGAGAGGGTTGGCTAACCCATATAAAACTTTTATCTTTGGACAAGGCATCACCACATTCCAGACCTTAATCGCCGCTGGACAACAGATCGAAGATGCGATCAACCACGGGGATCTCCCGCATAAGGGCGATAAGGTAATATCTGAGGGCAGCTCAAGCAGGAGAAATAATTCTTCCAAAGCCTCTAATGCAAATTCCTTTTCTCAGGCCAAGAGTGTGGCAGCGGCCTCTTCAGCCCTGTTATTGATTGAAGCTCCGTATCCTCAGAGGAATCAAAGAGCAAGCAGACAATACATAGAGCTGGGTTTACCAAGAGAATTGATCATGGATAAGTTGATGAAGGCTGGCCAATTAAAGCCCCCTGGACCAATGGTACTACCCAATCCTCTCCCAGCAAGTTTTAGGTAGGACAGATTCTGTAAGTTCCACAACCAGGCTGGGCATGGCACAAAATTCTGCTTTGCCTTGATGGAAGCAATTCAGGATGCACTAGAGGCTGAAACTTTTGCCATTCAGAATCGACCAGCATCTACAGCAAAAAATCCTCTCCCTAACAATCAATCAACTTCATAGAGGAAGGAGAGGAGGATGGTCGTTACAATTTTTCACCTTTTGAGAATTCTGATGAATATGGCGCATCTTCAATTTCACCCGTTTATAGTTGAAAGGACCAGAACAAACATGAGGGATCATCTGAGGTTGTGGCTATCAAGCAAGAACCAGAGTATGATCTAGAGTTGGATTTCCCTTAACAGACAAAGCATTTTGTAGCAAGGGTTGAGAAGGGAACCCCTTTGATCATATACATTGAAGATGAGCTAGAGGTAGCCCAGGAGACCCAAGATTTCAATAACCTGGAGGTTTACATCCCTGGGTATGATGACAAGCCTGTAGCAGAAACCCAGAGTGGAAAGATCTTCAAGCCTACAAATCTCACAATTGATAATCCCGGACAGTTGGCAAGAGACAAGGGGAAAGAGCTATGTACTACCCCTAAGCCCTAGAACCCTATTTTGAAGTAGTTGGAAAAGACACAGGCTAATGTGTCAATTTGGGGGTTACTCATGGAATCCAAAGCACACAGGGATGCAGTTCTGAAATCATTAGCTAGCATCCAAGTTTCAGTCTCCACCAATTGTACCGAGCTAGCGAACATAGTTAGAGGATCTCATGTTGTTAACTCCTTGATGTATGGTGATGCCGACCTCACTGATGAAGGAAGGATGCATAACAAGGCTATTTATATCACCATCGGCCTCAGGGATCACTTGATTCTAAGAGTGTTTGTAGATGAAGGCTCAGCATTGAATGTATTCCCTCTCAGCACTTTTAAACATCTTGGGTTCAATGAGGCAGAGCTCAAGCCGTCCACGCACTGTGTTAAGGCTTATGACTGTACCAGGAGGACCATCAATGGAGTACTTAACGCACAAATTAAGGTGGGTCCTGCTATGTTTGATCCCGAGCTTCACGTCGTGGACATACCTGCTTCCTTCAATCTACTTTTGGGAAGGCCCTGGATCCACAAAGTCATTGCATCAGAAGGTCAGATTCCTATATGAAGGGGTGGTGGTGACAGTGTATGCCGATTCCGATATGGTTAATTCCCTAGCAGTGGGAGATGGCGGTTTAGAGGACATTGCAGGGGTGCAACTGAGTGGGTTCTAGATCAATTCAATCCTGGCAACAACACAGTCAGAACCCTCAGGTAAGAATTTAAATTTTATATTTAATTCATTGCTTAACATGTCTTTTTTCCCAGGAATGGGTCTGGGTTTGCATCAACAAGGTGACATCAATGTGCTTTCTCTAATAATAAATGAGAACAGATTTGGACTGGGGTATGTTCCTTCCAAGTAAGACCTAGCCCTAATTGATCAGAAGCGGAGGAGAGCCGATGACCATTTTTTGAGGCTTAAAAAAAGAAAGTACAAGAATAGTAGGCAGTTTTCAGTTTTTCCAAGAAAAGGCGGCAGCAGTAGTAAGACATGGCAGCAACAATGGTCATACCAAGAGATCCATAGCCTCCATTTCGATGGGATTCATAGTGAAGAAGAGATCTCACCTTTTTCAACTCTTAATGGACACTTCGTCAAGGAAGGGTCAGACTTTCTATTCTGTGGCTTCCCCGAGTCATGGTATGACGTGCACCTTCAACGACGAGTTCTTGGCTTTGAGATCTTCTTTGACTGTGATATTGATTGGGTAGAGCTGGAGCTTATGAGGATTCAAAAGCAAAGTGAAACGGCGAAGACGGGATCAGAGTTCATGGATGTCGATAGCTTATTCGGCGATGAAGGAGTCTTGGTCATCACCGAGGAAAGCGAGAGCGAGGATTTGGGTCCATACTAGCTTATTCATCCTTTTGATGGGGTTATCCCTAATTGGAGTTGTGCAGACCATTTTGTCTTTTTTAATGAGTCATGTATTTTGAATAATTTGGCTGTTTGTGCCTAATACAAGTTTAGATAAAATGCAAACATTTTCTATTATTGATTCTATCCCACTTGGGACCTCCTATCCTGTAGACACCTCTTCTATTAGTAATGAAAATTTCACTTTCGATTAGATTGTGTCTTCTTTATCTTCCATTCCTGTCGATTATACTAACTCTGACTCGAATAATGATGAGAATGATGAACCCTCTCCTGAGTTAATGAGAACTATCAAGGCTTCAAAAGAAATGAAGGCCCGACCAGTCAAAGAATATTTCAAAATGATCAACTTGGGCTCAACTGAAGAGCCCCATGAGATCAAGCTCAGGGTAACCTTAACTGAGGAAGAAACAGCTAATATGGTGGAGTTATTCAAAGAATTTCAAGAAGTCTTTGCATAGTCTTATGAGGATATGTCTGGAATAGACCCTCAGGTGGTCTAACATAAGATTCCCTTGATACCTGGTTCAAAGTCCCACAAACAAAAGTTGAGGAGATTGAGGCCAGAGTGGGCTTTGAAGGTCAAGGAGGATATCTAGAAGAAACTTGATGTCGGTTTTCTTGAAGTGGTCCATTACCCTGAGTGGTTGGCCAATATTGTCATTGTCCCAAAGAAAGATGGTAAATTAAGGGTATGTGTAGATTATAGGAATCTGAACAAAGCAAGCCATAAGGATGACTTTTCGCTACCCAAGATTGACATATTGGTCAACAGCACCGCTGGACATGCACTGTTATCTTTCATGGATGGCTTTTCAGGCTACAATCAGATAAAGATGGCACCAGAGGATAAAGAGAAAACTTAATTCACTACAGATTGGGGTACTTATTGTTATACAATATTGCCATTTGGGCTTAAGAATGCTGGGGCCACTTACCAAATAATGGCTACTACTGTCCTCCATGACTTGATCCATAAGGAAGTTGAAGTATATGTAGATGATATGATTGTGAAGTCAATTACCAAGGAGGATCACTTCACGGCATTGAGGACATTCTTTGAACAGATAAAGCGATACAAGTTGAGGTTAAATCCACAGAAGTGTGCTTTTGGAATTACTGCTAGAAAAATGTTGGGCTTCTTGGTGAGTGAAAGGGGTATAGAGAATGACCCAGCCAAGATTAAAGCTATATCTGAAATGCCTCCTCCATGAACAAAAAAGGAGATCAGAGGATTCCTACGAAGAGTGCAATACATAAACAGATTCATAGCGCATCTGACAGCCATCTGTGAACCTATTTTCAAGCTATTAAAGAAGGACCAGCCAAAAACTTGGAATCCCCAGTGCCAGTTGGCTTTCGATAGGATCAAGGAATATCTGACTAATCCGCCAATTTTGGTCCAACCCCTGGGAGACCACTTCTGTTGTATTTGTCTGTCTTATAAGAGTCAATGGGATCCATGATTGCCCAGCATGACGAAGATGAACGTATTGAGAGGGCTGTGTATTATCTGAGCAAGAAGTTCACGGGCTATGAGGTAACTATACCCCTTTGGTGAAAACATGCATGGCTTTGGTCTGGGTAATGAGGAGATTGAGACATTACATGCTCTCATATCTTATTGTCCTCATATCCCGCATGGACCCGATCAAGTACCTTTTTGAGAAGCCAGCCTTGACAGGAAGAATGGCACGGTGGTTGTTGCTGCTTTCGAAATTTGATATTACCTACATGAACCAAAAGTCTATCAAGGGGAGTGTGATTGCTGAGCATTTGTCATCTCTCCCAATTGAAAGAAATCTCAAACAATTGGAGGACGTATTTCCTGGTGAAGAAGTCTTCACTGTTCAAGAAGAATTGGGAGATGACGCTTGGGTGATGTTCTTTGACGGCGTGGCAAATCATCAAGGATATGGAGCTGGGGTTGTTAGTTGATCCCGACGGTGTCTTCATACCTTTGTCTTTTCGTTTGGAGTTTGAATGCACAAATAATATTGCAGAGTACGAAGTCTGTGTGAGAGGGCTCCCAGCGGCTTTGTCCTTTGGTGTACAGAAATTGAAAGTGTATGGAGACTCTTCAGTCGTTATCTATCTAGTCAGGGATGACTGGAAGACAAGAGATGAAAAGCTCATACCTTATAAACATTGGGCTCAGGTCTTGGCTAGTAAATTCAAAGAGATAAAATTTGGATACTTCCCAAGAGATACAAATCGATATGCTGATGTGTTGGCAACACTAGCGTCAATGATTGGGGGTAATCCAAATGAGAAGATGCAACCTTTGATAATTGAAAGAATGATACAGCCAGCTTACATGGATGAAGAGGTCAATGCGCTGACAGCAGACGGTCGACCTTGGTTTGCCCCTATATTGGATTTCATCAGGGAATCTAAATACCCTGCAGATGCGACATCAGGAGAGAAGAAAACCCTGAGGAGACGTGCTGACCAGTTCATATGTTGTGAAGATATTCTATATAAGAGGTCTTATGATAGAGTCCAGTTGGTTTGTGTCAATGAGGAATAGGCCTGGAATGTTATTGAATAAATCCATGAAGGGATATGTGGATCCCACATGAATGTCAGGATGCTTGCTAAAAAGATCCTACGCTTGGGGTATTATTGGAACACAATGGAAGCAGACTGTGTTGACTTTGTGAAAAGATGTCACAAATGCCAGATATTTGCCAATCTTATCCATGTGCCCCCAGCAGAATTGCATACTTTGAGCTCACCTTGGCTATTTTCGACCTGGGGTATAGATGTGATTGGGAAGATAAACCCCAAGGCATCCAATGGACATGAATTTATCTTGGTTGCTAGATTATTTCACAAAATGGGTGGAGGCACAGTCTTATGCGAAGCTCACTGCCAACAAAGTGGCCAAGTTCTTATAGGAGTGCATCATTTGCTGCCACGGCATGCTTCGGGATTTGATATCTGATCAAGGTACACATTTCAGAGGTAAGGTGCAAGACTTGTGTGAGAAGTTCCATATCAATCAGCATAGGTCTTCTCCTTATCGCCCACAGACAAATGGGGCAGTCGAGGCAGCTAACAAGAACATCAAGGTTATCCTGCAGACGATGGCACAAACTAACACGGACTGGGCGGATAAGCTTCCCTATGCTTTATGGGTTTACCGCACTTCGGTTAGGACATCTGCAGGAGCAACTCCCTAATCCTTAGTTTATGGTATGGAGGCAGTTCTTCCTGTTGAATTAGAGGTCCATTCCTTGAGGACCCTTATGGAATCTAAGATCTCTGAAGCTGAATGGAGGCGAGCGAAATATGAGGAATTGAATTTTATTGATGAAAAAAGGATGAGGGCTGCAGACAATTCAAAGAAGTATCAGCGGAGGATTGCTGCCACTTTCAACAAGAAAGTACTTCCTCATCATTTGGTTGTTGGAGACTTGGTGCTAAAAGAGCAAAGGGCTCCCATACACGACCCTAGGGGTAAGTTCCGTCCAAATTGGAATGGAACTTTTCTTATCAAGGAAATCCTCCCAGGCAAGGCTATACGGTTGACCGACCTTGATGGCGAAGAATTGCAGTATCTAACAAATTTGGATTAGGTAAAAAAGTACTATGTTTAGTTTTACCCCTAAAAAAAAAAAAAAAAAAAAAAGAGAGAAAAAAGAGGCGGTTGGACTTCCATAGTTTGTGAAACCTCAGACTTCTTCAATCTGATCGGGCTTATTATCAGCTAAAAGGTCGTGTCTTCTCATCATTATCAAGGAAAGAAATCCTTCTATGGCCGAAACTCTTCTCCTGTTCTCCAATCCAACGGATTCCCAGAGTTTTCATCTTTGGCCTCCTTCCTTTGTGAGCTAATCTGTATGACACTGTCTCTCGTGAATAGGTCATTCTATACATTTATGATCCTATAACTCAACTGGAATTCATCTGTCATTCATCCATTCGACGATGTCCCAAATTCCAAGGTCCATGTTTCTTTACCCAAAAGGTGGCATCCTCTCTTGGGGATCAATCACTCTACATAAGCAGCCCAAAGATCCTCCCATGGTCAACCATGTGGACAGCTTCTTGTCAGCCTAGCTAGCCTTCATCTTCTTTGCACTTGGTCTGACTATTAGGATGTAGTGCACAGACATATCTATAATATGCAATAAAGCTATACATGATTTATTCGAATGCATTCAAATATTCATGTTTACGTACTCCTAAGTGGGAGACCTCTCAACTGTATGAACATTTTATTGTGGGCTTAAACCCTTTGTTTATTACTTTTGTGATGTACAAGATTGACCTTTTTGTTTGATAGCTGCGTGACAACATGAACAAAGGTCTTAGGAAGTGGGAATGGTTCAACTCTGGGAGAGACACCTCACCTTTAAAGCCATATCATCTCGAAGCCCTATGTGGCCTTCAGAATATGGGCCTCTGTCTTGGTCTATTGAAAGCAGTCGCCAAATTTTTGGACCCCTCAATGCACGTCTTCAAATTTGGGGATGCAATGATGTGCCCTACAGTGGAAGAATTCAGGGCATGTCTGATGTACCCTTACAGGGAGAGGATCTTCAAACCTCCGCTTCGGGGCGAGTACACTCAAAAGATCCGAGAACACTTTGAGTGGAGTAAGGAAGAGGTCAAAGTTTTTTCAAGAATGGGGGATTAGACATTTAGCAAATGACTAAAAAGTATGCACGCCAAGACCCTGAGGACTTCCAAGCAAAGGTACAGAGGGGAAGAGTATTCATCTACTGCATGATCGCCCGTTACTTGCTAAGAAGCCAAAAGTGCACAGAGTCCCCTGCCATAGTGGACTTCATTATCCACACTAATGATGGTGGCGATATTATACCAACTGTATTGGTAGAAACTTTGAACGGCCTTGATGTGATGGCAAGGCATAATAGCAAGTCCGATTTGGATCGATTTATAGGGTTGCCACATTTACTGCAGTGTTGGCTCCTAGAGAGATTGAGTTTAATTCCAGCTCTTTAAGCTCCTGAGTTCACACATAACCAATATTGGGGGAGAGCCAATGGTGCAGACTTCCATAAAGAGATAGATTGGCCAAGCCGGCTCACCATGATCAGATCCGCAGACATCTGGTGGGGTTGTAGCTGGTGGAGAGAGAATTGCGTTGTGACGAGCACCCCAGGTGGCACTCATGTCCAATTTATGGGTCTTACACATATGACGTTCTACTCTCCGAATCGACTTCATCAACAGCATGGCCTACCACCTCCTGTACATGAATCTCTTGATGAGCCATTGCCTTACAGGGAGCTAACTCCGGATTTGGTTCAAAACATTGCCTTTGCCTGGGAGAAACGGTCTACCATGGTTTTGACTAGAACCCTACCTGTTGTCTCCCCCGTTCAAGTGTTTGTCCCTTAGGGATATCCCAGGTCCTTTGTTACTTGAATTAACATTGCTCTGTACTTAATTGCACTGGTGTTTACATTTAGTATGCTGACATTGTGATGTTTGCTTCTGACTTTGAATGAAAATCTCCACATTGTTCATCTTAGTTATTTCATCACCATTTAATGCTTTATTCATCTTATGATTGATGCTTGATATGTGCCTCAGGTATTTAACTCTTATGTAGTTTCTCTTGAGCTTGCCCTTTTTTCGATTCATCCCATGCATCGCCGGTGAATCTCTTATGGTTGGGGTCCTATTGAGTATAGGAACTCCCAGCTTTTGTCTGACGAGTTTTGATAGTTCGTGCTAATGCGGTCCTTGTTCATTGAGGCACTGGCCTTTCATCTCCGATTCTGACTTTGGGGCTCGCGTGTGCGAGGTGTCAGTTTCGCTTTTGAGATTTGGTTACGTTGTTGCGGAATAATCTCCCTGAGCGGTTCCGCTAAATGCGTGAAAGCTCGCCTTCGATTCTGACTTTGGGGCTTGCGTGTGTGGGGTGTCAGTTTTGCTTTTGAGATTTGGTTCCGTTGTTGTGGAATAATCTCCCCGTGTGGTTCCGCTAAATGCGTGAAAGCTCGCTTTCGATTATGACTTTGGGGCTCGCGTGTACGAGGTGTCAGTTTCACTTTGGAGATTTGGTTCCGTTGTTGCAAAATAATCTCCTCAAGCGGTTTTGCTAAATGCGTGAAAGCTCGCTTTCGATTCTGACTTTGGGGTTTGCGTATGTGAGGTGTCAGTTTCGCTTTTGAGATTTGATTCCGTTGTTGTAGAATAATCTCCCCGAGCAGTTCCGCTAAATGCGTGAAAGCTCACCTTCAATTCTGACTTTGGGGCTCGCGTGTGCGGGGTGTCAGTTTCGCTTTTGAGATTTGATTCCTTTGTTGAGGAATAATCTCCCCGAGCGATTCCGCAAAATGTGTGAAAGCTCATTTTTGTTTTTTCGGGTCCGTTTTGAGAGTTCCAAGGTCGCCATGACCACTACTCAAGAGAACCCGTGTTTTGTTTTACTTAGCTTTCCAATAATGGTTGTGGCAAAACTGGGGTCTTCTTGTCTTCAGCCTCAATTAATACAATTTTGACTGAAGAGGGGTTTCTGTCAGCACCCCGTTTTTTCCATTACGGGGATCCCCGCTCTCATTGGGGTACCATACGCAATGAGAGGGGTGTATCATAAAAATAATAATAATAATAATAATAAAAAGAAAAAAGAAGAAAAAGAAATGGTATATATATATATATATATATAGTAAAATGAAAAAGGGGTGGGGGGTGATTTAGGTATAAAAATGAAAAAAAGAAAAAAAAACTCAATTCAAATCATCAAATCCCATCAGAGAGAAATCGAGGGTAGAGAGAAAAATGAAAAAAAAAAAACAGCAGAGAGATGGAGAGAGGTGGTGAGGGAGAGAGTTGCAGGGGAAGAGGGGAGGTCGACACCTCAACCCTCCTCCCCAAAATCTCTCCCCCAAAGCCGCCGGTCTCCCGGCTATTCCCCATCCACCTCAGCTATTTCATCTCCCCCCATCGACACCTCATAGAGAGGGCATTGCCCAGAAAAGATAAAGAAGAGGGAGCCGATCTAAGAGAAGGGAGAAAAGAAATCAGGGAGAGGAAGGGCGGACAGAAGTGAGGAGAAGAAAGAAAAAGAAAATCAGAAAGAAGAAGGAGGGAGGGAGAATGCCGTCCTAATCAGGGGGGGTTCGAGAAAAGGGAGGCAGAGAATGTGTAAGACCCGTGTCAATCTAACCCGGTCTTACCACCTTGAACCAGGTTTACCCATCATGGTCGAGTCAAATGGACCAAGGGCGTGAAGGAGATCGAGATCCTAGGTATCAAATCGACCCAAAAACACTTAAAATAGGGGAAGGGTCGCACACCCAGCTAACCAGGGTCGGACCTCCCAAAACAGAAAGTCAGACCCTCAGTTTTGGAGGGAGGGTCAGACATCTTAAGACCCTAGGGTCGACGGGATCATCGACCCTCCCATCGACCCTCGCATTCTGCCGAATATAGAAATTAGGAAATTTCTTTATTTTTTGATTGGGATTCTTTCCAAATCTCAGAGGGACTTATTTAGGATGTTCCTAATCTATTTAAAGGACGTCCCTAAGCCACTTTCACTCCTTTCACAACCCTAATTGAATTGAGAGAAAGAGAGGAGAAGGAAAAGAGGAAGAAGAGAGGCAAGGAAGAGAACCTAGCAAAAAGGAGAAGAGTTACAGAGAAAGATTAATCTTCTTAGGTATGGATACTAATTCCATCAGTTTCTACAGACCTTAGGATAGTTATTGGAGAGAGAGCGATCTCGGAGAAACCCAAACCATCCATCCATGGTTAGGTTTTCATGGAAAACCCTAGGAGAATGCATGAAAGGCATCTAGGAGGATGATTCATGGTTTCAGACCATGGAATGAATGTTTAATGGAATGTGGGAAGAAGCCATAGGACCCCAAACACGAAGAATGGATTAAAAAGTGGAAATTGGACCAGAGTGCACCGAGGGTCGCACCCAGGGTCGATGACCATCTGACCCTAGGTGTTTCTGACCATCGACCCTCAGCATTCGGGAAGTCCAGAAAGAAGGGAGGGTCGATAGACCCATCGACCCTAGCATCGACCCTCAGTTGACAGAATGGTTTTTAATTCCGAATAAATTCTAATTAAATTCTATCGATTTTGTTAGGTCTTCTAGCAATATAATAACATTGTAAAGGTGAACTTAAAGCTTGGAAAAGTATTTTATTGCAAACTAAGGTGAGGAACCTTAACCCCAAACTAAATTGGTTAATAATAAATTGTTTTCTATTTCTTGAGTCCTATGCCATGCTTGATTCTATGCGAATATGTTTGTAATGTGCATACAACATGCCATCAAATATTTCTATTATTTGTTCATGCATATTTACTTTATTGTTTATAACATGATGATGATGATGATGATAGGAATAGGCATGTGCTTGTATGTGTGTGGTTGATGTACTTGATGCGAGCGAGTATCAGGGGAGGTGTGATGAGAACGTCAATAAACGTTAACCTTTGGCGGGTCTCAGCACTTTAGCTCTATCTCTAACTCAAGTCTTGTGCATTGGCATCGTCGTATCGCCATTACTTTAGCAGAACTATTATGTCGTAGAGTATCAAGGGAGGTGGTCTCGGTCCTTGTAGTCTCTGAGTCTACCGGGGGGTCTTAGCTCTATCTCTATGGGCATTCTGAGGGATGCTGGGGTGAGGCCTTAGATACACTGTTTGGCATTAGGATTGGTTAGTTGCGAGCCCAGTTTGTAGCCCTCGCCAATAGGGGCTTACGTGTTGGTATGGCACTATATGGCAATAAACGTAACCTTTGTTATATAATGTTCATGATTGGGTGCATGTGAGTTGACGATAAACGTGATCTTCGGGTAACGTCACACACTCGTGTATAGAGGCGGAGTCAATAAACGCGACCTTTGGCTACCTCAACCTTTCTATAGCATACTGCAAACTTTAAACCGGACCAAAGATATAAATTGACTTTTTGCATGCATATGTATTGTTGCATTATTTTGGGTACTCACTGAGCCGTGTTGTGTCCTCACCCCTCGACGTTGAATATTTTTAGTTGATGATGCAGGTTATACCGTCGAACACTACATGAATGCGTCTGCGTACGGGAACGTGGCAGCTATGAAAGTTGAAGCTGAAGTGGATACACACGACTCCTCTTGCTAGTGCAACTCGTGTGTATTTGATTAGATATTTTATAGGTTTCTTTAATTGGATTTTATTCAGACATGTATTTGATATTTAATATTTATGTCTCAGTTGAATACAAAATAATTTGCTATTAAATTATTAATATCATTTAGTTTCTCAGTTCATTTTATTATAAGACTTCCGCTATTGTGTATTTACTCTGATTATGACATGGATGTATGGAGGTTCAGATAACGTGGGGATAGCCTATTTGAGATCTTGGTTGAACCATTGGTTTATTAGCGGTTCATCACATCATTCTGGTTAGACCAAAATTGGGGTGTGACAACTTGGTATCAGAGCATCTCAGGCCTTGTCCGCTGAGCTAGCATACATTCAACACAATTGTGAACTGAGATAGGATAAAAATAAAAACAGTAATATTAACACATTGTAAGCACCAGTGATGTTTGAGACAAAATCTAAAAGAGAATAATGCATCTATTAAAAAGAGAAACAAGTTTACATAACAATGAGAGCGAAACAAAACTTATATATATAACGAAAACGCAGTACGTCCACAACCCGACAGTTACTCAGTAGTACAAGAAAAATAAAGTACAATCAAGAAGCCGGAGGCGAAGGAGGAGGCGGGGCCTTATGATCTCCGTCATAGTCCTCAAGGCATAGACCCTAGTCAACTAGGCCACCCGGGTCCGGGTCGTCCGGAGACTAGTCGTGAGACCGGCTATCCTCCGATCGGTCGCACGCTGCACCTCTAGGAGCTCCCCATCCGTAGGCCCGATGCATCTTTGAGCAGCCAACAACTCATCCATCCTCGGATCAGATCTGCGCTGAGCATCCCCGATCTCCCGCAAAGCATCTCCATCATGGCTGAAGGTGGAAGTGAAGGATCAGCCGAATGGAAAGGACCAGCCTCAGGTGCAGGAGTCGCCGCAGAAGATGTACCAACTTCAGCCGCATGTGTGGGTGATGGTAGTGGTATCGAGTCGACATCCATATACATACGATCGTCATCGTCGACCGGATCCCCACGAGCTCTAGTAGCGATGAGCAGCCTCGGCATCAGCCATCTCAACCCGAGTGTGAGGGCGCACCATCGTGTTCCTCTCCTCATCACTAACCTCAACATCTCGCAGCCCCATCTTGCGGATAGCCTCCCAATCTAGAGGCGACGAAAAAAGTCTTCTCCCCGGATCTTCTCATCTACCGGATCCACCCCCCGACGGGTCGTGAGCACTCGTAATCATGCGTCCCATAGGGTAGATTACCCCTATGACCGGACAATGTAGCACTAATCATCGTCCGCATGATGATGTATGGAAGGCGACCGGCCGAAAGTGCATTATCGTAGATCAAGAACCGTGTCAGCCGAGAGACCCTCTCATAGTGCCCACTCTGGGGATCGATTATGCTTGGATAATCTTGCGGAAGACCCATGGAGCTGGACGCAAGTAACAAGCTCTCATCTTCCATCGATCGGGATGGAGCAACTAGTTGTCGATCTCGCCCTCATCTCCATCTCAACAAACGTGGCTCTCCCGGCACGACAAGACACCATGGGGCCATCATAGGGAATGCCCAACAGATCGGCCAGCTGCCGATAATCAAAGGAAATGTGCACCCCCTTGACGTAACTGGTGATGTGCAACTCCTGACCGTGCTCAACATCATTGTAATTCCCCACCACCTGGAGATTATAATAAAACTGGCGCACCATGTCTGGACATGTGCACGCTTCGTATGTGATGACATGGAGCCACCCCATATCACCAAACGCTCCCTCTACATTGAACAAGGCTAGCTCAGCCAAGTTCACCATGCGACCCCCTTCAACCTTCTTACGGGCATAGTCAGCATACTGTGCCTCGGCTTCATTCGAACGGAAGCGAAGCGGATCACACACCCTGGATACTTTGGTACGGGCCATAGTATCTGCAAAATAAGAAAGAGAAAAGAAACAAGGAGTTAGTAGGATAAAAATCCAAAATTTATTTAATGGTGACGTAAGTTGACCAGAAAACCTCAAATTTTCACCATACAAGTGGGTATGAGAACTTACGTAGGCTAAAACATATCCTACAACCCACATGCAGTAGGAAATTTTAACTGACGATGTCCAATTTGAAGAAATTCAAGAAAAATCGAAAATGTCGACAAATTAGGGCAAAAAGAGAAAATTTCAAGTTTCTTGATAACCAACCGATGAAACTCAAATTTTTTTGAGGGCTTTCGTTCCTCGAGACACCAATAACAAAAGCCCTCAATAAAAATCGAATTTTTACGGTTGGAAAAAGTTTAATTTGAAAAATATGAGTTAAACGAGCAGAAACCTAGAAAAGAAAACCTAAAAACAGGTAAAAACGGGAAGACATACCTGTAGGGATGATGTGGACGTTAAAACCCGAAGTTAAATCGACCAAAAACAGTAGAGTGGCACTGTAGCAACTCAGAGAGTAGAGACGAGTCGAAACGGAGGAGGAATAGTGAGAAATGACCCAGAATCGGATCTTAAAAATCTGATTTTTGGTTCGAGGGCTCGGACAATTCGACCGACACCATCGACCCTCGGATCGACCCTCCCATCGACCCTCGCGAATCCGAAAATCGAGGGTCGGATCGAGGGCGGATCCCATCACGGATCAACCCGCAGCTCTCGGGAAGAACAGGTCATTCCCAGGGTCGGATACCAAGGGTCGGACATACCATCGACCCTACATAGAAAAGACAGTATTTTTCACAGAATGAATTGAGGATTTTGAATTTTATATCGGTTAGCATGCCTACATGAAGTATAAATGATTTCTCACTGATTTCGATGATTTTCAGGCACCACCCATCTCAGAAGGAAATATGTCTGGACGTAGAGTGACCCGACAGACCTGAAACACAGTCCCACCACCACCACCCGTGGAGGAGACTAGTCAAGAGAATAACCATGTACCGGAAAATCCAGAACCGGTAAACCCTACAAATTTGTCACCTCCACCACCAGAGCTAGCAACAGTGGTGATGAATCCGGCACAACGGCTGCAGCAGATGCAACACGCAGCAGCTCGGGATGCAGGTTGCCATGGGAATAATGTTTCAAGCCACTCGGGCTGCACCCATGCACACAGGACAAGCCGGGCCGCACCGGTGGGTAACCACCCAGCTCCTCGGACACCTCAAGAACCGGCTGCACAGATTCCAGGTCAGGCTCCAGAAGCAGCTCAAGGGAATCACCAGTATCCACCCTATATGTTCGGGGCAAACCCCCAGAATCAGCTGGACCACTCCCGATTAGTGGAGAGATTTTTGAAGATGAAACCCAGAGAATTCAACGGCAAGCCGTCTGATCCATTATGGCCAGCCCACTGGATAGACGAGATGGAGAGAAACTTCCTCATGATGACTATTACAGAGGAAGAGAAAGTGCTATGTGCCACCTTCATGCTCAAGGGCGACGCACATCATTGGTGGAAATCCACGAAGACATACTTACTGACCAAGCACGCCCTACTGACATGGGCTATATATAAAGAAGCATTCTTCGAGAAATATTTTCCACGAAGCTTCGTAGATTCGATGGAGAAGGAGTTCCCGAGTCTTTATCGGGGGACGGATGTCGCTGGATGCGTACCAACAACGTTATGAAGAGCTGTTTTTCTTCGCACCACTGAGTATGCAAGAAGAAGAAACCAAAACCCATAGGTTTGTCACGGGACTAAGAGGAAGCATCAGAGAAAATGTTCTAGGCTTAGAGAAGAAAATTTATAATGAAGCTGTCCAGATCACTTGAGTGATTGAATCGAGCCAGAAGGAGAGTTATTTTACTCAGAACAAGGGCATCAAAAGGCCAACCGAAAACTCCTACAACGGAGGCAATATCAGGATGTCTAAGCCCTTCCGTCCTCAGAATTTTAATGCTGCAGCCAAGACTACCCCTGCAGCTCAACCTCAGCCAAAGCCAAATTCTGAAGCCTCGAACCAGCCGGGACATATGGCAAGGGAATGCCCTAAGCCCAAGAAACAATTCCATCAGGGACGTGTATATGCTGTTACGTCCGAGGATGCGGCCGCATCACCCGATGTGGTCATAGGTATGACTGAAACTCTTAAAGTTATAAATATATTGAATGAGCATGTAGACTAAGTAAAGATGAATCACAGGTATTGTACCTATAAATGGCGTACCCGCAGTACTCTTCGATTCGGAGCTACTCATTCATTTATATCTGTGTCATTTGGAAAGAAGACAAAATTATCCATCAAAACATTAGACTACAAATTACTTGTACGGTCACCGATGGGGTTAGAAGTGGAATTTGAAAAAGGTTATGGACCATGTCCAGTTCTCATTGGGGAACAGATTTTAGATGCAACATTGATACGACTTGAGATGGCAGACTTCGATGTCATCTTAGGAATGGATTGGTTAGCTCGGCATTCTGCAAATCTGTTATGCGCCGAGAAGAAGCTAACATTCAAAGACAAAGAAGGGGCAGAATTCGGTTTCTGGGAACCAAACTTCCCCAGAGACGCAAGCTCATACGTTCAGCAGTAAAGGCTAAGAAGTGCCTTGAGAAGGGAGCAGTTGGGTACCTAGTATCAGTGGTCGACCTAACCAAGGAAGCACCACGAATGGAAGACATTGACGTCGTGCGCGATTATCCTGACGTATTTTCGGAGGAACTACCCGGATTACCACCCAACCGTGCCACAGAGTTTGTAATAGACCTGATACCTAGAGCCGCACCAGTACCAAAGGCACCTTATAGAATGGCTCCTATTGAACTGAAGGAATTAAAAGTGCAATTACAAGAACTGCTGGACAAGGGTTATATTCGACCCAGTATATCTCCATGGGGGGCACCGGTGTTGTTCGTAAAGAAGAAGGATGGTAGCGTTCGATTATGTATCAACTATCGGGAGTTGAACAAACTGACAATCAAGAATCGATACCCACTACCTCGGATCGATGACTTATTCGATCAGTTACAAGGAACAAGAGTATTTTCTAAAATCGATCTTCGATCAGCTACCACCAGCTGAAGATTAAGGAAGGGGACATTCTGAAGACAGCATTCAGGACCAGATATGGACATTATGAATTTTTGGTGATGTCTTTCGGATTAACTAATGCCCCGGCAATGTTCATGGAACTTATGAACCAAGTTTTCCATGATATGCTGGATACGTCGGTTATAGTATTTATTGATGACATATTGGTATACTCCAAGGACAAGGAAACCCATATTAAGAACCTAAACGCAGCCCTACAGCGGTTAAGGAAAGGGAAGCTATATGCCAAATTTTCAAAGTGCAAGTTTTGGCTAAGTGAAGTCGCATTCCTAGGCCATGTAGTATCCGCCGAAGGAATCAAAGTAGACCCCAGCAAAATCGAGGCTATTGTGAAGTGGGAAGCACCAAAGAGCGTTTCAGAATTTAAAAGCTTTCTGGGTCTAGCTGGTTATTATCGAAGATTCGTAGAAGACTATTCTCGGATTGCCATATCTCTCACCAGTTTGACCAAGAAAGGTGAAAAGTTTGTGTGGACGGATAAATGTGAGAAGAACTTCCAAACATTGAAGGCCAGATTGATATCCGCCCCGATTTTGACCATTCCCGTTCCAGGATAGACATTTACTTTATACACTGATGCATCGGGATTGGGATTAGGATGTGTGCTTATGCAAGGAGAGAAAGTGATTGCTTATGCTTCAAGATAGCTAAAGGTACATGAGAAAAATTATCCCACTCATGATTTGGAGTTAGCGGCAGTAGTACATGCTGTCAAGATATGGAGACATTACCTATACGGAGAGAAGTTTTAGATTAAGTCGGACCATAAAAGTCTTACTTATTTATTTAATCAGAAGGAGTTGAATATGAGACAAAGAAGATGGCTGGAACTATTGAAAGACTATGATTGTGATATCCAGTATCATCCGGGAAAAGTGAACGTAGTAGCAGATGCATTAAGCAGAAAAGCAGTGATTAAATCTCAAGGAGAAGTTAGCACGACTGCAGCAATGTGTACCAACGGAATAGTATTCAATCATGGCAACGAGCAGTATGTGATAGATACAACGGATGAATCAGCTAACCAAGGGTTTATTCATCGGTTTTCAAATATGTTCACGGCATTGAAGATTATACCGGATATATTGGAAGAAGTGAAGACAGTTATCAAAGCAGATCCTTATCTGAGAACAATACAAGAAGATATTGAGAAAGGTAGTTCTAACCCTGAGTTCACCTTAGACGACGAGAAAGTACTGAAATACAAAGGAAGAATATGTGTACCTGAAACAGAGAGTATGGACATTAGACACCGACTGATGAAAGAAGCCCATACCACCATCTATTCGATACATCCCGGAAGTACAAAAATGTATCATGATCTGAAATTAATTGGTGGAGGGGAATGAAAGCAGATGTAGCTAAGTTCGTGTCTCAATGCCTAAATTGTCAGCAAGTAAAGGCTGAGCGACAAAGACCCGCAGGACTGTTGCAGCCATTACCGGAACCAGCATGGAAATGAGACTGCATCATTATGGACTTCATCACGGGACTACCATTGACTCCTCGAGTAGTCGATGCAGTTTGGGTGATTGTGGACCGTCTGACTAAAACAGCTCGCTTCATACCTATACGACCTCAGTATACACCAGAAAGGTTAGCGGTCGTATGTGGATAATATTGTTCGATTACACGGTGTACCAGAAAGAATTGTGTCTGATAGAGATCCACGATTTACTTCCAAATTTTGGGAAGGACTGCAAAAGGCTATGGGGACAACGCTAAAGTTTAGTACTGCATTCCACCCACGCAGGCACGGACAGTCAGAGCGTACAATTCAGATTCTAGAAGATATGCTACGAGCATGTGTAATTGATTTCAAGGGATCATGGGATGAAAAGTTACCAATTGATTGAGTTCGCTTACAATAACAGCTATCAGGCTACTATACAGATGTCACCTTATGAAGCACTGTATGGCAGGAAGTGTCAAACTCCCTTGTTTTGAAATGAAGTTGGAGAACGTAGCATTGTTGGACCGGAATTTGTTGAAGAGACTTGTCGAGTGGTCGGCATCATCAAGGAAAGAGTAAGAACAGCTCAGAACCGTCAGAAGCAATATGCAGATACTCGATGAAGAGATTTAGAGTTCGCCGTAGTTGATAAAGTATTTCTGAAGGTATCGCCTATGCGAGGATTGAAGGGGTTCGGACAAAAAGGAAAACTAAGTCCAAAATATGTCGGACCATATGAAATTCTAGCTAAGCATGGAAAAGTGGCTTATCAGTTAGCACTACCACCATCTATGTCAAGTGTGCATAACGTATTTCACATTTCCCTATTGAAGAAGTATGTCAAAGACCCAACGCATGTCTTGACAATGGATTTACCAGAATTGACTGATGAATTGACATTTGAATTAACACCAACAGAAATCACTAGTCGAAAGGTTCAACGTCTACGCAACCAAGATATCTATTATGTTAAGGTCACATGGAAAAGAAGAGACATGGAAGAAATTATATGGGAAGAAGAAAATGCTATGAGAAAGCAATACCCTCACTTATTTGATTCAGGAGGTACGTACAATTTCGAGGATGAAATTTTTATAAGTTGGGGGGAGTTGTAAGACCCGTGTCAATCTAACCCGGTCTTACCACCTTGAACCAAGTTTACCCATCATGGTCGAGTCAAATGGACCAAGGGCGTGAAGGAGATCGAGATCCCAGGTATCAAATCGACCCAAAAAAACACTTAAAATAGGGGAAGGGTCACACACCCAGCTAAGCGGGTCGGACCTCCCAAAACAGAAAAGTCGGACCCTCGCTTTGGAGGGAGGGTCGGACAGCTTAAGACCCTAGGATCGACGGGATCATCGACCCTCCCATCGACCCTCGGATTCTACCGAATATAGAAATTAGGAAATTTCTATATTTTTCGATTGGGATTCTTTCCAAATCTCAGAGGGACTTATTTAGGATGTTCCTACTCTATTTAAAGGACGTCCCTAAGCCACTTTCACTCCTTTCACAACCCTATTTGAATTGAGAGAAAGAGAGGAGAAGGAAAAGAGGAAGAAGAGAGGCAAGGAAGAGAACCTAGCAAAAAGGAGGAGAGTTACAGAGAAAGATTAATCTTCTCGGGTATGGATACTAATTCCATGAGTTTCTACAGACCTTAGGATAGTTATTGGAGAGAGAGCGATCTCGGAGAAACCCAAACCATCCATCCATGGTTAGGTTTTCATGGAAAACCCTAGGAGAATGCATGAAAGCCATCTAGGAGGATGATTCATGGTTTCAAACCATGGAATGAATGTTTAATGGAATGTGGGAACAAGCCATAGGACCCCAAACACGAAGAATGGATTAAAAAGTGGAAATTGGACCAGAGTGCACCGAGGGTCGCACCCAGGGTCGATGACCATCCGACCCTAGGTGTTTCTGACCATTGACCCTCAGCATTCGGGAAGTCCAGAAAGAAGGGAGGGTCGATAGACCCATCGACCCTAGCATCGACCCTAGCATCGACCCTCAGTTGACAGAATGGTTTTTAATTCTGAATAAATTCTAATTAAATTCTATCGATTTTATTAGGTCTTTTAGCAATATAATAACATTGTAAAGGTGAACTTAAAGCTTGGAAAAGTATCTTATTGCAAGCTAAGGTGAGGAACCTTAACCCCAAACTAAATTGGTTAATAATAAATAGTTTTCTATTTCTTGAGTCCTATGCCATGCTTGATTCTATGCGAATATGTTTGTAATATGCATACAGCATGCCATCCAATATTTCTATTATTTCTTCATGCATATTTACTTTATTGTTTATAATATGATGATGATGATGATGATAGGAATAGGCATGTGCTTGTATATGTGTGGTTGATGTACTTGATGCGAGCGAGTATCAGGGGAGGTGTGATGAGAACGTCAATAAACGCTAACCTTTGGCGGGTCTCAGCACTTTAGCTCTATTTTTAACTCAAGTCTTGTGCATTGACATCGTTGTATCGCCATTACTTTAGCAGAACTATTATGTTGTAGAGTATCAAGGGAGGTGGTCTCGGTCCTTGTAGTCTCTGACTCTACCAGGGGGCCTTAGTTCTATCTCTATGGGCATTCTGAGGGATGCTGGGGTGAGGCCTTGGATACACTGTTTGGCATTAGGATTAGTTAGTTGCGAGCCCAGTTTGCAGCCCTCGCCAATAGGGGCTTACGTGTTGGTATGGCACTATATGGCAATAAATGTAACCTTTGTTATATAATGTTCATGATTGGGTGCATGTGAGTTGACGATAAACGTGATCTTCGGGTAACGTCACACACTCGTGTATAGAGGCGGAGTCAATAAACGCGACCTTTGGCTACCTCAACCTTTCTATAGCATAGTACAAACTTTAAACCGGACCAAAGATATAAATTGACTTTTTGCATGCATATGTATTGTTGCATTGTTTTGGCTACTCACTGAGCCGTGTTGTGTGCTCACCCTTCGACATCGAATATTTTAGTTGATGATGCAGGTTATACCGTCGAAGACTACATGAATGCGTTTGCGTACGGGAACGTGGCAGCTATGGAAGTTGAAGCTGAAGTGGATACACACGACTCCTCTTGCGAGTGCAACTCGTGTGTATTTGATTAGATATTTTATAGGTTTCTTTAATTGGATTTTATTCAGACATGTATTTGATATTTAATATTTATGTCTCAGTTGAATACAGAATAATTTGCTATTAAATTATTAATATCATTTAGTTTCTCAGTTCATTTTATTATAAAACTTCCGCTATTGTGTATTTACTCTGATTATGACATGGATGTATGGAGGTTCAGATAACGCGGGGATAGCCTATTTGAGATCCTGGTTGAATTGTTGGTTTATTAGCGGTTCATCACACCATTATGGTTAAACCAAAATTGGGGTGTGACAGAATGTCACACCCCAATTCTACACAATTCAGAACGGTGTGATGAACCGCTAATAAACCAACGGTTCAATCCAGGATCTCAAATAGGCTGTGTCCATTAGCTTAAACCATACACATCCACAATCATAATCAGAATAAATACATAATAGCGGAAGTCTTAATATTAATGAACTGAGAATCTAACTGTGATAACCATAAATAAAATATCCAATTATGTTGTATCAACCGAGACATAAATAATAAAATATCAAATTATATTTCCTTAATAGTTCAAACAAAAATCTAATCGAAAACGCATGAGTTGCACTCGCATGAGGAGTCATGCGTCTCCACTATATCTTCAGCCTCCATAGCAGCCATGTGCCCGTATGCAGAAGCATTCATATAATCTTCCACAGTGGTACCTGCATCATCAACTAAAAATATTCGAATTCGAAAGGGTGAGTACACATCATGGCTCAGTGAGCAAACAAAACAATGCAACAAACATATGCATGCATTCAATTCATATCTGTGGTCTGGTATATAAGTTTGCAATGTACTATAGAAAGGTTTGGTGGCCGCTTCGCCTCTATACACAGGGTGTGTAAGCCCACCCAACGGATCAAACACCGTTATCATCCACATCGACCCCACCATGGAATAGAGATAGAGATAAAGTGCTTAGGACTGCACTGCATCACACATCCCCTGATGCTCTACCCTTACCAACACGTAAGCCCTTGTTGGCGATGGCTTCCAAACTGGGCTCGCAACTAACCAATCCTAATGTCAAATAGTGTATCCAAGGCCTCACCCCAGGATCCCTCAATACGTCCATAGAGATAGAGCTAAGGCCCCCCGGCAAAGTCAGAGACTACACGGTCTGAGACCACCTCCCTTGATGCCCTACGACGTAATAGTTCCGCTAAGGTAATGGCGATACGACGATGTCAGTGGACAAGACTTGAGTAGAGATAGGGCTAAAGTGCTTAGGACCGCACCGCATCACACTTCCCCTGATGCCCCACTCGCATCATGTACACTAACCACACACAAACATTCACATGTCTATTCCTAGCATCATCATCATCATCATGTTGTAAATAAACTGAATTAAATATGCAAGAACAGTAATAACAGGAATAGTAGATGACATGTTATATGTACATTACAATCATACAATCAGAGAATCATACATGGGATTGGACTCAATAAATGAAAACAGTTTATTATTAGCCAATTAGTTTAGGTCTTGTTCCCTCACCTTTGCTTGAGTGTAAATCCTCTTTCAAGCTTTAAGAATCACCTTTATATCAATAGAAAAACCTAACAAGTCGATAGATTTTAATTAGAATTTATTCCGACAATTTTAAGCTTACTGTATGGCTAGGGTCGCAGGATGGGTCGCAGGTTGGGTCGTAGGTTTCTGTGACCCCAGGGTATAGGGTCGATCCTAGGGTCAATTGTCCCATCGACCCTAAGTGCGACCGCAGCTTCCCTGGACTTCCTGGGAGCTAGGGGTCGATCCTGTGGTCTGGTAGGGTCGATTCCCAATCGACCCTACGTGCGACCGCACGTGGTTTGAGTCGACCTTTTCATTCTACAGTCAATTCTTTCATGTTTGGGGTCCTTTGGCTTACTTTCACAGTCCATTCTATGCTTGTTCTATGGCTTAAAACTCCAGGTTAAACACCTACTTTGTTTACCATGATTCCCTCCATGGATTCCATTGAAATCTTCCCATGGATGGATGATTGGGTTTCTCTTAGATCATTCCCTCTTTATATACTATTCTAGGGTCTTACATAATTTATGGAGAATGTAATCATACCTTAAACTTGCTGAGATTCAGAGATTTCTCTGAATTTCTTCTCCTTAGTCTTCTTCTCCAACTCTCCTTCTCTTCTCCTTCTCTTCTCTTTCTCTCACTTTCAAATAGGGTTTCAAAAGGAGTGAAAGAGGCTAAGGGACGTCCTATTTATAGAGAAAAACCTCCCAAAAGAAGTCCCATGGAGATTAGGAAAGAATCCCCTTGAATTGAGGAAAGTTTCCTATTTACGATTTCTGTCGGTGATCCTAGGGTCGATGCTTGGGTCGCAGATCCCGTCGACCCTAGGGTTTCAGTTGTCCGACCCTAGGACTAAAAGTCATGGGTCTGACTTCCGGATGTGGTGGGGTCGACCCTACCTGTTTAGGTATGCGACCCTACCCTCTATTTTACTGTTTTTGGGTCAGTTTCATATCTGGTATTGCTATTTCCTTTACGTACTTGGTCCGTGTGGCTCGACCATGATAGGTAGACCTGGTACAAGGTGGTAAGACCGGTTAGTTCGATACGGGTCTTACAACTCCCCCCTGCTTATAAAAATTTCATCCTCAAAATTTGTACATATCTTTCGAGTCGAATAGATGAGGGTATTACTTTCGCATAACATTTTCTTCTTCCCATGTGATTTCTTCTATATCTCTGCTTCTCCAGGTGACCATAACATAATAGATGTCACGGTTGTGTAGTCATTGAACCTTTCAGCTGGTGATTTCAGTTGGTGCTACTTTAATTGTTAAATCATCAGTCAATTCAGGTGGATCCACTATCAAAACATGCATTGGATCTATGACGTACTTCTTCAATAAGGAGATGTGAATTTAGGGCATAAAATATAGAAAAAATTTCATCTAACCCCCAAAAACTATGTCAAATTCGATCTAACCCCCAACAAATTCCAAAGTCTCATCTACCACCTAAAAAGTTTCCAAATGTCTCATCTATCACCCAAAAATTTTCCACCGTTAGTCAAAGAGACCCCACCCGTTAGTAGAGTTCCGTTAGTCGATGACGTAAGCACTATTTGAAAAATCTTGGGATGATAATACCCTTATTCTCAAATAGAAAGACCATTTTACCCCTATTGAACCATCATCCACAACCCTCATTCTCCCAATCCTGCAACCATTCAAACTCTCCGCCAAGCTTACGCCTTCAACGTCTCCTCCACCACCGCCGCTGGTCCTCATCCTCCTCCACCTCCACAAATCTAGTTTCTTCGCTCTTACTTTTCTTCTAGTTTTTTCGATATCTTCTAAAGAACATTGTACTCTCTCTTTCTCTTCTCGCAACTTCTCCTTGGTGCTTAGGAGAAATGAAAAGTAAAAGATCCGGTTGGTGAATTGAAATATCCTATTTTACCTAATCCTGTGAAGTGGCAAAAACTAACAGATTTTTCAAAGAAGATGATGGATATAGTGTTAGCAGAGATTTTTCTGATAATTGATTTGGGAATTTTTGCATTCATTGCTTCCATTCTCTGCTCTGTTGCTTTCTTGTACAATGCCAAGGTCGTCTCTTAAGAGCCAAATATAGGTATTTTCCTTTCAAATTTCTATTTCATTTAGGATGAAATTGAAGAGAAGGTTGTTACTTTTCCTTTCAGGGGTTTATTTATTTATGTTTTCTTCATGTAGGTTGCTTAGGAGTTCCCCCTCACCGTTCTCCTCTTTGAATTCCCCTGTTGCCATACAGTCTCTAGTCAGGGTGATTTAGGGGTTTTTAAAGCAAGGAGCTGGATAGGGGATCATAATCCGTCTGGGACCAGCTTTGTTTTTTACGTTTTTTTTACTTTGCCATTTTAGGATCGCCCTCTGCAACCCTTGTCGATTCTATTGCTGATCAGGATTGGCTTCGGATTGGCCGGTCTGATCCTCAAATCACTCATCTCATCCAACCAATTCTCCGTCGCTGCAACCACTACAATCGAACCCATGAAGATCTCTTCTCCGCCAGAGAAGCCACTCTTCTTCGAACCCTTGTTCTTCACCGCTGCAACCTTCGAACAACTAAGCCCTTGAAGCCCTCTTCTCCGGCGCTGCAACCTTGAAGGAAGGCACCTCTCTCGATGCCTAAATTGCCGTTGTCAATTCTTTGTTAAACCTCGCCACAAATCAAGAAAGGGTTCATATCATCTCCGGTGAGCTTGGGATTCGGTTGATTGTGCAGGTCCTCTTTGTGGGAGAGTAAAAAAAACAAGTCTATTTTTGCATGAGAATGTCTTATCAAAGGGTTAAAAAAATAATTTGGATTGTGAAAGTGGTAAAAGGTCAAATTAGTAATTTTATCTCAATTTAATGTTTTTTGATTTCAAATACAAAGGGGAGAAATGTCTTATCACATTTTCAGTCAAGTCCGTCAGTTAATTGGGGCCGGTTGAAGTTTATGCAAACCATTTGGGTGGTAGATGAGATTTTTGAAATTATTGGGGGTTAGATCAAATTTGACATAGTTTTTGGGGGTTAGATGAAATTTTTTCTAAAATATACATCTCTTATTCTATTTATGATGCTTCTCGGGTATTTAATGTTGATTTTATGTTTGTTGGGTGTAGGTGAAAGAATGGAGAAATTTGAGCTTAAAAATATCATTTTATGAATTTTTGGTGATCCTGTCCAGTTAACTCACCCAGTCAACTCAGCAGCCGGGCATAAGATGAATTTTATGAGGAGAGCCACGAATTTTGTGTATAAGATCAGCCTTGGACCAAGTCAAAGAATAGCCCAATCTCATGTGAAAGATTCTATTCTCTTAAGAAAATATTCTTTAGTTATTTGGAATCAAATTTACAAGGTTGGCATGGCATGGAAGAATGAAAAGCTCCAATTGATTATGGAAGTTTTCAAAAAGAGGTAATGATGCTAAAGATATGATGAGTTGATGCAAGATTTTTTCTACTCAAGAATCGTCCATATACAATGAACCTACAAGATTGGAATTCGATTACCAAAATTATCTCCACAAAATCTCTTGTAATTCAATTGTAAAGATTGATTGTGATCTTTACTCTCTTGTATATATATGTGATGCTCAGCAATAGAAAATCATCCAAGAATTCTATTATGAGTTTTTTCTTAGTTTTGAGAATTTATGAGAGTTTGAGATTCTTAGTTTTTTTTTTCTTTTCAAGTTGTGTTCTTCTTGCTTAAGTTTATTTTTATTTATTTATTTATTTGTTTTTAGTTTTAATTTCAGATTTAGAAGTCTATAGTAGGGTAGATAAATATAGATTGTACTCCATTACTAATTTAATTTAGGGGAGAAGGCTCCCTTTGTAATCGTTTGCACATCGCCTTGGAGTGACAACAAGACGACGAGCAACGACAGAGAAATCTTCTATCGAGATAAGTTTTTCTTACATTCTTTACTTTTAATTTCGTTTCTTTCTTGCAATAAATCTGTGTTACTTTATGGTTAGTGGTTTCGTAAATTTTCGTACCGTTATGAATGTTTATTATTGTTTTTATTGCTTGATTAATTTTTATTTAAAGTGATTAGGGTGTTAATTCAATCATATCCCTTTGGTACGCTTTGCCTTATTTGAGTTAGGATAATAACGATTCCTCCCTGAGATCGACCCGTTACTGCACGATACCATGCACTTGCAGTTACATACATATTTAATTCACATAAGTTTTTGGCGCCGTTGCCAGGGAGGCAAGCCGTTATTTTTCCTATTTTAAATAGTTCAAAGTGATTTAAAAAAAAATTCATTGAATTCTAAGTGATTTAAAAAAAAAAGGGAAAAGAAAAATGTAAAAAGTTTACATTGGTTTTTATGCCTTTCTTTGCAACTCCGATCCATTAGGTTGGAACAGTACAATCAACGGTCCAATCCTGACCATGATATGGTGTTAAGGGATGCTGGCTATCAAATTATCAAGAGAAATAACGATCAATAGCTTCGGCGGTAACAGTGTTGTTTCTCAAAGTAATTACGGATATGACCGGTCTCTAAGCCATTGATCGTCAGGAGGTTTGCATTGACCCTGATTCAAAAAAATCCAACTTTTCACATCGAATTTAGAGGAAAATATTTTTTTATCATTTGAAATAGTTTTGTGCATGAGTGTATGGACTCGTGATGCTAGCAATCGTCTAGTAAGAGTCCCATCATTTACAATGGCTGAACCAAAGATGACACTTAAGGATAGATTTTACCATGCTAGGGCAGCACAACCTTCATGTATTCAATTGCCGGTTGCTACAGGCAACAACTATGAATTGAAAACTCAATTCATTACCATGCTTCCTCATTTTCATGGTTTATCTTCAGAGGATGCATACTTGTTCCTCCGTGAGTATGAGGAGGTGTGTGCCCTCATTAAAATGCAACAGCTCAGTGATGATGCTGTCAAATTGAGGTGCATCACTTTTTCACTCAAGGATGGAGCTAAAAAATGACTTTATGGTCTTCCCACAAATTCCATTACATCCTGGGAAAAATTTACTATGTTATTCCTTAAAAAGTTTTTTCCTCTTCACAAGACAAATAAACTTCGAGGGGATATAATGCGGCTCAAACAAGAGTCAAATGAGTCTTTTTCAAGACTCATGGAAAGGTTCCAAGGTCTATCCAAGAGTGCCCTCACCATGGTATTGAAATATGACAGCTTTGTCAAATTATTTACGAGGGGATAGACTTTCCTACCAAGCAAATGTTTGAGTCTATGTGTCCTCAAGGATTCACTTCCTATGAGGATGCTAACGATGCTTGAAACTTTTTGACGGATCTAGCCAAAAAAACAAGAGAGTGGGAGTCTGTGCAGGAGACAGATCGCACCCAAAAAGGTAAATGTTACTTTGTCGATGGCATAGTAGCTAAGGAGGCACACTTAGATAGCCTTATCAAAAGGATAGAAGCTTTAGTTCCTAAAGACCCTATCCAAAAGCAAGTCCTAATGTGCAACTAGTGTCAAACTCCTGGACACACAGTAGAGGAATGCCCTTTACAGGGAAATTCTCAGAATGCTAATGTAAGTGCCTTTACAATCCGTATAGTAACACTTACAAGCCAGGATGGAGAAATCACCCAAATTTTTCTTGGAACCAAGGGAACCGTATGGACCCATCCCAATTTCCAAATCAAGGTCCTCCCAGTCACACTAGGCCATATGCTCCCCCTAGACCTAATTTTGTTCCCCAAGGTAATTTTTAGCAACCCCTTGGGTTTTCTAATACGGGTGAGCTAACCAGACTCAGTGAGTTGGAGAAGAATGTGGCAGTTCTAATGGCAGGGCATACCAGTATGGAGAGGACACTTACCCAATTAGTTATCCTAATGTGTAAAAAGAACAAGAGTATTTACCCAGCGAACCAGAGACCAACCCACGCCATCACCCACAACCAAATAGGTCAAACCCTTAAGTGAATGGCATAGAGAATCAATCAGGGTCCTCCAAATAATGCAATGCAGTCCATGCATTACGGAGTGGCCAAGAGTACTTACAGGATGAAGCACTAAAGAACAAACCCACAGTTGTTCCCGTTAATGTTCCCCAATCTGAGGCAGCTACTGAGCCTCTTTCTTCAGGTTCATCTGATGTACCTGAAAGACCCAAAGAGACTGTCCCGGACAGAGTTTTTACTCCACCATCCCCATTCCCTAATAGGTTGGTAAACCAAAAGAAGACTACTTTAGTTGATAAAATTTTAGAGGTCTTCAAACAGGTATAATTGAATATCCCACTTTTGGATGCAATTGACCAAATTCCTATTTATGCAAAAGTCCTTAAAGACTTATGCACACAAAAGAGGATTAGTCAAATTCCTAAAAAGGTATTATTGGCTGCACATTTAAGTTCCCTTCGGAACCATCCTGTGGCAGCCAAATACAAGGACCCTGGCTGTCCTACCATCTCTTGCATCATAGGCAACACTTTTATTGATCATGCTCTGCTAGACTTAGGTGCAAGTATGAATCTTCTACCTTATCATGTTTACCAACAATTAGGATTGGGAAAGTTGAAACCAACGTTCATCTCACTTCAACTAGCTGATCGCTCTATAAAAACTCCTAAAGGAATGGTAGAGGATGTTTTGTTAAAGGTAGGAGAATTTTTTTTTTCCTATGGATTTTATTGTTTTAGAAATACATCCTGTCTCCAATAGGGATCAAATCCCTATCATTTTAGGGAGACCGTTTCTAGCTACAAGCAATGCACTGATAAATTGTAGGAATGGTCTCATGAAACTGTCATTTGGTAACCAAACTGTTGATTTAAATGTATTTAGGCTGGGTAAGAAACCGAATGAGGAAGTACATATGCTCCAAGAATTCCTTGACCATTTAGAGACCACTTTTGACATTGACTTTGACTCGAAATTCTCGCAGTGTATAGAAGAATTGGGTGGAGTAGAGGATACTTTCTCATCAGAGGCATGGAGTATCCACACACCTGTGGAACCTCTAGGACCTCTATCCATTTCCAATCCCAAGCCCTCAATGGTTGAACCACCTAGCTTAGAATTAAAGGAGTTACCATCCACTTTGAAGTATGCCTTCCTAGGACCTGACCAGACTCTTCCTGTTATTATTGCATCTAATTTGATTTCTAATCAGGAAAAAGAGTTAGTCAAACTCTTACAAAATCACAAAGAAGCCTTAGGTTGGACTGTGGCTGACATCAAAGGTATTAGTCCATCTATTGTTTAGCATCATATACACCTTATGGAAGATACCAACCCCTCAAGACAACTTCAGAGACAGGAAAATCCTGTGATGAAGGAAGCCATTAAGAAAGAGATTCTAAAGTGCTTAGCTCATGGGATCATATATCCCATATCTGACAGTGAGTGGGTAAGTCCGGTACATGTGGTACCAAAGAAGTCAGGAGTCACTGTAGTTGCTAATGCTGACAATGAATTGATTCCAACTAGTATCCAAACAGGATGGAGAGTCTGCATAGACTACAGAAAGCTGAATATGGCAACGTGGAAGGATCATTTCCCTTTTCCTTTCATCGACCAAATGTTAGAGAGGTTGGCTGGACATGAATACTATTACTTCTTAGATGGATACTCCGGTTACAATCAAATCCCCATTGCCTTAAATGACCAACACAAGGCCACTTTCACATGCCCCTACGGAACCTATGCTTACCGGCGCATGCCTTTTGGGCTATGCAATGCCCCTGCCACTTTTCAAAGGTGCATGATGAGCATCTTCTCAAATATGGTAGAACAATATTTAGAAGTGTTCATGGATGATTTTTCTGTGCATGGGTCTACTTTTTCTGATTGCCTACATAATCTTTCCTTAGTTCTTGTCAGGTGTACGAAGAAAGATTTAGTTTTAAATTGGGAGAAATGCCACTTCATGGTAAAACAGGGCATAGTGTTGGGTCACATCATTTCTAAAAATGGGTTCATGGTTGACAGAGCCAAAGTAGAATTGATTGAAAAGCTACCTGTTCCCAAATCTGTTAAGGATATTCGCTCTTTTCTAGGGCATGCCGGTTTCTATCGGAGGTTCATTAAAGATTTTAGTCAAATTACTCGTCCTCTCACCTCTTTGCTTGCTAAAGACCAGCTCTTTGATTTTAATGATGCCTGTCTTGAGAGTTTTAATCAACTCAAAAAGATTTTGACCACTGCCCTCGTTATTCAGGCACCCATATGGATAGAGCCCTTTGAGCTTATGTGTGATGCTTCTGATTTTGCATTAGGGGTTGTCCTTGGGAAACGGATCAATAAGTTACCCCCTGTAATTTGTTATGCAAATAGGACTTTAAACGATGCATAACTTAATTACACCACCACTGAAAAAGAATTCCTAGCTGTTGTATTCGCTTTAGAGGAATTTCGTGCCTACTTGATAGGATCCCATGTCATTGTGTATACGGATCATGCCGCTCTCAAGCATCTCTTGCAGAAAAAGGATGCCAAAGCTCGTCTCATTAGATGGGTTTTTCTCTTCAAGAGTTTGACTTAGAGATTAGGGATAAACCAGGAATAAAAAATCTAGTTGCTGACCACTTATCCCGACTGCCTAATTCTTTGACTGTCGATTCACCAGTTAATGAGTCTTTCCCAGATGAGCAGTTGTTTACAGTATCTAGTGAGCCTTGGTTCGCTGATATTGTAAATTACTTGGTAACGGGTGCGACCCCTTCCCATTAGTTCGCCCAGGATAGGTATAGATTCCATTCCCAAGTCAAGTACTATTTTTGGGACGATCCATATTTGTTCAAGACTTGTCCTGATCAGATTATCAGGAGATGTGTACCTGACCATGAATAGCAATCTGTGCTGTCTTATTGTCATGATCAGGCGTGTGGTGGCCACTTTGGGCCAAATAAGACTGCGGCCAAGGTTTTACAGTATAGATTCTACTGTCCTAGTCTTTTTAAGGATGCATATAATTACTATAAGGCATGCCCTTCTTGTCAGTCTTTAGGCCACATTACCAAGCGAAATATGATGCGGCTAAACCCAATTCTGGTGGTTGAAGTTTTTGATGTTTGGGGCATTGATTTTATGGGTCCGTTCCTAAAGTCTTTTGGGAATGAGTATATCTTGTTAGCTGTGGACTACGTGTCCAAATGGATAGAAGCTGTTGCTACTAAGACCAATGACCACAAGATAGTCATTAAATTTTTAAAGGAGAATATATTCTCCCAATTTGGTACCCCTTGAGCTATCATTAGCGATAGAGGGAAACACTTCTGTAATAAACCATTTGAGGTCCTTGTTCAAAAATATGGTATTACCCATAAATTGGCAACCCCTTACCACCCTTAGACTAGTGGACAGGTTGAAGTGTCCAATCGAAAAATCGAGTAAATTTTGGAAAAAACTGTCAATCCTACTCATAAGGATTGGTCCATTCACCTCATAGATGCTTTGTGGGCTTATAGAACTGCTTTCAAGACCATTCTTGGTCAATCCCTTTACCGTCTGGTGTACGAAAAAGCCTGTCATCTACCAGTCGAATTGGAACATCGGGCATTTTGGGCAGTTAAGAAATTAAATTTTGATTTGTCAGATGCTAGCACTCATAGAGGACTCCAGCTCTCTGAGTTGGATGAATTGAGAAATGATGCCTACGATAGTGCCCGCATCTATAAAGACAAGACCAAGGCTTATCATGATAGACATATCCTTCGGAAGTCTTTCACCCCTGGCGACAAGGTTTTGCTTTATAATTCTCGTTTGTATATTTTTCCTGGTAAACTTAGATCTCGTTGGGAGGTCCCTTATATTGTTCAAAATGTTTTCTCATCGGGTGCAATTGAGATTTTAAATCCAGGTACAGGTGCAATTAGCAAAGTGAATGGCCAGCGTTTGAAGCCATTTTTGGAGCTTCCACACGACTCCACTGAAGAGGTTATGGATCTCCATGAGCCTTTTTACACTGATCCTTGATTCAGGGAGTTTTTTCTTCCCCTTGTCCTTATCTTTTATTTTTCTGTATACATTGAGGACAATGCATGATTTCAGTATGGGGGAAGGGTTGAGATTTCATTAAAAAAATGAATTTTGAGCTTTCATTGTAAATTTTAACTTTTTAACTTTGTTTTTTTAAAGTCAATCACTATTTCTATGGTTTTGACACAAAAGAGGAAGGAGAAAGAGACCTAGGAAACTATCACATACGAAGTAATGAAACCCTATGTGAGGATAGTACTTAGGCTGTATTTTGAGATGGAAATTAAGTTAGAAAATACATCTTACCTCTCCTAAAGGGATGAATATTGTATGATTATAGTTGGTAATTTCAACCTTTGAATAAAGCTGAGACCTCCTTGTACTATAAAAAAGAAAATCATAATAAGAAAATAATAATATAAGAGTTCTTTTTGTTCTTGGAACTATACAGGACATTCCGCCTCAAGAAGCGAGGTGTCTTGATTGAAATTCCTTGAATACAACTCTTGTTAAAAAAAATACTCTTTAGCATCATTGTCTTTAAAGATATATGCCAAAAGCGAAGCTACATAGTAACATGGGAATGCATAACCACCTGCACTTCTCAAGGCAATTGTAGTGGAGTACCTTAAAGAGGAAGAAAGAAAGAAAAAAAAAATACAAGTGTTGAAAGCTATTTTTGGGTCTTGGTTACCAGTATGTTACAAAGGGTTCACCTTAAGGAGAGATATGTTTGAAAGATATAACAAGGTTTCTTAATTGAGATGCAACCTTAGTGTTTGAATCATATGAGGTAGAAATGTTCAAGTGTGAGGGTTTTTATGGTTTTTTGATCCCAAGTTGAGTGTCTTGACTAATAATATATGTGTGTGCTCTCTTTCCTTAAATACTAAAATTAAAGTTTAAAATTTTTATATGAATTTTGTGTGTTTATTCTCTGAAAATACTCACGAGACACAACTCGTCCACTAGGGGTAACCTAGGGGTTTAAAGGCTTGTTGCACATGCTAAGTGCAATCGTGATTCCTACGAAAGTGAGTTAGGATTTTATTTTATTTTTATATTTTTCTTTGCTCGAGACTAGCAAAGCTCAAGTGTGGGGGAATCTGATGAACACATTTTATGTGTGAATTTAGGACATAAAATATACGTCTCTTATTCTATTTATGATGCTTCTTGGGTATTTAATGTTGATTTTATGTTTGTTGGGTGTAGGTGAAAGAATGGAGAAATTTGAGCTTAAAAATATCATTTTATGAATTTTTGGTGATCCTGTCCAGTTAACTCACCCAGTCAACTCAGCAGCCGGGCATAAGATGAATTTTATGAGGAGAGCCACAAATTTTATGTATAAGATCAGCCTTGGACCAAGTCAAAGAGTAGCCCAATCTCATGTGAAAGATTCTATTCTCTTGAGAAAATATTCCTTAGTTATTTGGAATCAAATTTACAAGATTGGCATGGCACGGAAGAATGGAAAGCTCCAATCGATTATGAAAGTTTTCAAAAAGAGATAATGATGCTAAAGATATGATGAGTTGATGCAAGATTTTTTCTACTCAAGAATCGTCCATATACAATGAACCTACAAGATTGGAATTCAATTACCAAAATTATCTCCACAAAATCTCTTGTAACTCAATTGTAAAGATTGATTGTGATCTTTACTCTCTTGTATATATTTGTGATGCTCAGCAATAGAAAATCATCCAAGAATTCTATTATGAGTTTTTTCTTAGTTTTGAGAATTTATGAGAGAGTTTGAGATCCTTAGTTTTTTTTTCTTTTCAAGTTGTGTTCTTCTTGCTTAAGTTTATTTTTATTTATTTATTTATTTGTTTTTAGTTTTAATTTCAGATTTAGAACTCTGTAGTAGGGTAGATAAATATAGGTTGTACCCCATTACTAATTTAATTTAGGGGAGAAGGCTCCCTTTGTAATCGTTTGCACATCGCCTTGGAGTGACAACAAGACGAAGAGAAACGACAGAGAAATCTTCTATCGAGATAAGTTTTTCTTACATTCTTTTACTATTAATTTTGTTTCTTTCTTGCAATAAATCTGTGTTACTTTATGGTTAGTGGTTTCGTAAATTTTTGTACCGTTATGAATAGTGATTATTGTTTTTATTGCTTGATTAATTTTTATTTAAAGTGATTAGGGTGTTAATTCAATCATATCCCTTTGGTACGCTTTGCCTTATTTGAGTTAGGATAATAGCGATTCCTCCCTGAGATCAACCCGTTACTGCACGATACCGTGCACTTGCGGTTTCATACTTATTTAATTCACATCAAAATACATCATGCACGCTTGACATAGATGGTCGTAGTGCTAACTGGTAAGCCACTTTTTCTACGTTTGGCTAGAATCTCATATGGCCCGACATATCTCGGACTTAGTTTTCCTTTCTGTCTGAACCGTTTCAAACCTTGCATAGGTGACACTTTGAGGAATACCTTATCACCTACGGCAAATACAAGGTCTCGGCGTCGAGTATCTCCATATTTCTTTTGACGATTCTGAGCCGTTCTCACTCTTTCCTTGATGATGTCAACCGCCTGACAAGTCTCTTCAACAAATTCTGGTCCAACAATGCTACGTTCTCCAACTTCATTCCAAAACAAAGGAGTTCGACACTTTCTACCATACAATGCTTCATAGGGTGACATCTTTATAGTAGCCTGATAGCTGTTGTTATAAGCGAACTCGATCAATGGTAATTTTTCATCACATGATCCTTTAAAATCAATTACACAGGCTTGGAGCATGTCTTCTAGAATCTGAATGGTACGCTCCGACTGTCCGTCTCTCTGAGGATGGAATGTAGTACTGAACTTCAATATTGTACCCATAGCCTTTTGCAATCCTTTCCAAAACTTTGAAGTAAATCGTGGATCTCTGTCGGACACAATGCTTTCAGGTATACCGTGTAATCGGACAATATTATCCACATACAACTTAGCTAACCTCTCCAGTGTATACTGAGGTCGTATAGCTATAAATCGAGCCGTTTTAGTCAGGCGGTCTACAATCACCCAAACTGCGTCAACTACTCGGGGAGTCAATGGTAATCCTGTGATGAAGTCCATAGTGATGCAGTCCCATTTCCATGCTGGTTTCGGTAACGGCTGTAACAGTCCTGTAGGTCTTTGTCATTCAGCCTTCACTCTCTGATAATTTAGGTATTGAGACACGAACTTAGCTATATCTGCTTTCATTCCTCTCCACCAATATAATTTCTTTAGATCATGATACATTTTTGTACTTCCAGGATGTATCGAATAGGCGGTGGTATGGGCTTCCTTCATTAGTCGGTGTCTAATGTCCAAACTTTCTGTTTTAGTTACACATATTCTTCCTTTGTACTTCAGTACCTTTTCATCGTCCAAGGCGAACTCAGGAATTGTCCAACCTTTTTCAATGTCCTCTTGTACCGTTCTTAGATAAGGGTCTGACTTAATAGCTGTTTTCACTTCATCAATTATATCAGGTACAATCTTCAATGTGGCAAACATAATTGAAACCGATGAATGAACCCTTGGTTAGTTGATTCACCCGGTGCATCTATCACAAACTGTTCATTATCGTAATTGAACACTTTTCCGATAGTACACATTGCGGCAGTTGGGTTAACCTCTCCTTGAGATTTTATTATTGCTTTCTACTTAGCGCATTAGCAACCACATTAGCTTTTCCCGGATGATATTGGATATCACAATCATAGTCTTTCAATAGTTCCAGCCATCTTCTTTGTCTCATATTCAACTCCTTCTAATTAAAGAGATAAGTAAGACTCTTATGATCTGATTTAATCTGAAATTTTTCTCCGTACAAGTAATGTCTCCATATCTTGACAGCATGTACTACTGCTGCTAATTCCAAATCATGAGTGGGATAGTTCTTCTCATGTGTCTTCAATTGTCTTGAGGCATAAGCAATTACTTGTTCCCCTTGCATAAGTACACATCCTAATCCCAATCCTGACGCAGTAGTGTACAAGTTAAATGGCTGTCCTGGAATCAAAATGGTCAAGATCGGAGCAGATATCAATCTAGCCTTCAATGTTTGGAAACTCTTCTCGCATTTCTCAGTCCAAACAAACTTTTCGCCCTTCTTAATCAAACTGGTGAGAGGTACGGCAATTTGGGAATAGTCTTCCACAAATTTTTGATAATAACCAGCTAGACCCAGGAAACATCTAATTTTTGCAACGCTCTTTGGTGCTTCCCACTTTACAATGGTATCGATCTTGCTAGGTTCCACTTTAATTCCTTCAGCGGATACAACATGGCCTAGAAAAGCGACTTCATTTAGCCAAAACACACACATTGTAAATTTGGTGTAAAGCTTCTCTTTTCGTAATCGGTGCAGAACGGTGTTTAGATTCTTAATATGAGTTTCCTTGTCCTTGGAGTAGACCAATATATCATCGATGAATACAATAACCGATGTATCCAACATATCGTGGAATACCCGGTTCATAAGTTCCATAAAAGTTGCTGGTGCGTTTGTCAATCCAAAAGACATGACCAAAAATTCATAATGTCCATATCTGGTCCTGAATGCAGTCTTGGGAATATCATCGTCTTTGATCTTCAACTGATGGTAGCCTGACCGAAGATCAATTTTGGAGAACACTTTGGCACCTTACAACTGATCGAACAAGTCATCGATCCGAGGCAATGGATATCGATTCTTGATTGTCAGCTTATTCAGTTCCCGGTAGTCTATACACAATCGAACACTACCGTCCTTCTTCTTTAGGAATAATACTGGCACTCCCCACGGTGATATGCTAGGTCGGATGTAACCCTTGTCCAGTAGTTCTTGTAGTTGTACTTTTAATTCCTTTAGTTCAGTAGGAGCCATTCAATAAGGTGCTTTAGATACTGGTGTGGCTCCGGGTATAAGATCTATAACGAACTCTCTCGTTCGGTCGGATGGTAGTCCTGGTAACTCTTCAAGAAATACATCTCAGAAGTCACGCACAACATCAATATCCTCCATTCGTAGTGCTTCCTTGGTAAGATCGACCACAGATACTAGATACCCAACTGCTCCTTTCTCAAGGCACTTCCTAGCCTTTAATGTAGAGAGTATGAGCTTTCGTTTACGAGAAAGTTTGGTTCCCACAAAACTGAACTCTGCTCCTTCCTTGTCTTTAAATGTCAGCTTCTTTTCGACACATAATAGGTTTGTAGAATGCCACGCTAACCAGTCCATTCCCAAGATGACGTCAAAGTCTGCCATCTCAAGTTGAATCAGGGTTGCATCTAAAGTTTTCTCGTCAATAAGGACTGGACATGGTCCATAACCTTTTTCTAATTCCACTTCTAAACCCATCGACGATCGTACAAGCAATTTATAGTCTAACTTTTTGATGGGTATATTCAGCTTCTTTCCAAATGACACAGATATAAAAGAATGAGTAGCTCCTGAATCGAAGAGTACTCTGGCAGGAATGCCATTAATAAGTACGATACCTGTGATTTGTTTTTATTTAGTCTACATGCGCACACAATGTAACACAAAATTTGAAGGTTCAGGTCATACCTGTGACCACATAAGGCGATGCGGCAGCATCCTCAGATGTAACAGCATAAACCTTTCCTTGCTGTAGCAGCTTCCTGGGTTTAGGACACTCCCTTGAATAATGTCCTATTTGATTGCAGTTATAGCATTTTACTCCTCCGTTATTTTGCTTTTGTTGTGGTTGAGCTGCTGGAGTAGTCTTGGCTGCAGCGTTAAAACCTTGAGTACGGAAGGGTTTGAATGTCCTTGTATTCCCTCTGTTATATGAATTTCCAGTTGGCCTCTTAATGCCCCTGTTTTGAGCAAAATAGCTCTCTTTCTGGCTCAACTCTATCACTCGAGCAATTTGTACAGCTTCGTATAGACTTTCTTCTCAAGTCCTAGTACATGTTCATGAATACTTCCCCTAAGTCCCATGACGAACCTTCGGGTCTTTGTATCTTCCGCTTGCATACTGACTGGTGCAAAGAAGAACAACTCCTCATAAACGCTGTTGGTATGCATCGACAGTCATCTGTCCCTGATACAAACTCAGGAACTCTTTCTCCATAGAATCTCTGAAACTTCTAGGAAAGTAATTCTCAAAGAATGCCTCCTTATATATAGCCCAGGTCAGTTGGGCGTGCTTTGTCAACAGATACGTCCGTGTGGACTTCCACCAATGGTGTGCACCGCCCTTTAACATAAATGTGGTGCAAACACTTTCTCCTCCTCATTCACTGTCATCATCATAAAATTTCTTTCCATTTCATCAACCCAGTGTGCTGGCCACAAAGGATCTGTTGGCTTGCCATTAAATTCTTTGGGCTTCATCTTCAGGAAACGCTCGACCAGTCTAGAGTGGTCCAGCTGATGAGGAACATAGGCCTCATACATAGGTGGTTGGTATTGATATCCACCTTGAGCTACATCAGGATTTTGTACTTGAGCCTGCATGACTGGTGTTTGAGGTGCATGGGGTACCGTGTTACTTCCCCCTAGTACTGTGCTTGCCTGTCCTGCTGGCATCGGTGTCGTCTGTGCAGCTGGAAAAGCCATGCCTATGGCAGCTTGCATAGTAGCTTGTACCTGTTGTATTTGCTGCAATTGTTGTGCCAGATTCAGTACGGCTGTAGCCAGGTCTGTAGGTGGAGCAGGTCCTTCACATGCAGCTGGTCCTTCACACCCACCTTCTGATGACATGATGGGGCTACTGCGTGAGATTAGAGAGGCTCAGCACATGTCTGATCTGAGGGTGGGAGAGCTTTTAGATGCTCAGCGCGTGACTGATCTGAGAGTGGGAGAGCTTCTAGATGCTCAGCGCGTGACTGATCGGTGGGTTGCTGATCTCACAGCTAGTCTTCAGACGACCCAGACTCAGGTAGCTTGGTTGACTAGAGTCTATGCTGAGGATTATGACAGAGACCGCGAGGCACCGCCTCCCCCATCACCTCCAGCTTCATGATGTATTTTTCTTTTGTGCTACAAAGTAACTGTCCGGATTGTGGACTGTACTCCGCTTTAGGTATGTGTATATACGTTTGTTTTTCATTCGAGTGTATATGAACTTGTTTCTCATTTAATAGATGTATTATTCTCTTTCAAATTTTGTCTCAAACAACACAGGTGCTTATAGTGTGTTATTATTACAGCTTTTAAATTTTATCCTATCTCAGTTCACAACTTTTGTGGTATATACTAGTTTAAAAGATAGGGCCTGAGAGCTCTGATACCAAGTTGTCACACCCCAATTCTGTACTATTCAGAATGGTGTGATGAACTGCTAATAAACCAACGGTTCAATCCAGGATCTCAAATAAGCTGTGTCCATTAGCTTAAACCATACACATTCATAACCATAATCAAAATAAATACACAATAGCAGAAGTCTTAATATTAAATGAACTAAGAATCTAACCGTGATAACCATAAATAAAATATCCAATTATGTTGTATCAACCGAGACATAAATAATAAAATATCAAATTACATTTTCATAATAGTTCAAACAAAAATCTAATCGAAAATGCATGAGTTGCACTCGCATGAGGAGTCATGCGTCTCCATTATATCTTCAGCCTCCATAGCAGCCACATGCCCGTATGTAGAAGCATTCATATAATCTTCCACAGTGGTACCTGCATCATCAAATAACAATATTTGAATTCAAAAGGGTGAGCACACATCACGGCTCAGTGAGTAAACAAAACAATACAACAAACGTATGCATGAATTCAATTCATATCTGTGGTCTGGTATATAAGTTTGCAATGTACTATAGAAAGGTTCGGTGGCCGCCTCGCCTCTATACACAGGGTGTGTAAGCCCACCCAACGGATCAAACACCATTGTCGTCCATATCCACCCCACCATGGAATAGAGATAGAGCTAAAGTTCTTAGGATCGCACCGCATCACACTTCCGCTGATGCTCTACCCATACCAACACATAAGCCCCTGTTGGCGAGGGCTTGCAAACTGGGCTCGCAACTAACCAATCCTAATGTCAAATAGTGTATCCAAGGCCTCAGCCTAGCATCCCTCAATACGTCCATAGAGATAGAGCTAAGGCCCCCCGGCAGAGTCAGAGACTACACGGTCCGAGACCACCTCTCTTGATGCTCTACGACGTAATAGTTCTGCTAAGGTAATGGCGATATGACGATGTCAATGGACAAGACTTGAGTAGAGATAGGGCTAAAGTGCTTAGGACCGCACCGCATCACACTTTCCTTGATGCCCTACTCGCATCAAGTATACTAACCACACACAAACATTCACATTCCTATTCCTAGCATCATCATCATCATCATGTTGTAAATAAACTGAATTAAATATGCATGAACAGTAATAACAGGGATAGTAGATGACATGTGATATGCAAATTACAATCATACAATCAGAGAATCATACATGGGATTGGACTCAATAAACGAAAACAATTTATTATTAGCCAATTAGTTTAGGTCTTGTTCCCTCACCTTTGCTTGAGTGTAAATTCTTATTCAAGCTTTAAGAATCACCTTTATATCAATAGGAAAACCTAACAAGTCGATCGGTTTTAATTAGAATTTATTCTGACAATTTTAAGCTTACTGTAAGGCTAGGGTCACAGGATGGGTCGCATGTTGGGTCGTAGGTTTCTGCGACCCCAAGTATAGGGTCGATCCTAGGGTCGGTTGTCCCATCGACCCTAGGTGTGACCGCAGCTTCCCTGGACTTCCCAGGAGCTAGGGGTCGATCCTGTGGTCTGGTAGGGTCGATTCCCAATCGACCCTACATGCGACCGCACGTGGTTTGAGTCGACCTTTTCATTTTATAGTCTATTCTTTCATGTTGGGTCCTTAGGCTTACTTCCACAGTCCATTCTATGCTTGTTCTATGGCTTAAAACTCCAAGTTAAACACCTACTTTGTTTACCATGATTCCCTCCATGGATTCCATTGAAATCTTCTCATGGATGGATGATTGGGTTTCTCCTAGATCATTCCCTCTTTATATACTATTCTAAGGTCTTATAATCCCCTTGAATTTAGGAAAGTTTCCTATTTATGGTTTATGTCGGTGATCCTAGGGTCAATGCTAGGGTCGCAGATCCCGTCGACCCTAGGGTTTTAGTTGTCCGACCCTAGGACTAAAAGTCATGGGTTTGACTTCCTGATGAGGTGGGGTCGACCCTACCTGTTTAGGTATGCGACCCTACCCTCTATTTTACTATTTTTGGGTTAGTTTCATACCTGGTCTTGCTATTTCCTTAACGCACTTGGTCCGTGTGGCTCGACCATGATAGGTAGACCTGGTACACCGTGTGGCTCGACCATGATAGGTAGACCTGGTACAAGGTGGTAAGACCGGTTAGTTCGATTCAATTCTTACAGAGAAGAGGGAGGCGGCAACTACCAGGGAAAGAAGTGCAGAGAGGGAGAAGAAGAAAAATCAAAAGGAGGAGAGGAGCAGAAGAAGAAGGAGAAGGCGGCAACAGCTGCCAGGGAAAGAAGAGTAGAGAGGGGGAAGAGGAAGAAAAAAAAATGAAGTAAAAAGCAGAAGAAACAGAAGAGGAGCAGAAGAAGAAGAAGAAGAAGAAGAAGAAGAAGGTGGCAGCGGCAAGAGGAGGAAGAGAGAGTTTGCGGCCGAAAGGGGATCAGAAAAGAAAGAGCAGGAGTGAGAGATAGAAAAAAAGAAGAAGAAGAAGAAAAAAAAATAGAGAGAAGCACCTCCTTCACTGCGGTTCATGGAGGAGAGGAGCAGAAGAAGAAGAAGAGGGCGGCAGCATAGCCGCCGCTGCCATGAAGGAAGGAGCAACTCCCTCTCTTTGCCGGTGATCTCGGTCGACAGGTAAATTCATGTTGAAATATTTTTTTTTTTTTTTAGAAACTGCTCTAGTTTAGGTTTGGGTTTGCTTCTTGGTGGTAAATTAGGTTTGAATGGATGTGGTCTGGTGCATTTTGGTTCAGTTTTTTTAAGTGGGGTTTGGGTTGGTTCTGGGCCGGTTCAGGCCAGCCCAAGATTTATCTTTGAAACTGATTTTTTTTAGTTAAGTTCTGGTTTGCTTAGGGCCGATTTGGGTTCAGCTCAGATTTTGGTTAATTAGGTTTGGGCTTGGTTAGGTCGGCTTCAGGCTACTTTGGTTCAAGCTTATTGGGCTGGTTTAGCTTGGTTTGTGCTGGTTCAGGTTAGTCCAAGTTTAGGCCTTTAGAGTCTCTTTTACTTGGGGTTGGATTGGTTTAGTATAGGTTAGAGTAGGCCTTATGGGTTTGGTTTAGTTGGGGATAGGGTGGTTTAGGATTAAGTTGGTCTGCCCTGTACCCAGGTCAAACCTCAGTTAGTGTAACTCAAGCATAATTTGATCACATGTTTAGATTCATGTTAATTGGACCATATGCTTAATGCTTTATCTTTGTCACATGTGTTTGAGTTACATGTTATTTTGTTAATTTTCCATACTTATTGTTTTATTGTTTATATTAATAGATGTATGTGTGGAATGCTCATATGCTAACTGATCTTGAATATATGTTCCCCTCCCCAAGTAATGTATCCCCATTTGAAAGTGGTGTATCCTCACTCTAATGCTTCATTGTAATAGATGTATGCTAGGATATGCACATCCCACAATGTGATTGGCTAGGGAACTCCAAAGAGTCCGTCCCCTTGTGGGCTCATTTAGAATGAGCCCACCCAACCTTAGGATTGGATCCAAGAGTGTGGAAAATCGTTGTATCAAAAATGTATATTAATGAAAAATGTGTGATTGGGTATATGTATGCATAGGATGGATGGCCCGACGGATGGTCCACCTGGGTATCCCGAATGTGGGATGTGAGTGAGATTTACTGTACCCCCGTGTGTGGGGAGCTGAGGCATTTGGCCATTCCTGAGTGTTTCCACGCGTGTCCATGGCTCATCAATCTATGGGAACTACACTTGACCTGATTCTGGAGAGACAGAGGTCTCGAGGGATACGTAGGCTGCGGGGGAGTTTGATCGCTCCATGCTCGGTCAAATTGAGGTAAGTTCCATGCATTATGGGATTACTTCACCGAGGGGACTTCCTTGTGATAGGGAGTACCTCAACACTGAGATGGGTCCCACTGTTGTGGGGACATCTCTCACCATTGGATGTGTTCCATGATTATGGGAGCATCCATCGCTTTGGATGCGTTCCATGATTATGGGAGCATCCATTGCTTGGGATGCATTCCAACATTTTGGGAGCGTCCCTTCTCTTGCACACACTTGATACGTACACACCCGCCCGAACTACGTTTGGCCTGATTCCCGCCGCACAGGGATACATAGGCGGTCTGGGATTTTCCCAGACCTCGGTCATATGTTATATATCTTTTTTTCCTTTCTTTTGATGTATGATTAAGCTATTCTTTGAATTATTCGATTTATTTTGTAATTATTTTCTTGTTTAATTTGTTTAATTTGAGCTTATGCCATGCATAGTTAGCAAAGAATCAGAAATGAACTTAGGATTCCCCTTTCTACCTTGTAATGTATTTAGATAGCCCCAAGTGTTCATAAACTGTAGGAATGGATAGAATTTAGGGAGACCGGTTTAACCGGGCGAGTTGGGTGCCTAACACCTTCCCAACTCGTAATTTGTCACTTACCCGCCTTTGGTGAGACGAGATAATCGTTCCATTTATGCGAGTCATTAGTGTCCTTCCATTGAGGGACATCATTTATAGGTCCTATACCTTGTCTATGTGGCGACTCTAGTCTTCTTACCCTCCACTGGCATGAGTGGATGGGATCTGAAGGTAAGAACTTTTCAGATCCCAATTTGAGTGTAATGAGGGTATACAACTTTAACCACATGAAAACTCAATTTTAAAAATGAGGATAAAAAAATTTCAACAGATTTTTCCCGTGTCCTCACAATTACCATATTGTTCTTTATCACATAATTGACTATTGTTGAAAGATTGTGCCTTGATCCATCAAGAGGGCTTATGCTCTCAATAGAAGGTTCCTATTATTGATGAGGATTAGAGGGACTCAGATGGGTTGATCAGTAAATTTATTAAAAATGAGGAAAGCATCCAGCGGGTCAGCGAGAAAATGAATGGATCGATGCCGTCAACTCAAAATATTACCTCGTAATCTATGATGTTGCTTCCAAGACCGTAGCCCCTTTCATAATAATTTTCAACTTCTATTGGGAATGGGAAATTGTAATGAAAATCCTACTAACCTTTAGATTGCTGGAATGGTATTTGATCTCGTTAGCTTTGCAGGGGCCAAAGAAAAATGCCACATATTGAAACGCAACAACTGAACTCGCTCACCATCAGAGTTCAAAAGAAAATGAACATGTTGAAGCAGGACAATTGAACCAACTCATCGCCTAGCTTTGAAAGAAAATGAACATGTTGACGCATGGCAAACTCCTAGGCTCATTGCTAAGATCCAAAGGAAAATGCTATCCATCATTCTCACTTTTGTATAACTCTTTTTTCTCTTTTCTTTCTACTTTTTTTTCCCCTTTTGTTGTCTGCTTTTTTGTCATTTTTTTAGCATTTTTTGTTTATTCGAATGGATATAGAGGCCAAACAAGGTGCTGCTTTACTTGATTAAGATTGGTTGGGTGTTGCAACTTAAGATGAAAACTCCTCTGCCCCAAGGATCTTTGGAGTACCACAAATAGTTGGATCGTAAGACTTTATCTCACATCCGTAGTTGAATGAGACAGCAGGCGGGTTACACGTTCCACTGTGCCGAGATGTGAGGTGCAGGTGGTGATGATCACCCCGGGGTATGCACTAGCGCCCTTGACGAGCACTCCAGGACCTGCCATTGTCCATCCTTCAATATTTTGATCAGGTATGGAATTCTTATCTGAGCTCTTTCCCTACATATCAGGCATGAAGCCATTCCTTCTGAGAGCTATCAATGCATGACGATTCTTGGGGACGGTACATCTAAATCGATTGGAAGTACCAATTCAATGTTGTATATCAAAGAGAATGGTGTTGCACCTATCAAAATTTGATTAATGTTCTTTAAGCCCGTATGGAAAAAATAGTTTATCAGTCGAATCGGCATCTTTGTTTGCTATCTTCTGGAGAATGATTGTTACTTTTTTCACTAGTACAACTGCCCTAGTCGATGATACAAAGTAGACATGTGTCTGGAAATAAGAATATGAGTGCATAATTCTTGGGTTTTTTTTCTCTCGATAATATATCTCTATTGTGGTCAAAAATCATCCTGTTGCTCTAAAACGAGGATAATCTGCTATCACAAAGAGAGAGAGAGAGAGAGAGAGAGAGAGAGAGAGAGAGAGAGAGAGAGAGAGAGAGAGAAAGGCAGAAGTGTTTGGGTGACTAGCCCGGGGAACACTTTGATGCCTAAGTCAGATTCTGAATACAAACAGTTAAGAGTCGTCGGGGACAAACTCTAGTTTAAAGACAGGGGCTGTAGGTAGAATCCATGTGTAAGAGAGAGAAAGTAGTTAATTAGTCTTTACCTTGGGAGGACTGCTCATATTTATAGAACAAGGCATGTGGTCTTGGAGTCCTAGTCCAACACTGAATTTGTAGGACATAGTGCCAAGTGTCACGTTGTAGTGAATCTAAGTTTGAGAGTTTTAGTTTGAGTGAAAGATTGTGTCATGAATGGCCAGGTCCAACTAATCTAGGATGATAGGTGTTGGTCCCTAAATTAGTCATGCTACAAGCAAATCGTCATTGAATGCAAAATAGATCCTACTAGGATATGGACTGCTAGGCTTCTATGATTGTAATGAACCAACCTAAGTGACCTATGGGCAAAGGATACGGTCCAAAACACCATGTGCTGCAAAGACTAGACCTCCTCTGACGTGTCCCATAAGAATAAGGCTCTTCGGATGGAGACTTAGCCTATTTCATCGTCGTTTAGGTGTATGCTCCAAGAGTACTGAAGGTACAGCTAAGGACATGCATACAAGGCCTTGGCCGAATGAAATAAATGAATTCTTAGATCTATTTTCAGAAGACTTACCTTGTTTACCTCTTGATCGTGGAACTAAGTTCATGATTAACCTAGTTCTAAGATCAGCACCAGTATCTAAAGCCCTATATCCAATGGCACCCTCTGAATTGAAGGAATTGAAGATTCAACTCCAAGAACTATTGGATAAAGGATTTATAAGACCCAGTATCTCCCCTTAGGGTGCACCCGTGCTGTTCCTCAAGAAGAAAGATGAAAATGTCTGATTGTGTATCAATTATCATGAGCTGAATAAACTCACTATCAAGAATCAATATCCTCTGCCCAGGATCGATGACCTATTTGATTAGTTGCAAGGAGCCTAGTATTCTCCAAGATAGATCTTCGATCGGGATATCATCAAGTGAAGATTCAGGAATGTGACATACCAAAGACTGCTTTTAAGACTCGATATGGACACTATGAGTTCTTGGTGATGTCTTTTGGATTAACTAATACACTTGTGTCATTCATGGAACTCATGAATAGAGTATTCCACGATTTTCTTGATCACTCTATAATTGTGTTCATCAATGACATCCTCATATACTCGAAGAGCGTGGAAGATTAAGCTTTGCATCTTCATCAGGCCTTGCAAAGACTTAACAAGAGAAGTTATTTGCTAAGTTCAAGAAGTGTGAATTCTAGTTGAGATAAATTACCTTCCTTAGTCATGTTGTATAGCTGAAGGAATATTAGTTGATCCAAGTAAGGTCAAAGTCGTACTCAACTGGGAAACACCAAAGACTGTCATTGACGTTAGAAGTTTTCTTGGACTAGCAAGATATTATAGAAGATTTATTGTTGATTTCTCAAGGATAGCCATTCCTCTGGATCAACTGACAAAGAAGGAAAATAAATTCATATGTCAAAGAAATGTGAAACAATATTTCAGTTATTGACGGAAAAGTTAATCTCTACTCTTGTTTTGACGATTTTGTCTAGATCAGAAGGATTAATGGTCTACACTGATGCATTCAAGCTAGGACTCGATTACATTTTGATGCAAGAAGACAAGGTAATCGCTTATGCTTCTAGACAATTGAAGGAACATGAAAATAATTATCCTACTCATGATCTTGAGTTAGCTGCTGTAGTATTTACACTCAAGATATGGGGATATTACCTTTATGGAGAAAAGTTTCAAATAATGACTGACCACAAGAGTCTCACATGCTTATTCAACCAAAAAGAACTCAACATGAGACAGAGAAGATGGTTAGAATTGTTAAAAGATTATAACTATGATATCCAATATCACCTAGGGAAAGCTAACATGGTAGATGATGCCTTCGGTAGAAAAGCCATAACTATGATTGAAAATCAAGTTAGCAAGGAAGAAGCTAAAGCTAGTGATTATGTATTATCTAAGGGTGTCAACGGGCTGGTCCAGGCCGGTTTCAGTCTGGGCTGAATCGATGTTGAGTTTTATAAGCCCATCCCAAAACATGTCCATTAAGAGTTCGGGTTGGGTTGGGCTGCGTTGGACACAATAACTATCGGGCTGGTCCGGTGTCGGTTTGTTATCGGGCTGGGCTTATTGAGGTGATTTCGGGCTGGTTCGGTCCGGACCGGACTTATCAAGCTTATCGGGCCTATTTTATATATAAGATATATAGCCTATTTTATTATTTCTATCTATAAAATTAGCATCATTCCTTCTATATGCATGTAATTCAGTAAATTGTAACGATTAACATACTCTTTTCAACTATAGATTCATATAATCTTTCGAATCAAGAAGTAAACTATAAAAGTGCAATATAATCCATCAAAATTTAAAACCATTAAAATTAAGAAACTGGGCCCGGATGGACCATACTGGTGTTCAGGTTAGGTATTATTGGTTCGGGCTAGTTCGGGCTTCTTAACGGGTTGGTCCGGTTTGGTTTCGGTTTGGGCTGAAACGGTGTCGGGCTTTACAAGCCGAGACCGAAACCTATCCATTAAGGTTTGGTCCGGGCTGGGTTCGGGTTATATCGGGCCGGCTCGGTCCGTGCTACCGGCCGGGCCCATTTTTGACACCCTTAGTATTATCTGAAGCTCAAATGGTTCCTCCACCCATAGTAGAAGACTTTGTTGCTATTGCCCTACTAGAAGACTGGATTGAAGCTACTACCGCCACTCTAGGTTCCCTATGAATACAACCGACATTGTTGCAAAAATCAAATCGGCAACAGCAGTGGATTACCACCTAGGTTCTCTAAAGAATAAACTCAAAAATGGAAAGCAAGATCAAGATTTCATATTGAACAATGGAATCATTTACTATCATGGTAGAGTATGTGTACCAGAATTTACTAAAAACTTGAAGGAAAAGATTCTGATTGAAGCCTTATTTGTCTCCATACTTTATGCATCCTGGAAGCACTAAGATGTACCATAACTTGAAGAAAGAATTTTGGTGTAGAGGTTTGAAGGCTGATGTGGCTAATTTTGTATACAAGTATTTGATGTGCCAATAAGTCAAGGCAGAAAGCCAAAGATCATTTGGTAAATTACAACCATTACTTGTACCATAATGTAAATGGGACCATGTTACCATGGACTTCATTACAAGGTTACCTTTGACATCACGCTTTGGGGATTTAGTCTAGGTTATTATGGATAGATTTATGAAAATAGTTAGATTCATTATTGTTCACCCTCAGTATTCCATAGACAAGCTAGCCAGACTATATATTGATCAAGTTATTCAATTACACGGTGTTCCCGCTAGCATTGTATCTGATCGCGACCCAAGATTCACATATAAGTAATGAGAAGGTTTGCATAACGCAATGGGAACTCAACTGAAGTTTAGTACTGCCTTTCACCCTCAAATAGATGGACAAACTGAGAGAACAATTCAAATATTAGAAGATAACCTT